>JAODUD010000043.1:8368979-8386429 GCA_026784285.1 Stomatorhinus walkeri | reverse complement strand
AAACTGTTAAGGGATTTAAATTTAACAGTTTGGTGCCCCCCCCCCCCCCCCCATTCTGGCTGAATAGGTAACCTTCACTACATGCTAACCGCTAACCTGCACGCTCAGTTTTAGAGTATGTGCGGTCTGGCACTGATTGCTTTATTTTGTATTCTTAATGTCAACAGATTTCTGGCTTTTTGTTTTAGAACCGAAATGGGAATACCAGAAGTCAGAAGACCTTGTTTGTCAGTTTGAAGGAGAACTATCTTCAGCTGAATTGCCTCTTTTTTTAGGGTGTACAGAGTCAGTTCTATGATTGTCTCATCTAACCTGAGTGTTCTGTCCACCATCCAGTGTAATTGTGCGCCTAACTTAAGTGTTCTGTCCTCTATCCAGTGCTTGCGGACAACCTCAAATCCAACCCTGGGATCAAATGGCAGTACTTCAGCTCTGAGGAGGGCATATTTACGGTGTTTCCAGCCCACAAATTCCACTGCAAGGGGATCTATGAGCACAGAGGCAGGTCAGCAGAGGTTTTGCTTCACTCTATTATAGCTCATGTTCTACGTTGGCAAAAGGTCTATTTCTCACACATGCAGCGCAACACCGGCACGTTAGTCAATAGCGATCTTCTCGTTTACAGCCCGCTGATGTCCTTCACACCTCCGAGCTTATATGTTGCCAAGTGTATCCAAGCAAACCCAGCTGACATGAGTGTTGGTCTTCAATGTCTCTTGTTGCTGGAGTTGACTTAATTTTCAGAGACACAATAGGTTTGGGTCATAAACCATGGCCGGGATAGCACGCTGCACGCTTGGTGCTTGTGTTGTGGCTTCTGTGGTCAGCTTGTATAAGATTGCCTGCTGCTTGCAGACTTTGATACATAACCAGCTCTAAGCACCTAACCCTTGACTATTACAATAAAGGCTCTTCTCACAAGAACATGGGAATGCATTCTGTTAACAATGAAGTGAATGCGAGCTTGAATTTGAGAAGTTTTAAGGTAAAACATTACTTGAATAAACAGAGCAACACTCATCCTTATTTTGAACCCGGTCCATTTAAATCAGGGGTGGGAAACCAGTTCCACAGAGAGCCAGTGCAGGTTTTATTGATGACCTCTGTCAGTCAATAATAAAGCAGTGGTTCTCAACTCCAGTCCTGGGAACCCGCTGTTATTGGCTGATTGCGAGACATGGTGGTCTAAACTGATGAAATCGATCCCTTAGACAAGTGCCTGAGGGTTAAGGACACTGCATACAGGTTTTCAGTTTAGTACAAGCATGTTACTAAGTTTAGTACAAGCATGTTACTTAAGTGTATTACTCTTTATCTCAACTGGAACTGCATACGGCATAGACTGGGCCGGTAAATCATGTTGTGTTTGTTCCTGTAGGCCGGTGTACGTATCTGCTGTGAGGCCACAGTCCAAGCACATCGTGGTGGTTATTGACCACGGCACCTCCATCACAGACATCCAGCTTCAGATTGCACGGGACGCCGCTCTGGTCATCCTCAACTCCATCGATGAGCATGACAAGGTCGGCCTTTGCCGTCGTTGATTCTTGGACGTTATGGTGCTTGTGTGACTGCCGATTTTTTTTCTTTGCAGTGGTGAAGACTGATTTCTGGTGGCGCTTCTTATGGACTGTGTGTGTGTGCGTCTGTCTTCCTCAGATCTCGGTGTTGACGGTAGCAGATACCGTTCGTTCCTGCTCCTTGGACCAGTGTTACAAAAGCTTCCTGTCTCCCGCCACCAGTGAGACCAAGAGGAAGATGGCCTCCTTCATCAGCAACATTAAGGCCTCGGACAGCCCCACCCAGCATGCTCTAGGTTTTCAGAAAGCCTTTCAGCTCCTCAGGAACACCAGCAACGTCACCCGACAGCAGATGAGTAAGAGTCCCGACATCTAATACATTCCCGTTTGCTGAGACTCCTAATATTTCATGTTTTTTGTGAGGTGTGACTGAAGTGAACTGAACACTCAGGTGTCCCCCTGTCTTCTAGCCACAGACCTGGTGATCATCTACCTGTCCTCTGGTATGACCTCCAGACACTCATCCGAGTATGAAAAAAAGACCACTCTCAGTGTGGTGAAAGAAGAAAACCGCCACCTCAACAACTCCGTGATGATTCTCACCTACGCCGTCATGAATGGTAATGTTTCAGCGACCCCTCCAGTGTTCTGCTCCATCTGCACTCCAACCGCAGCTCCCTCGTGGCGCTCTTAATCATCCTAGAATGTTCCGTGGATATCATTTTCTTCTTCCTGTAAACAGCTACAGCGGACAGTGACGCTTCTTTCATGGTTGAACTTATCCCTGCGTGTCTGCTGAATAATTAATCCATGTCGACTGTTAGAGGGCCGCAAAGCTGTTTGTGTGGAAGCCCGTGCTAACAACTGTGGAGAGAAGCTCAATCAAATAATGGAACGTCCTGCGTGCCTAGCAGGGTTAAGGAGGGGGGGTTGCGATCCTTCACCTGCTTTCTCAAATTAGAGATCTGAAAGAAATCCTTGTCTGTGTTGGATTACAATTAGTGCCAATGACCCATTTATTTTAAAATGTATTTTTTTCTACTTGAAATAGAATTTAAAGCAAGGACAGTAGAGGCTTATTAAAGATTAATAGCGTGCACTTTTCTGCAATTACAATCCAGTGATTATAATTAACGCAGCATTTAAACGCCGTGTTCCGCTATTCCCTGGAATTACGTGCTCGTTAAAGCTGCCCTTGATTTATGAATTCTTCCGCCTGCCCGCCTGAAAGTGAAACGACCAAAAGCTAGGCCTTTGGCAGGTGTGGCTTCTGGAATGGATAGATTCCAGCCAGGTCCGCAGATGAATGTGAAGGCAGGGCTCCACGCTAATGTCATGCAGCCTAAGCGATTCGTCACCTTGTCCTAACCAGAGGGGGTGACTGGGCTGAAAGAGCTGGCGTTCCTGAGGGACCTGGCGGAGCAGAACTCGGCGAAGTACGGCGTGCCAGACCGCTCAGCCCTCCCCGTGGTCAAGGGCAGCATGATGGTCCTGAACCAGCTGAGCAACCTGGAGACCAGCGTGGGCCGCTTCTACATAAACCTGCCCAACCGCATGATCGACGTGGCCGTGTTCAGCCTGCCCTACACTGACCCGATGGGTGACGGTCAGTGGGCGACATCTGCGCTTTTGTCAATATAGATAGCATTTATGACTGTGGGATGTTATATTAAAATGTACATGCTGGCTCAGTGTAGTATGTAGACTTTTCATACCTTGCCGCCTCGTGTCATTTTAACGCTGCGATAGGGTTCATCATGACCGTAAGTCGACCATGCTACTTCGGAAACCTCTTGCTCGGCGTTGTGGGAGTTGACGTCAACCTGGCCTACATCTTAGAAGACGTCACATACTACCAGGACTCTTTGGCCTCGTATACCTTCCTCATAGACAACAAAGGTGGGTGTTTCGCGTGGTGCAATTCGAGTGCTGGCAATACAGGTGGTGGAGTCATGTCAGGAACCTTAAAGATGGAGTGGAAGGATCTATCGCTTAAACTATATCCTTCACTGGTCTTTTACAACTTGCTTGTTTCTAAAAATACAGGGACATGAGTCGTCAGGTTGCGTGATACGTGTTGGTCACATGCTTGTTGTGCTACTCTGGTAAAAACTAACACGCAACACATCTTCCAGGATATACCCTCATGCACCCCTCCCTCACCCGGCCCTACCTGATGACAGAGCCCCCCCTTCACACTGACATCATCCACTACGAAAACATCCCCGGGTTCCAGACAGTGCGTCAGAACATTCTCAGGTTGGTGGAGTCGCACGGTCGCCGTGAACGCGGTGTGCATGCGTACATCGCATGCATACATCGCATGCATTCATCGCATGCGTACATCGCATGGTTCTCGGGCTTTAGTTTGCATTTGCATTTAGTTTCATTTCGATTTATTTATGCTTTTTCCAAAAAACACTAACTGATTTTATGAGCCGTCCACGCCTGAGGCTTATTGTTGTTACATCCAACGCAGGAAGCTCAGCTTTATCTTGTAATAACACGTCTGTAACGGGTGATTATTGGGTTGTTGGGCTCAAACTGGATGTTAACACTCTGCCGTCAGACATGACTTTATATAAAAGAAATGTCCTGTTTTCTGTCTGGATGCTGCTGGGTTGTTCTGGCACGATGGACCTGTCTTGTCACCCCCATCGCTAAGGCACTGACTAAGATAACGATGTGAATGTATTCTCTGCCAGCCTCCCATTGGGCAGCCAGGTCATTGTGGTGCCTGTCAACTCCTCGCTGTCCTGGCACATGACCCGCCTGCGAGACACCCGCCGGGACTCCTACAACGTCAGCTACGCCTGGAAACTGGTACTGCACCATCACTGGCCTTCCTGCCTGTGGTCTAGCATCGGCCTTTTGCGTTTTAAATGCAATATTCAGATGTTTAAGGGCGCCGCACCTCAGTGTTTCTCAGTCCGGTCCTCGGGGACACTCAGATGGTCCATATTTTTGCTCCCTCTCAGCTCCCACCACTTGAACCAAACAATAAGTCCGGAACACTGAAAACGCAAAAAATTTACAGATGACAGGAGGTCATTCGGCCCATCAAGCTCCTTTGGGGAGAACTTAACCAATAGCACTGAAAACCTGGTAGCATACGTGTTGAGTGCTGGGAGGGAGCAAAAACCTGGACTGTCTGGCGGGTCCCCGAGGACCGGATTGAGAAACACTGCTCAGTTTGATCCTCCATCGTGACCTCTACTTCGGTGTTTTAACATGTCCGCTAAACACAATGTCTCCATTTCACCCCCAGTAGATAGGAAAACCTTCTGGGCTCCTCCTGCCAATTTTTTTACTTGTTCTGAATACTGGAGGGGGGGTGCAGACTACCTTCAGCTCGTTCCCTTCTGAAGCATAATGCATTAAACTAATAGAGGCACCCCTTAGTATTTAAAAACACTTCAGTGTCAGTGTTTCTCTGTGGATCTGGATAGTAAATGCAGTGTTTACATTTGTGGGTCTGCTGAAGCAGAATTATTGTTTGTTTCTCTATGGGATTAATGTAGCCTATGTCTGTGGGTCTAATTAGCAACGGTAGTCATGCTTTCTGAGCCTTTAAATGCAAATAGACTTGCTGTTTGTCCCTGTGGGTGTCATTAAACTGGGCGTAGAGGGTTTGTGTCTGATGCGTGATGAAAAGCGGTGCAGTGAATCTGTTTTACTCGAAGGAGAGTGTATCTACGCCAATTGCTCCTCTGATGTGGCTTAATGGGCATTAACCGTTTTCTCCTCCTCCTCAGGTCCAGGACACCAGCTTTATCCTGTGCATTGTCTACGTCCAACCCGAAGTTCCCGTGAAGTACTTGAAGAACCTCAACACGGTGCCCAGCAGCAAGCTCCTCTACCACCGGCTGGATCTGCTAAATCAGCCCAACTCCTGCCTGCACTTCAAGCAGCTGGCATCCGTCGGTAAGGTCAAGGGTCAGAGGTCACGAGCGTGCGGAGGCCTTTGTCCCTTCTCTGCGTCTGAGGGTGCCGCACCATTTGTAACAGTGACGGGTAGTTTACAGCGACCTTCCAGCCATTCTTAATTGAGGTGCATCCTCACGGTACCACCAGCCGTTCGCTCATTATTTCACGTCTAGCTTCATGTCTCTGTGGTGCTCCTTTCCCTTTCTCCTTCCACGTGCGTCAGAGAGCCCCACCGTCATGCTGTCTGCCGGGAGCTTCTCCTCCCCATACGAGCACCTGAGCCAGCCGGAGACGAAGCGCATGGTGGAGCATTACACGGCCTACCTCAGCGACAGCACGCGCCTCATCGCCAACCCGGGGCTCAAGGTACCAGACCCAAACGGTGCTTTAGCGGCGTGCGTGTATGTGGAGCAGTCATGTGACCCTGCTGTGTGCTCTCGTCCTGCTCCAGTCGTCGGTCAGGAACGAGGTCATGGCCACCAGTCACATAACCGACGAGTGGATGACGCAGATGGAGATGAGCAGCCTGAACTGCTACATCGTGCGTCGCTACGCGGCCACTCCCAGCGGGGTGCTACGCATCTACCCCGGATCTCTCATGGACAAATCCTTCGACCCTACTAGAAGGCAGTGGTGAGCTTCTGGGGACGCTCTTACAAATATTCCCAGAATCCCATGGGGTGACCAGTGATGAGATTATGAGGATGTCCATCTGGAATGTATAAAGCAGTAATTTAAGTAATTAAAGTCTTCTGGGGAGAAAAGTAGAATTTCAGAACTACATTTATGATGGAAAAGAAGCTTCCTGGAAAGGGTGGACCTGCGCAGTGGAACAGTAATTCCGGTCTCTGGGGTTTTCAGGTACCAGCATGCCGTAGCCAATCCGGGCCTCATCACCTTCACCGGGCCTTACCTGGATGTGGGTGGGGCTGGCTACGTGGTCAGCATCAGCCAAACCATCCACGTCTCCAGGTAGGAGCCAAAGAACCCGTCCCAGGTCTCTGCTAGCCTTTTTATAGCCCCGCCTGTTTGACGTTAGGGAGCGGCAATGGAATTTATGATGAGCTAAAATACTTGGCCGGCACAAATCGTGCTGTGAGGGATCATGTGACATGCACTGCTGTCTCCAAGTCCTTCCTTCACTGAAATAATCACAGAAACCTCTTCATCACCAGTAGCTACATTTGCTTTCTAACAGAGTACAGTGGCCCCTCATTAATCACGGGATTCTTTATTTATAAATCGAATATTTTCGTAATTAGAGCATTGGAAACCTGTTTACGACCTTCTAAATATGGTTTTTGACATTATGAGAGCCCTCTAGACACGAAATAACACCCTTTAGACACCATTGCTTTATGACTGCTGGACACGGAAGGATTGGAGGGTTTATTTGGAATCACTCCAAATGCAGGACACAGGAACATGTAACATCAAAACGTCAATGACAGACCTGGGGTTATAGACACTGACGTGGACTTCAAACTGAATCAAATTGACAGAAAACAGCTGGTCACAATCGGGGTTGTATATGTGATTAATAAGGGGGCGTGGCATACAGGAGGATCGGACAGGCAAGTCATGACAATTACACTCATATTACCCAAAATATTAGAAAAAATAATAGAAAATAAGAATTAGACGTTGTAAATATCATATTGTTATTATTGTACATTTAATCACGAAGAGCAAAGCTGCCTCCGATGCGTAGCGATGTATCATGTTAATTGTCTTAATCAACGTTTTAATCAATAGACAAAAAATCGTGATATAGTGAAGCTGTGAAAGTCGAAGCGTGAAGTGACGAGGGACGACTGTATAGATCTTAACCATATTTTAATTAGAGGAATGACTCCAAAGTGCATGATGGCCATCTAACCATCTATCATCCTGATAAAACGGCCTTCCCTCTGGTTCAGTCTTTTTCGGCATGTGGGGTGTATTGGTGGAGCACTGGCTGTGCAGTTTACTCGTTCAAAGTTTGTGAGGGTGTTTATAACAAAGGATGAACTGCATAAATCTGTAGCTGGTTAGCAATTCTGTTTGTGTATGAAGTGGTATTGAAATACAATGACCTGTAAAAATACACATTACTCTGAAACAAAAAGAATATGTATTCTGTTTGTTTGAGGATGGGGGGGGAAGTGGCTCTCTCCTGTCTCTTCCCTGGGGGGCGGAATGTGGCTCAGCGGGTTGAGCTGGTGATCGGGAGGTCATCGGTGATCCATCCACTGAGCCCTTAAGCGAGGCCGTTAACCCCCGGTTTACATGAGGAGCGCTACGCGCCAGCTCCCCCTTCGCAGGCTGGCCTTCACCCGTGTCCGTCTCTCGTGGGGAGCGGGACGGAGTGGGCGAGGAGAGAATTCCCCGCGGGATCAATAAAGTGTCACTGTTCTGCATCCCGTCCCCCCCTTCAGCTCCCAGGCTACGCCTGGCTCCGCAGTGGCAGTGATGGGCATCGACTTCACCCTGCGCTACTTCTACAAAGTGCTGCTCGACCTGCTGCCCATCTGCAACCAGGACAAGGGCAACAAAATCCGGTAGACACCGCCGACGGCGCAGACTGAGTCCGGCGGGTCTGGGCTGCCCGGCTGTGGCTGGGTGGTTCTGTTCAGGCCTGCAGAGGCTAAGAAAGTCTTCCCTTCCCGGGGCTTGTTTTGGGCTCCTTAAATGCCGGGGGGTACATTTTATTGGCTGGGGAACACGAGTTGCTGAGTGTTTCTGGCTTTTGGTTTCTCTTCTCACCTGCTTGCTGCAGGTGTTTCATTATGGAAGACAGAGGGTACTTGGTTGCACATCCCACCCTGATCGACCCTAAAGGCCACGCCCCCGCCGAACAGCAGCACATCACGCACAAGGTCAGAGGTCGTGCCCACATCTGTCTCCTCTTCCCTGACTTTCACCTCTCTCCCTGTCTATCTGCGGTAAGCGTTGACGCGTCTCTTCGGGCTGCATAAACGCTGACGCCGTCTCTTCCTCCTGCGGCAGGAGCCGTTGGTGGCCAACGACATCCTCAACCACCCCAACTTCGTCAAGAAGAACCTGTGCAACAGCTTCAGCGACCGGACGGTTCAACGCTTCTACAAGTTCAACACCAGCATTGTGGTGAGTGGGGCGGTGCGGCCCCCCGACCTGCCGCAGCATCTGCGCTAGCCCTGGAGTGTCATGTTACAACGTTGGGTTTTTATATGTGTTACAGCCTCATCTAGTGGCTGTTTGTAATATTGCATCATTCATTTTGTTAGGCTTGGAATTATAACCCATAAGAATTTTTACATGAATTTTATAAATATTTTGATTAAGTTAGAGATGGATGGGAGGCTGAGTTTTTACTAAGGGGGGGTCGATGGAAAACATATATAATATAAAAAGCAGTGCATAACGTAAGCCAATAAATTCACATTTATCACACGTTGAGTTGCTGCCAGGGTGTGTGTAGTTTGCTTCATTCCCATAATCCTCCTGGCCACCAGGGTGACCTGACCAACCTGGTGCACGGCAGCCACTGTTCACGGTACCGGCTGACCCGCATCCCAGGCACCAACGCCTTTGCCGGCATCGTGAACGAGACGTGCGACTCCCTGGCGTTCTGTGCCTGCAGCACGGTCGACCGCTTGTGTCTTAACTGTCACAGGTCAGTAGGGGGCGCCAGTCTGCCGCAGGTCTCACAGACTTTCCACTGATGACGGGTCTTCTCTAGCATAAACTACTATAATACTACTATGTTCAGTTTGCCCTTGCAGACGTAGGAGCTTCCACCTTTCACCAGTCCAGTCGTTCATTCACGTGCGTTTAGAGCTGCAACATAATGCCGCCTTTTTGCTTTTTTTTTTTTTCTTCTCCCAGGATGGAGCAGAATGAGTGTGAGTGCCCGTGTGAGTGCCCCCTGGAGGTCAATGAGTGTACCGGCAACCTCACCAGTGCAGAAAATAGGTGAGCTACATAAAACAGAGACGTTTCTTCTAAAGGAGTAAGGGAGAGAACTTCTGTGCACGACTACCAAATGGGGGGGGGGGAATCATATTTGTTCATGAGTCAGATGTCTAACCAGGTTTGAGTAATGTCATATATTTACTGGTGTGTGATTGTGACCCTGGGATGCGTGTACAGGTGTAATGTCTCACGTGTATGTTGTCATAGGAACCCCAGCTGTGAGGTGTACCAGGAACCGCCCTCCCTGTCGCTCGTCGACTCCTGCCAGCAGGACCTGCCCCAGTGCATCAACACTCACTGCAGCCAAAGGTTTACTAGCAGGTGAGCCAGCCCCCCCCCCCCAGTCTCACGCCATGTCCTACTACAGGAAGGTTGCTCAAATGTCACCGATGGAAACAGTGACGCCTGCAGCTTATTAATAGGAAGGTCTCGCAGTCACTTGTGGGAGTGGCGGCTCAGAGGCTGGGGATCTGTGTCGGCTGTCGGAAGGTTGCCGGTTCTAATCCCGTCGGGTCCTTGAGCACGGGCCTTAACCGGCAAAATGCTTCTCCCTGGGTGTGACGTCAACCGACATCCTGTCCCGCCAGCAGGTGCTCCGACTTTCAGGGAAAATTTGGGGGTTTTGGTGGCTGGATTGACTCTCCAGCTGCTAGAAAAAAATTCACACTGTCCCATTCTGACTAGCGTGGTGCTGAGGCATGACCCGCCACACGGCTGCACTCGGGTTCTCATCCCCGAGGTTTGTTGTGTGGCGGATGTAGCGATGCGTCGCATCAGTTTGCGCTCCTTAATCTCACATTAACTGTGCGTGTGGGGGGGGGTGCTCAGCCGAGTGACCGCGATGCCCCTCTGCGCTCACAGCGATTGCTTCGGCGTGCTGGACTGCGAGTGGTGCATGGTGGACAGCGACGGGAAGACCCACCTGGACAAGCCGTACTGCGCGCTGCAGAAGGAGTGCTTCGGGGGGATCGTGGGGGCCCGCAGCCCCTACATGGAGGGCCTCGGGGACCATGGTCAGTTTCCATCCACAGGTTTTGATAAGCTCAAGAAAGCCCAGGAGCCTTCGCCCCCCCCCCCCAATCCTCACTACCGTCTGTTTTTCTCAGCCTGATCTTCACTGATCTCCAACTAGCATCTCTCCGCAGCCTTGGGTTCTTGCATCAGCACTGACTTTGAAGTAATCCAGTCTGTGGCCCTCGAGCTTTTATACTGACGGATCATTAGGCTTATTGGTTTAGGGCCACTAACTAGCAGTTTACCTCGCCGTGCAGCTTGCAGGATTTAGTGATGCAATTTGCTCACTGCATTCTGTCAGAGATCTTACTGATTTCCAGTTCAGCAACTGGAGTACAATTCATACCTGCATTTGTGTCATGTCCTCCCCGCAGATGACGAGGCCGCCTCTCTCAGTACGATCAAGAGCGCCCCAGTCGGACCGGTGGCCGGCGGCATCATGGGCTGCATCATGGTTCTGGTGCTGGCCGTGTACGCGTACCGGCACCAGATCCACCGCCGCAGTCATCAGCACATGTCCCCATTGGCCGCACAGGGTAAGGAGGCGGAGCCAGCGGCCAGCCCACCACCTCCGCTCTGCGGACCGGCACACAGCACCACCTAGTGGCAGCTTCCTGCTCCTCATGCATTTCCGTATATTTTAAAAATTCATCCATCTTTCTAACCATTTATTCTGGTCGGGGTGGATTGATTTTTTAATTTAATTTTATTTTTAAATAAAATAAACTGGATGTACTACTTCACACTCATTTTTGTACACAAATTTTGTACAATGGTACAGCAGGGCCATTTCATGGACTTATTACCCCCCAAGTTACATGACTTGAAATTATTATTGTTAATGGGTGGGGGTGGCCTGTTGCTTAGGACGCTGCGCCTGTGATCAGAAGGTCGTCTGTTCAAATCCCGTGGCCGACGGGGACTTTGCCATTGGGCCCTTGAGTGAGGCTCTCGATCCCTCACTGGTTCAGGGACTTTCTGTCCCAGCTTTTCTCGAACAAAACAAACGTGCGCTGTTTTCAACAGAAGCATCTGCTTAATAGCTGAACATTTAAATGAGAATCTGCTACATTTGGGTCAATATAGCAGAAGTGACTGCAGAAGGGGGACAAAGGCTGGCAGGACTTGGCGCGGTGTCTTTCGACAGCGAGGCGTCCGGGGCCTGACATGTAGGGCAGCCGTGCATTCTGGGTCGTCGGCCTCCGTGCGAGGGGCCGCCGGTGGAGATGAGTAAATTAACTGAAGCTTCTGTGAAGAGGCTGGCCTTCCCTAGACGAGGTCCGGGGAGTCTCTACTAATGAGATGAGGAGCGCAGATTACTAGGTCAGACTCGAAATTACCGAGATCGTTACAGAGCAAGTCTCCCTGTCACGCCTTTCTAGTTAACACTGCATCGACGCTGTTACGCTGACCATGTAGGGCCGGCCAGGGATCCGTTTCAAAAGCACGTCTCGCGTCCCTGCACATGAGAAGAATTCATCCATCATGCCCCCCCTCTCCCACCCGCCCCACCTGGGGGGAAAAAACAGCTCCTTTAGCATTAAAACGTCACGTACTTTTCTTTCTCCCATTTGCTTTGATATTGCACACATATATTTGTCTCTTGTCCTGCAGAGATGTCAGTGAGGATGTCCAACCTCGACAACGAGCGAGAAGAGGACAGCCACGAAGACCGGGGAATAAGTGAGGGCGACTTTTATGTTTGCGCATAGAGAGATTCTGGAAGATTCTGTGCCTTTTAGGATACAGAGAAAAGGAAGATGGGAGTGGCAGAAGTGGAAAGTCTGCCAGAAACGATTAGATTTAGTTTCTCAATCAAATTGAGGGTTTTATTTCCAGTGCTTTTTAGCTCTTGGGCCAGATGGTATCTGATTATTCTGTCTCGTCTGAAGTGCTTCACGCACTCTTAAGTATTTTGAAGCACCTTGAAGAAGCGTTGAGCGGAGATGTTGTGTGCCCACTCCAGTCAGCAACACACGCTTCATCGCGGCGGTCATGGAGAGACGGGCACACAGCCCCGAGCGGAGACGGCGGTACTGGGGCCGCTCCGGGACAGAGAGCGACCACGGTAAGCACAACGTGCGCGGTCCTCTTAAGCCACGCTGGCGCCGCCTTCTGCATTTTAGGAAAACGTAGTTTACACAAGTGAGGTTTGCCAGGTAAGAAACCGTGCGGCTCAGCTGAGGAAGGCAGCGCAGTTCTCCTCCTTCCCCAGAGCACGCCGTCTATGAATGACCACATGCTCACCATGCTAACTAAGGTGGTGACAGGACAGGAGAGAAATCACCAGTTAGATATAGGGATGATTGGGAGGCCAGATCTGATGGGGCCACAGTGGACAATTTCCTGTACTCCTGTGGCCAGTTTCCCAGTCAAGGATTAAGCCTAAACCTAGACTAGCTTTGAATTACGATGGTGAATCTCCATTGAAACGGCAATTTAGTCCAAGACTAGTCTTAATCCTTGTTCGGGAAACCGGCCCCTAGTGTTTAGCTGTTAGGGTTAATGCTGTGTTCAAGGGCGATGTTGGCAGTATTAGGATTTAAGAGTGCCCCTACATCTTTGCTGGCAATTAATTCTCTAGGGACCCTGTTTTTTAACCTCCGATTTATTTATTTATTTTTGATGTTTTCAAGCTGCGTCTCACTGCATCTCATCTCTGTCCCTTTGGAGACTTTCAGGGGTTTCATCAGAACTTCTTGTTTGGCTGTGAGGTATCCTGCTCGTTTGTCTCTGACAGATACGGTGTGTGTCCTTGTAGATGTCAGTTTTCTGTGGATTAATCTTGACAGGTCGGGAAGTCATGAAAGAAACTTATCGTGAATGTGACCTTTTAACCTCACAAACGTAGTCAATGGTCACGTGATGCCGGAGGAATTTTTTAACCAAATATGGTCGTGTTCATACACATCTAGGCTACAGTACTATGAGCCCTCAGGAAGACAGCGAGAATCCCCCGGGCAACAATGACCCTCTGTCGGCAGGCGTGGATGTGGGTAACCATGACGAGGACCTGGAGCCCGACACGCCCCCCCAGACGGCAGCACTGCTGAGCTACAAATTCCATCCATACCGGCAGCCGTCGCATCTTCCGCTGCACCACTTGCACCGCCTGCAGGCTGCTGTCACCGTGCACAGCGTGGATGCTGGGTGCTGATCTGCGAAAGGGCGCCCTCTTCCTTCCATCAAGCTACTCTGTCATTCAGACCCCTCACGGCCCATGGAAAAAAATGGCGGCCATTTTGCTCTTGATAAAAATGACCGTGAGCAAAGCACAGATGGATATTTTACAGCACGGTACGAGTAAAATAAATGTTAGACGAGGCCAGTCGCTTCGTGGACATCACGGCCACAAGAAATCTGTGTGAACCGTACTCCTCAGATTTTAGGTGAGGATAAAAATGGTTATTTTTTTACTATTTATTTAACAGAACTGAAAAAATACCGTCTGCATTTTCATTTAGCACAGTGCTGCCTAAAGGCAATTCGAAAAGACATTGAAAACGGCAGAGACCGTTACTGTGGTTACTCCCTCCCCCCATCTCTTTATTGTACTTGGAGATTTTCCATTTTAACTGTACATTTTTATGTATGGAACATGAAGGTGAAAAATTTGTGTAGACGCAGCTGATGGTCTTGGAACTGGAGATATTCTTGCGGAATGCCCCAGTGCGGAGCTCCAGTGTCGTCCAGCTGGAGAGTTTTATGGGTTTCCTTGCGTGTCCTTGGGCTCATGTTGAACTTGGAGTTGTCTGTTGCGTGCTCCAGTTTCGGCGTCCCATAAAGCCGGAGACGCTGCGCCGGGGGCAGCCGGGTCGAGGTCGATGCAGCCTTCCTCTATTCCCCTCAGTGAACCGCAACAGTCCCGTTTTAAAGAGGTTGACGTCTCCATCCAGCTTGGATTCATCCAAAGGTATCGGGTACGAAAAAATGTGGCTATTTTTGGCCTGGTGTTTGCAGAAAGGTTCCTGAAAGGCACGTAACAGAAGCAGCTCCGGCTGCCACACAAAGCGGATTTTCATCCAGTAATGCATCTCTTAATCCCACCGATGGAACGTTCTACCACCACTAAGTACAGGATAATGATTTTGTCAGTGCTTCAGTCTGCCGGAATCCTCTTTGTCCTTTCTGGTGTTGAGGCAACCTATGTTTTTATTTTTTAAGCACTGCCAATCTATGTTTTTTAATGGAGAATATTAACAGTATTATTCACTGTTGCAAGCAAAGAACACCTAGTGTATGTTAAACACTAAATTACATTGTACTGGGGAAAAAAATGTGTAAAGTTCTTTCTTCCAGTGGAAATAAAAGAAATTAAATTTGTAATCTGCAATATTCCCCTTGTCTTGGAATGCCTTGTCTTGTCTGTCTGCATTCCACTGATTTCTCTTTTTAATTGGTCCCTTGTGCATACTTGAATTTTGAAATGACTGTACCCAGGTTGCATTGCATCTGTTTATCTGTTTTTTTTTACTCGCTGTTTTTGACATGTGCATAACCACATGCAGTCGCCAGATGCTCCCAAGCCAGCTAAAAGGTATTTGTTTTTTTTTTTTTAAACGAAAGTTGTCAAGGCGTAGTGAAAGAGTGGCTGTATTGCATAGCAGTGATCTCAACCCTCTAGGGTCATGGGTTCATTTTCAGTTGTGTGCGGAGCTGGTGTTTTGTGCCTTAATCGTGTAGCTTTGCTGTAGCTTCTGTGGTTTCCTACCGTCATTCTGCCATTTGGATTGTCTTGCCTGTGTGTCTGTATGCTGAAGCAGCATTCTCTCTAGAGCAGCATTCTCTCTAGAGCAGCCTGGTCCCTGGGGATGCACAATTGCTCCATGTTTTTGCTCCCTCCCAGGAAGCTGGAAGGGAGCAAAATCGTGGATTTTCTCTGGGATATCGAGGCCTGGACTGGCAAACACTGCTCTAGAGACTATGAAAGTAACATAGCTTGTTGTTCTGGGAGTAGGGATCTGGTTAGCAGGAACCAAAAGCATCACGCATACACACAATGTTTTTGGGAAATTAATGAATTATGACGGTAAACAAAATGTGAGATTCTCGTGTTGGCTGCTAAGTGTCATAATTGGACAACAACTTACAGGGGGAGATAAATGAAACGTAGGTACCATCTTTTGCAAAACAGCAGCACAGAATCAATTCACACATACTGATCAGCACTTATTGTGTAGCTCAGTTATTTTCTACACTTCCTGCATGCACACATTTGCCAATTTGCTGCTCATTCAGTATGATAGTCACACATCCCTGTCCAGGGAGCCAGTAGTTCCACTTGGAATATTAATGCTTATATTTGGGGGAAAACAATGTTATTTAAACAAGAAACAACTTCTGGAAATACAGTAGTGGCCAAAGCTTAATTAAGTTATTAATGTGCGAATTTAGACTTAGTAGGCTCCCGCACTCCTCTCTAAAGGAGGAGTGCAGGCAGAGGTTAAAGGTCCCTACAACATGTTTACATAAACGCACACCCCGAGAACTCCGGGCTGCTTTCCCTGAGCTTTCAGCAGCAAATGGCAACATCTGAATGCATCCCATTCTGTTTCTGGAACTACCATTTCTATGGGGGCCCTTCAGCAGGGGGTCTGCTGAGATGGCACAGAAGAATGGACTTCACTCCTAGTTGTATAGTTGTCAGAGTGCTGGACTACAATAAAGAAATCGATCGAGTTAAAAAGTGGCCGCACTTAGCTGCACAGATTTATTCTACGTTTGCGCACAGCAGAGATGCGTGTCGGCGAGTTGCCTTCCCCAGTGTGCACATTGTAAGGTTAACCTGTGTAAAGGCTCGAGATTTTATCCTAATGTCAAAGTTTTGTGAGCGATGATATACATTTAGCACTACGGAAATATAGATTATATAACCTAGGAACTGCCATCCTGGAGGAGATGCCGTACGGAGCATGTCATAATAGGGATTGTATGTGAAACCACCATGAGGAGTGAAAAGAGATCTTTGTAAGTGGTCGTTCTTAACGTGATTTGCAGTTGAATTTCGCGACAAATGCATTTGCAGAACCGCTAAAGCAAGACTGTACTTGGGCGAGGTATTAGACTCGGAAATCATTTTATTTTGAATCTGCAGTCAACAGATAGTCAAGATGCGAATTGTAAAAAATGTTTATATAAAATATACATACAGTCGCACAGTTATTTAATAAGTCCATGGCTAATGTCCTAATCAAAAAAAAAATCCTTGTCCCCCTTATTTAGAGAAGGAAATAAATGTGATTTGTGGTTGAGCAGGTCGGGATGGTCTTGGGCCGCAATTCCTGCTCTGAACGATGGGGGTCGCCAGTCCTTCAGCGCACACGATTGTTTCAGTTACACCGTGATGCTCGCAAGCTTATACCTTTCCACCCGCCGGAGTAGATTGAACGACTGTAAAACGGACGAGACCCTCCGCTGCTTCCACTTTAGTTGCCATCGAGCTTTTTCAAAATGGCGGCGACTTCCTCCATCCAGCCGCCGAGCGTGCATGCGTTAATGCAGGAAAATGCACTGCTTCGAAACTCCGACAGCCCTGCTGAGAGTCGACAGGATGAATCCGCGGCATCCGAGGGACGGACCCTGCGATCGCTGCACCGTCTACCGCCAGAGGAAATCAACAGAAGGCTGGAAAAAACTCACAGGGAGCTAAGCAACAGGAGAAAAATCTTGATCAAGAACCTACCTCAAGACACAACTAGTCAGGTGAGTAATTCAGCAACTACACGACTGGTTTGAGGTGTTAAAGTGCACCACTAAATGAATGTCGGTAGGGGCTATAACTTTAATAAATCCCGACTAAGTATCTTTATTTGAAAGTTTCTTGTATGTGTAAGAAGTTTATTCCCTGTTAAGGGACGCGTTTCTTAAGTTAAGTTCGCGCAAACTTCTCTCACTGCGCGTCCCCCGCGAGTACAGCCGGCTCGTGCGGCGCGGACGCGCTGGACACGCGCGGACGCCCGCGCCTCGCGGCTCGCGGCTGCACGCGCCGGCTGCCCGCTTTGATGTGCGCTCGCGCCGGCGTCTCCCCGCCTCGCCGACGTTGGAGCCGCGGGCGGG
>JAODUD010000043.1:8323360-8337878 GCA_026784285.1 Stomatorhinus walkeri | reverse complement strand
GCTGAGGGGGTGGGGGGGGAATGTTGACGGGGGCACTCTCACCAGGGAGATGTCTCTGTGACTGGACCCCAGCACTTTCAGCACCACCTTCGTCTCGCTGTAGCTGCAGTAGCCGCTGTCCTCCTCGTCCTCATTTTTCACCTTCATGATGCCCGCATAGATGTTGGTCCTGGTACCCCGACCCAAGTGCTCCCCCTTGTGGTGGGAATGCGCACGAGCAAAAGCAGTTAAAGGACAGCACATATATACACACACACACACAAACATGCTCGTTAAGTATGGCTATGTTTGTGGGGATTCCCACTGATAATAAACATTTGTTACTATTTATTTTACTAAGGCAGTGTTTCTCAGTCCAGTCCTTGGTGACCCTCAGACAGTCCATATTCTTGCTCCCTCCCAGCCTCCAACATACCTGAACCAGGTATTCAGTGTTCCTGACTGGCTGGGAGCTGGGAGTGAGTAAAGTATCGCCTCATAGTAATATTCACACCATGGCTGCTTTTTCAGATTTTGCCATCCTTTCAGGACACCTGCAGATATGTGTACTGCCACGTAGCGCCTACCAGTGGCGGGTGTCACAGATAAATGCATCCTCGCACGCACGCGTACACACACACACACACGAGACACACACACACGAGACACACCTGCACAATCTCCTCCTTAGGTATCCTGTGGAATATCAGCTGGCTGAAGAGATGATCCTGCGTTTCGTGGTCTCTCTTCTTGGTCACTACAAGGAGGTTGGAGATTTCTGGAACAAACGTGGGGAAGTTAATCACCGAGAGCCCCAGGTGTGGCAGAGCAATGAGGTGCAACCCGAGGAAATTCAGCCCGGTCTCCATTTTGACCCTTCCAGTTAACTGAAGACGAGAAGTAGAGGGGCCTTCCGCAGGTTTATGAGGAAGTCAGAGCGACCGCAGGGGTGTGTGGTGAGCTGGTGGGTGGGGTGGGAAAGTGCAGTGTGGCGTCGGCCGCAGTGACATTCAGAGACGTCGTTTTGCGCAGCTAACTCGCTGTCGCAGAAGGTAACTGAGGCTGCCGCGCTTCACCAAAGTCACAGGAGGAAGTCGTTTCTACACGAGAGTCGTCCGCTTCCTCTACAGTTTCGTAACCTTCGCAGCCTGCTTCCGGTGAAAACGGGTGCGAGTCGGGCCCATGGAAAACTGCTTCTGCTACTCTTCCTGCTTGGGGTGTCCGATGGTCGCCACAGTAACCTGTCTGTTAGCTACTTGTTCCTCCCCATCCAGGTTATAACCCTCAGCTCAGTGCTCCCAATTCTATTACATGTACATTTAATTAACTAGCACCCCCCTAGAGTTACCATTGTCATACATTTATACACCTGGATATACTGGCCTACAAACACTAACTACATATTTAATCAAAACCGGACCTCTTAGGCTCTGTTTTATCTTGTGACACAATATCTGGGCTCACCTATGCTCCGTTTTGAAGAACACAATGTGACAGTCGCTACAAAATCTAGGCAATACACCCTTTTCCTCGGATTACTGTGTCTTGCCTCCAGGCCAGTACAGTCCCCCCTTAACCCAATCTGTCATTCCTGTCACGCAGTCAGTTGACATCATCATCGGCCGCCGCGCATTTCGATTAGACGGGATTAGTCTGTTTTGCTTCCTGGGTTCTGGGCAGTGTGACGCAGTGTTTTTTTTTTTTCTTTCATTTATGCACTTAGCAGACGTTTTTGTCCGGAGCGATGTACAGCGTTGCAAGGAGTCGACCACTGCAGCTAGGCTGAGCTTCCAGTGAACCCCCAGGTACGAGCGCGAGTCTCCAAACTGGGCAAGAACCTAATAAGACTATTCAGGGACCAGAAGTACAAAATAAGAACATTCAGGAACATGAGGCACCAGGCTGGCGGCGTAGAGCGTTAGTGAAAGGCTGATTTGTTAAGAGGCTGTTATCTTAGGGGCTCTTTGTCAGTTAATGACTTGGCCTCATAATGTGAGAGTTGCTGGTTAAAGCCTCAACAATGTCACCTCTGCAAAGCACTGCTAAGTTGGTGGGTGTGAACTTCCCCTGTAAAGCCGGACAGTCATGCACCTCGAGGCTCGGGGGGGCAGCAGCGCTTCAGCTGGAAGCTGACGTTCTCCGTCCGCAGGCACTGTCCCGCCAGGTAGTCCATCAGCTCCTTCAGGCTGCTCTGCGAGGTGTTTGTGCCGCACAACCTGAACCCCCCCTCTGTCACCTCGATCTGGAAGTTCTTGTACTGCCGGGTCATTTTGGACTCGCACAGGTCCACCTGTAATCCGCCGTAGGCGTGAGGGACAATATTTCAATTAAAAAATATAAAAACAGAGGGGGTTTGTTTGAAAATAGCCTGGAGGATTTTACGACAAGAGACATATTCTAATTTTGGCGCTAGACACATTTTTTTTCTTGTTGCTGACAATAAAAAAGTTCCCTTCCTGCGGTTTGCACTGCAACCAGATGGTATCTCTGGCCAATGTTAGCTGAGCTGCGTTTGTTTACTGGTTGGATGCAAAATGATAATGTCACTGTGCGAGTTAACTGCGAAATGTAGAGGTTTCAGTATAAATACGCCTCGGTAGTAACACTTGTTGACCAGGACAGCTACATCAATGGCCATAACCAGTCCCCGAAGCCTTCTGTCTTCTGGTAAACAGTGATAGCTAATTCCTGACTGCTGCCCCCAGATCATATGACATCAACCCCCCCGACCCCAGCGCAGCGGCGAGCTGTCTTACATCATTGCATGTGACCGTCATGAGGATGTGGCTGTAGTCCGTGCAGCTCCAGCGCAGCACATACATGCCATCCTCGTTTCCCTCCTGGCGTAGCTTATGAATGGCATAGTCGGTTCTGAGCAACAAAAAAAAAAAGGAACTGATGCAACAATAATAAAAAAAAAAACATGCGACGACCACTGTCCGGAGGTTTCGCTGCAGCATGTCGCGTAATGGAAAACATTTTGGCGGTTTTCAGTTACACTCTTACTGCTCAATGTCATCAAAACAGCTGATAATTAAAAAAAAAAAAAAACCATGGAACGCTGCTGATCAGTGACCACACGCCCATCCACACATCCTTTGTGGTAATTCTAGCTAATTCTTAGATCCGTCTGCTGCGGTGGGAACGGATGCCATCCCCCAACTTACGAGATGGGCCCATGGCAGCCGTTCTGCAGGTTCTGCACCACGGAGGAGGGTGCCACCTCCGTGCACAGGTAGTGATGGGCGTCCACGGTCAGCCGGAAGTAGCCGTCCACCAGGGCAACGAAGGACAGGGCCTCAGCCGGGAAGGCAAGCTGCATCTCCTGTAAGACGCAGTCAGTGCCCGTCAGCCATGTCTCAGCACTGCCGTATAACAATGAGACCTCTGCTGTCCATTTTGAGCACCGATCCATGTTCTTCACTTATCCTATTCAGCGTCTCGCGGGTCTAGAGACTATTCCAGAAGCTATGGGCACAAGGCTAGGAATACCCCAGGATGGGGCGCCAACCTATTGCAAGGCTCACTTACACGCACATCATACCTATGGACACTTTGGCAACTCTAGTTAATCTGGTGCGGAAACATTCTATCGTGGCTGCTGCTTCTCTCCCTAGTTACGGTGACCTTAAGGATCTCTTTCTAATGCATGTCATACATTTCTCCTCCTTGCTTCTCAACCATCGCAGTGTCCGTGTTCCGTGCATCTTGGTTAAACAACGGACATTAGCTAAAACTGGTAGAAGCCTGTCATGTCTTCCACCTGTGTGAAAACTTACCATCTTCATCTCTTGTTTGTAAATAGTGACTATGGACTCCTTGATGACAATGTGGGTAATCTCGTGAAAGTCAGAAAACCGTTCCCAGCTATCCATGGTCTCCTCTTTCTTCTCGTTCTTGTTTTTCATCTTGTTTTTCTTGGATTTGCTCTTGTTTTTAAGTAGGAAGGAATTCTGCAGAGAGAGCGGGGCCGAACCTAAAAGCTGATACACTTGCAAACCAATTTGTATGTCTTTCATTTAAATGGATGAACATGCTGACATTGGAATATAATTATTCGCTCATCAAGCATTATGACAACTTCTAAAATGTTAACAAGAGCCCTTTCTTGTGCAATCCAAGGTCATAATTGGTATCAAGGCCATAAATTATACACAATCATACAAGGCAGTGCATTGCGTCGTTCTGATATTCCCATAACTTTATATATTGAATAAGAAATTAATAATTTGTGGCTTAGAGTAGAGGGAAGGGTTAGCTTGTGTTGTTGGTGCAATGCTCTACTTACGTTGAGTGGCTTCTTTCGCCAAGAGATGCCGTTGTTCCCAGACACTTGCACCTCGTACACTGGCGGGTCACACTCGTTGAAGGCGAACACTGGAAACTTCTTGTTCTCGCTGGAGACCTGCAGTATGCTAGTCTCGTACACCTCCTTGCCAAAGGTCCGCGTCAGTGTCTCCAGGGTGGACAGGTACTTGACCTTCAGGTCGTGCGTGGTGACGTGGCCGTCCTGGATGGTCTTGCTGTTGAACTCATTGAGGAAGTTCTTGAAGACGTTGTTGATTCGAACACGGGTGAGGAAGTTGCGCTGTTTGATGGTCCTGTTTAAGCTCTCCGGGATGTATTTCTTGTAACTGAGAAGAAAACAAGAGGGTCGGTTTCGTTCCACTCGCCTGCATAGCCTGCCAAGGTCAGCAGCCTTGTTTTTGTAATTAATATGGACATTAGACTCAATCAGTCTCAAACTCGGGTTCAAATTACTAAGCCAACTGCAAGGCCAGCTTCAGTAAATGCCCAACTGTGTCATTCTGGATAATGGCAAGTTCTAAGGCAATCAAAAAAGAGAATAAAATTTCCCTTTCAAATGACTATTATCGGTGTGTGAGAAGGCGTCCCTTACCTGAGCTCTGCTGGTATGCTGGGCAGAGACATCTTTTTGTTGATGGCGTGGTGCGAGATGGCCAGCACCGCCATACCCAAACATTCGTTCTCGATCTCGTGTACCTCTTCCTCGCTGTGGGAGCTTTTCAGTGGGGCCAGTCCTTTTACAAAGTCATACTGCCCCTAAAGGAGGTACAATGCAACAGAGCGAGCTTGTCAGCCGTGATGCCGCCGGTGACCTCCACCCAAGCGGACGGGACCCTCTGTGACCTCCACCCAAGCGGACGGGACCCTCTGTGACCTCCACCCAAGCGGACGGGACCCTCTGTGACCTCCACCCAAGCGGATGGGACCCTCAGAGTCTGCAGCTGATCGGCCGGTGGAAAGAGTTAGTCGGCCGACGCGACCAGACACGTAAGGAGGCCCTGTGGTGTCATTCGCTTAGTCATACCAGAAATACCCCCTTTAAATGTCAGATTTGGTTGGGGGGGGAGGGTTGCTGAAGAAAGACAGACAGAATTCTTATACTGGTCACCAATGCGGGACGTTACCTGGGCAAACAGGTACTCCAGGGACGCAGCGTCCAGGAGGGGAGTTCCCTCGGGGCTCTCCTGCTTGACACAGCTCTTCTGTTTGTTCAGGGAGTACCTCCAGATGGGAGACTCATTCTCACTGGTGCCGTGCCAGTTAGTGAAGTAGAACCTGGGCCGAGAGA
This sequence comes from Stomatorhinus walkeri, assembly GCA_026784285.1. Classification (NCBI taxonomy): domain Eukaryota; kingdom Metazoa; phylum Chordata; class Actinopteri; order Osteoglossiformes; family Mormyridae; genus Stomatorhinus; species Stomatorhinus walkeri. The sequence goes on along the minus strand of JAODUD010000043.1, from coordinate 8,332,303 downwards.
TGCCGTGTCACGCGGCGAGTTTCCCTTCCGGTCACCCGAGATTCTTTGTGACGCCTGTGTGTTCTGGAGTCAGTGGCGGTACATGTGTGCGAGGGCGTGTACGCATGCTGGCGGACAGCCCTTTGCCATGGCACCGCGCACGTCTGCTCTCCGCTCTTGGGAAGATTTCCCACTTCCGTATTTTAGCGCCACCAAAAAGCTCCACATCCAGTTCCCTGCCCTTTCATTTCAGTTTTCACGGCTGTGAGGAAACTTTTTTTTTTTTTGTGTTTTTTCCATGTGCTTCACACAGGAGTTGCACACGTCACTCTCAATGTGACATAAGTCCCCCGCCCCCGCGGCCGACACTCACCTCATACGGTAATGCAGCTTCACGTAGCTGTCACCGATTGTGAAAATGTGATTTGGGGGATACCAGATGTTCCTGTATTCTTCATAGAGGGCGAACAGGTTGTGGCAGAGGGGAGAGATGCCTGAAGGATGTGAAAGCATCTGTGAATTATCAACCGCTAAAAAGCTTTATTTTTATGCCAGGTGTGACACCGCCTTAGCACCACCATGACGGTGCACTGGCAAATAGGAGATAGTCTCATACATCTTTGTCACAAAAGAAATGCATGTTTAATTATAGCGTGGGTCTCCATAGCTGTCCTTATTGTGTCGGTTTACCGTCTTGTTTGCCTGTTTCCAGGATACACATTTGCCGATTTCGCGAGCATGCTCTCCTGCACGACTTCCTCTGCTGTGCCCGCCCCCCGCCCCCGCACACCAGAGATGGTGATAAGCAGCTCTGCGACTCTGGACTGAGGCTGGAGCTAGTTTCTTGACGACATCTTGTCGGCTGTCTCAAGCCGGCCCGACTTACGGCATCGCTTGGCCGCCTCGAGGCACAGGTCCTCGGCCGAGTGGCTTCCCTCCTGGATCTCAAGTGGGTTGATCTCCGGGGTGTAGAAGTGGATCCCCAAGCCGTAGGCTGTGACGAGCACGGCGGCGTCGGGCCTCCTCGCCTTCCTCATCTTCCCGCAGAGTTGCCGGCCCAGTTCCATCGCTGTGAGTCGTGACATCGAGCCCTGGAGGGGAGGCAGGGAGGATTGTTCCCGCCCTGGGTGGGATCTCCCACCCCATGTGTTCCCTTTTCATGTCGGCTCAAGGTCAGATTCCATACAAGCCAAAAACGAAAAAAATATGCGTCGTCAAAGCTACAATGCTAACAAGCACTGTTAATGCTGAATGTTTATCAGGAGGGGCAGTGTGTAGCTCTGTGGTTTCCAGTGCCCATGATCAGAAGGTTACAGGTTCAAATCCCCAAGCAGGCAGAATGATTTCCCTACCTTCTCAACTGTGCATTTCTGTTAAATATAAAAATTAAATCATTTCACTTGGTAGACACAGAAATCTGCACTTAACATCTTAGTTTCTCTTATACTTGGTCTCTATCAGGGACAAAGCTGGATTTTTGGGTTAGCAAGACAACTTGCTGGATTTAAGGTACTCTAGGCTAATAAAGTCCAGTTAATCCGGGGTACCTTTAATTCAACAAGTTGCCAACACAAAAGTCTAGTTCTGTTACACATGAGGTCTTTGGACTCCTTATAGCGCAGCATCCCTTTCGAAAATAATCACAGTAACTTTTTGATGGAGTGTATTTCTTCGAATAAAAACTCTGGATTTCCATATATATTCTTATTCACATCATACACTATTTATAGTTTCATCCATCTTCCATAACATCTTTTTGAGCACAGTGAGCCGGCAAGCTATAGAGAGAAGAACAGGGAACAAGGCAGGGGACAATCTGCACGGGATATAAGAATCCAGAAGAAACTATAAGTGCTAACCAGAGTCGTGACACCAGTTTCTGTTTATATTCATATGATGAGTTGTGTATTTGCGAGAGGAGACCGCACGAGTCCACGGACCCAACTGGAAATGGATCTGAATACAACAGGCAAAGGCTAGTTCCCTACCCACCGTGACTCACAGGCGTTAACAGCGTGTAGCTACTGCCTCCACGATCAGAGCCAGCTGTCAATGGTCACCACACCAGCATCTCCACAAGCTCTGCACTGATGGCTGGGATAAGCCATGTCTTAATGCTGCAGGACGTGAGGGATCCTCCAGGCCCTGTGCTACTTGTGCGATGAAACACCAGCAACAATCAAGGGCTGCAAATGCTTTCGCATCAAGCGAGCATTTAATTCACTATGTCAGCCACCTGCTGAACGCACCACACCAGACTCCTGGGTGAAACACAAAGGATTCTGTAAGGAGATTCTGCCAGGGAATCCCTCCCTCAAGCACCTGTCTTAAGTGGTTTCTCCATTCCACCAACCCGCTCACTTTCATTACTGGTGCAGATCTGAGGCCATTCCAAGTCAAAGCAATTGATTCACTATACTTATTGTATGTGTTCGTGGTGCAGGACAGATTATTCAAAATCAAACTTTCTGGTATATGTAAGGCCATTTTTCTGACAAAAACCTAAGTTGTCTTAGGAAGTGGAGAGAATTACTCAAAGACTAGGTGATTTGATATAATTATTTGGATATTCACTTATCATAATTCTGCAATTTGCGGATGTTCCATCCAATTAGCATGGTGTTTTTCTTGTTACTGCAAGGATCTAGATCTGGATCACAATGACTTTAACTGGGTAAGTGGTTGGTGAAACTAGACTGGCTGGCTGAATGCATTAGAAATGCATTATTATTTATTTAAGAACCTTTTTGGACCCTGGGTAGGTAATGATAAGTGTCACATGGCTTCCCCCTGCCCTGATACTGACTTATTAATATAAATATTACTGCAGAATACCATGTACTGTCGAAAAAGAACACTTACTGTATGACTAATCGGGCTTTCTTTGTTATTTTCATATAAGCAGGTCACCTCTAATGTTATAGGCTGACCTCGTTAACCTCAGTGACGACCGGTGCATTATTGACAAGCCACCTCAGCTGCGGAAATCGCTAGCATGTCTGTGGATGGGTGTGCTTTTGACCGAAGAATCGAGAAGAACAATTTATAACCGCAAGCCTGGACTGCAAAGTGCGTCAAAGTTTGTGAAATTTTTTTTGGTACACGGTTGAACCACCGGGTACAAATTCCTCACTTTGCTCCTCCTACCATTTCATCAGGCCACCAACACATGGAGGAATCGGGCATTTTGGAGGGGATTCTACAATACAGGTATCTGGTGCTTTTCAAGAATTGGAACGATTCTTCCAGAATAATAGCGAAAACTTGTAGTGGTTCCAGATCCTTGATAATCCTACCTTTATAGCTTCTTAGCTCACTGCTGTGACCCTCCAAACTAAGTGAAGATACGACATAATATATCCACATAATTCTTCAATATTTAGAATTCATATATCATTGTTCTTTTCTGCTGATTTATGTTAAGTCTTATAGCAGTGATGATACAGTGAGCAATGTTCTTGGGCAATTGCCAACCAAGGGAGAAAAAGGGTAACTCATCTGGATGTGGATGATTGCAAAATGTTGCCCACTGCTGATCTAAATTTTTCAAATTGAAATTTGTTGCCCAATATCAATGTAAAAGTGCCCGAGAAATAGTGGTCAACAACATTGCCCAGCAACATTTGTTAAGGTGCCCTGTGTATCATGATCCTATGTATTGTGGGAAGAAGTCAGCCTACTGGGGAGGTGTGTAGCTCAGCAAGTTAGGTGATTATAAGTCACTGGTTTAAGTCTTAAAGTCAGCAAATTATATTAACAGTTGGGCTCTTCAGCAAGACCCGTCACCCCGTTTGGGGGTCCCCAAGGGTGGGGTTGAGAGGCACTGCTTTATGTAAAACTGTCTTACTAAATTAAGTAATTAAAACTGCTATGCCTTTAAACCGGATAAGAATCCAAGGCTCGTAACCTCCAGTAGTGAAAATAATTTGTTTGTCCCAAAAATGTTTGCCCTGGCTTGGATTAATTCCCAGTGGTCAGCCTGTGGGCTGGATAATGGGATTATTACTGCTGCCCAGGGCACAGCCCAAAGAATTCACATTAGCAAACACTCTGGCTCCCAGCACAGTCCCACTGCAAGCAACAGCTGCATCTGCAGCAATGGCATAGGATTAGTTACACAAGGAAAGGCCAATGGATCTCATTAAGGCATTACCCTGGTGTTAAAGGGGGATAGAATCCTTTATGAGACAAGCACTTCTGCATTCCTCTTTACAGTGTATTCTTTAAGGATTATGTACAAAAAGCTATTTTCAGTATCAAGCATTAGTGGGCGGTAGTGGCTTAATGGTTAGGGAAGCACCCTTGTAATTGAAAGATTACTGGTTCGAATCCCCGACCAGCAAGGCACCACAGAGGTACCCTGAGCAAGGTACCGCCCCCAAGCACTGCTCCCCGCGCTCTGAATTAGCTGCCTCCTGCTGTGTCACATATGGGTTAAATGCAGAGGACACCTTTTGTTGTGTGCTGTGGTGTGTCAACACTGACCACTGAACACCAAATTCTAATTCTAGTAACACTGTAAGAATATGGAAATTTTGGTTACACTTTTCTTTAGGGGCACAAATGATATAGTATTATACTATTACTTATGTATTAATTAGTCACAAATTAAGTGTTAGTTACAAACTGATCTCATGTTTGTTCATTAATGAATAACACACGTTTCATCTTAAATAGGAATTATAGTTGTTCATACTTTTTATTAATAACTAAAGTCATCCTTCAGAATGGCAGAAAAGCCACGTTTAGACTACCAGTGTGTCTGTATGTATAGATACACTTCAGTGTAGCATGCTACTAGACAACTGTAAACACACTACATTTCACTGTTGATGCAAAATCCAGTCATCTTCAACTGCTTCATATGTTTTTAATTATGAGATTGAAAGCCCGATATTTTGGAAGAACACATGCAATAACACATGCAGATGTAATAACACAATTCACAACAAAGAGCGCCAAAGCAAAGTGTCTGCATTTCAAAAGATTTCTCTATACCAACAGTCAATAGTGGTTTGAACATGTATAGAATCTGGAGGTTTTTAATGTTAGAATGCTATACACCTTTAAATATTTCACTGAAACTGTGTTGTCCATCGTTCCACCTGCCAGCCGCTTACATTTCATCAGCAGACATTTTAGTTTGGTACAAGAGAGAATAGCTTGGGTTCAGATATTAGGGTCAGCCAGTACCCATGGAGCTGTTAGGGTTCAGTACTTCACTCTGATACGATTACTATGCTGGCCAAGGGATTCAAACCCACAGCCTTCCAGTTCACTGGCACAGAGCTTTAACCTACTAAGCCACGCATTGCATCTTGTACAGGGCTGCAGGTTGCTGCAATTGTCATTTCATAATTGATAGATTTTACACTGAAAAATAGGACCTGAAATTAATCCACTGCAAAAAATTCTCTGACTCAGCAGTCTACTTGAGCAAAAAAGAAACTGTTAATACTTAAAGGTAAATTTTATATATTATTCAGGCAGAACCAATTGCTGGTCAGGACTGAACTTTAACATCAGATAGCTATCATTGCAAAAACAAGTTTTTTTTAAATGAAGAACAACAACAAAAGTCAGTCATGGTACTTTTCACAAATATGGCCATACATAAATATGGTATTTAGACCTTCAAAAATCAAGTTAACAAAAGTGACTTTTGCCTTGCCTTTCGATTAACATGTCAGCTTTATAAAGAGATTTTAAGTTAATGAATATCCACAAAAACAGAAACATTCATCTGCATATCTGATGTACTAAATCTATCACAAATATCTTTATACATCTTGTACTGGTTTTTATCTCAAATGTCTCTGACAGTGATTGTAATTATGTACAGTAATTTTCTAAACCCTTTTTCCCCTACTCTTAAGTAATTAGACTGTTGTGAGTTAATACCCATCATTGTGGCTCATCTGTGTTGCATTATAACTGTTGCAGATACTAAAAGCATTAGTCATTTGCTAAAGAAACATCATTTCTGAGATCATGTGACGCAACATGTTCCATATCGTCAATTTAGTACTTTGTCTAAGAATGGTTTGAAACACCAGAAAACGTACACGCTAATATAGCATTGAATTTTAACAAAACAAAAACCAGTCTGTCAATGTGTATCTTGTCAAAACCAACTCCATCTTTATTTCCCACAGTAAGCTGTCAAGCTAGTTTTCCCAGTTTATGGGAATATGGGGGTGAGCATTCCTGATGTCAACACATCAAACAGTAAATTATATTACTAATGTAATAATAAAGCTAATGTTTCTCTGATTAAAATTGTCCTAACATTGGTTCTTACCCATGTAATCCTAGGTGCCTGAAGAGTGGATGCTCAGCATCTCTCAATATTGTATGCTGCTGTCTTTAATGACTCTGAGGCAACAAGCAATGGAAGACGCGCTTTGGGGATGTATGGTAAACCAGGTTCTAAACTTTACATTGTCTGGCTGAGGGATTCAGAACCACGCCTGTGACCTGAGCTAAAGAATACTGTGATGTTTGAGCAGGGTCCATAAGGAGTCTAAAACAATCATTGCCGCAGGGCAACGGAAATTCACCTCCTTTGAGTTTTCTACTATGCCTTTTAGGCCATTTGATGCATTAGTCACTGAGACTTATCTAAATATAAGTGCTTTAACATGCTTTTTAATAATGATTTTATACTTTCTCATAGATGTCTTGGGTTGCAATTAGATCTACAAGAGGTATGCATTAGAGGGCCCATTAGCAGGATTCAAATTATACTAGCATGCTAACCACGAACAAGGCAGAATGAGGCTGAAGTGCACATAATTTATTTTTCTATTACAATCAGGAAGCTGGTTGGAGAACTTCAGTATATGGTGTTGAAATTGAATTTGTAGAAACATATCACTATAAATGACAGCCAGCGTGCTACCATAGTTCAGTACTTGATTAGTTTCTGTATTGCTAGTATTCCATTTTGTACAGATGAATACAAAATGAAATAAAATAGAAACATGTACAAACAGCTATATTTATTAGGAGTAGCTAAACCAAAAACAAGTAATGTCAGGCTTAGGGTTAGATCAACTGAAGTGGTATTTTTCATGTCAACCTACTGAGGGGTGGTAGGGGAGTTATTTAGGAGTGCAGTTGATGTACCAGATTAAAATTGCTGTGGTACATGAAAGCTCATTAAGTCATAACCTTCGTTTGATAGAATTAGCTCTGGTCAAACAAAGTTTAAATGCATTTTCTTTTTTCAGGCTTAATACAAATAAGTGTATCACTGTGTGCAAGCATAAGAAAGACTTTTGTTTTTGTTTTGTTGTGAAGCACTTTCTCTCAAAAAAGCATGTTCCCAGAAATAAACCCTTCATTCTTAGTGTCCCTCCCCCCATTTTCCTAATGTATATTTTTCTCCCCAATTTTTCTACCAGAATTAGTTGTCCAAAGACATTGCCTGCCTCCAAGACAAGGAGTTGTGTTTTCTGGATACATCCTGTGTAGTTTTCTTTGAAAGATGAGTCACATCCCATATCCCTCAGTATTAACAGACCACAACCTGCTGGATCATGACCATAGTTTAGAATCACTTACGAAATAGCAAACCCGTAATGAAACAATGCAATTTGCTGCTACAGAAATCCCAGTCACCACAAAAGATGTTTCCTTGCGAATCAAAACTACTACAAAGCTTTCAAACAAAGCATTCACTGAGATAGCTGTTGGAGACCATTACTGGAAATGACCTAAATGCTCTAATATAGGTAGGCCATCTTGTTTTAATAATTTAATTCCCTAATAGGTTTATTTACAATAATGATTTTATTGTACATCTTTTCTTTTTAAATCAATACTTCACCTTTGGTCTATACCATTCCCAGCATATCACGTTAGCAATCAGACCAGTTACTCGCAGTACAACATATTAACAATTAGCAGTTGCTTTTGTGTAAAGTAACACACATGTGAGGAAAATGCTGGATAAGCCAGTGTCTGGGGTTAAGGAACTTATTCAAGAGCTCAACAGCATTGTGGTTACTCTGCTGGCAAAGGGATTTGAACCCCTGACCTTCTGGACATGGACAAAGGGACGTAGCCTACTGAATCTTACACCCACAGCAGCAATAGCAGTTCCTTAGTACTGACACTGTTTAAATGCGATAACAACGTTTAGTGCCATAACATTGTGGTCATAAGCCAAGTCTTACAAAAAATGCTTTTTAGGAAAGAGTACCTGCTTCGGTTTGCTAATAACAGAAAAGATTATTTCAATCAGTATTTTTTTTAATCTGATTTAAACCAGTTAGAAATAATCATTTTTTCCAAGGTTCACTGTAAAAAAAACACAAAAAAGTTTGTGAACCCCAGATGTCAAAAGTGAAAGTACCTTTGTATTTCTCATTAAGATTTAAAGTCGAACATCTAACGATAAAACAAAATGAAATATCATATTGATTAATACAACCAAACCACAGCCGAAATAGTATCGTCATGCGAAATTCGTGTGAGAACAATAATTCACGTACACTCCTACACAGTACAGTATACATGATCACTGCCGATCGCACCAGCTGCAGTTTTTAAACCCCTTTTCAACCAGGAAGGCAGTACTTACTCTACACCAGTTACTGAATGACAAAAAGAAATGATCGAATACTATGATTATTTGTTGCAAAATATCACACATTAACATTTGAATAGAACAGCAATGTTTTATAATGTATTATTTAATCATTTAAACGCAAAGAGCCGTCTAGGCTTTTTAACGCGTTTTCCTTTTATACTTTTACATACTATAGAAGTTCGCATCTTTCTCATCAAATAACTGAAAATTAACAAATGATTTTTCGGTTTTCTTCACCCCTCCTCCTTCATCGATTACCTTAATGGCCTTCGGTTCGCGGTGCGCACGGCCACGAAGCCGCCAGGACGGCCGCCCCCTCCCCGCGCCCCCCGGCCGCCCCCTCCCCGCACCCCCCGGCCGCCCCCTCC
>JAODUD010000043.1:8225211-8235549 GCA_026784285.1 Stomatorhinus walkeri | reverse complement strand
CTGCGTGACGGCGTCTGCCTGCGGGACGGCGGCTGCCTGCGTGACGGCGTCTGCCTGCGGGACGGCGGCTGCCTGCGGGACAGCAGCCTGCTAATCATGCCGCCGTCTGAGGGCTGCGATTAAGGCTCAACAGCGCACGAACGTCCCCCTCAGCCCCGCTTTGGCCATTTAAACAAGAAATGTGAAAGGAAAATCCGCCGCACTCAAAGGCTGTTACCCTTAGGTGGTGATTTTGCTGCTCGCGCTAGTGAGAGTGTCAGGAGGCGTACAGACGGGAACCGAGTTTATCTTGTAGAAAATCACAGAACAAAAGCTACAAAAAAAAACCACTGGAAAATTCACCGCTACTCCGTCCGGCAGCTGCCTCTACTGGTGCTGGCTTAATTTATCAACACGATTCCCAGTGAAACCTCGTGTAGGATAGAGGTTTCGGTTTCAGCGCGAAATGTTTATATTAGTTGAGCTATTCCTCAAGCCCCTGGTTCCTGACTGGTGGACCGAGGTCACATCCCAGGAAACCAGTCATCTTTGCGTAAGTGACTGTGATGTTTAAAAGGTCACACTGGGCTTTTCCATTGGGACTAGCCTTGCTCACCAGGGACTGGAACATTGTGCTGTGAACTGGCCCGAGGCGATGGTGACGTTCCTGGGGCGTGTCAGCCATACTGACCGTCTCCCCCACCATGTCACTTGGGCACAGGTCTCGGCAGAGGGATGGATGTGTGATGTTGGAGCACCTAAAGAGAAATATAGAATCACGTTTTTATGTAAGTTAGGTATGTTCATTTTAAAGATGCCTTTACCCCAAGTAACATGCAATTTTTATACAGTAGCATAGCACAATACATCCACCCATCTATCCATTTTCTGTAATCGTTTGTCCTGTTCAGGGTCGCGGGGGGATCTGGAGTCTATCTCAGAGGTTATGCTGCAAGGCAGGGAACACCCCAGGATCGAGAGCCAACCCATCACCCTAGCACAAGACAATATTGTAGAATTCCTTTACTAAGCAGCATAGTGGTGGCCTAATGGTTGCTGGTTTGAATTCCTGACCAGTAAGGTACCACTGACGTATCCTGAACAAGGTACCGCCCCCACACACTGCTCCCCAGGTGCTAAATAATGGCTGCCCACTTCTATGTCACATATGGGTTAAATCCAGGGGACACATTTTGTTGTGTGCTGTGATTTGTAAACAGTGACAATCACTTTCATTGTTCAGTAGCAGGTCTCAAAACAACAACCATCTGGTTATAATTACATGTCCTTGCTTGCTGCTCTGCATAGCTCAAGAATATATCCGTTCTTTGATTTACAGTGTCTGATTATCCCTGACTCTACTATGCCAGCGATGCTGGTAATTATGATACATGCAGTATGCCATGTTGTTGTTTTTAAGCATTCTTGTGGTTAATTTCCCCTCCTTTTTATTTAATAAAATATGAAAAATATTCCACAGACCAAGCAGTGGAATAATCCCCGGTCAGGCTGCAGTTAACGGAGGCATGTCATGACAGGGCTGATAATTTGCGTGGTGACATCAGGGAAATTTTATTTCCAGAGCAACAAGCTCTTTGTCCTCCTGTCGTCTGCTCCAGTTTGGCCACACGTGCCAGTGGGAATAGCCTCCGTCTCGCGGCGAATGAAGCACATCGTCTTTCGGGCTTGCAGTTTCCTGCGTTCCTGTCTGACTTTGGCGGCAGCTTTCTTAGGTCACAAGTCATCAGAATGCAGTGCCGGTACTGCAGCCTCAGGGAGACCATCTCCTTCGCCAAGCCCGACAAACTATCCCTGCCGTCAAAGCAGTCGGGAGCCAATCAGAAACCAGAGGGGGTGGACCCTGTATCCACTGTGAAAATCTTCGATTTATTACTGTTTTTTTCCCCCTAAATCCTCAGTGACCATTTGTGAGTATCCATGCTAGCTTTCCTGCTGTCATTTTCTATTTTTTTTTTTTTTCCGTGGTTTATCCCAGAAGGTGATTATCATTTTCAGACTAACAAGGGAGAATTTCTGCCCCTAAATCTCCTCAGGGGGGCAACTTCTGGATGGGAGTGTTGTCTGGACCGGGACCCTGATGAATAATTCATAAGGGTGGATTTTTTGGGGAATGAATGGCTCCATTGAATGATAGTGTGTACTTTGTAGATATACCGTAGCAACCGGGAGGCTTTCGACGCAGAGCGAAGGAGAGCACGGGAGCGTGAGAGAGGGAGAGGGAGAGAGAGGGAGAGAGAGGGAGGGAGGGAGAGAGGGAGGGGGAAGAGAGCAGAGGAGCGTAGCTTTCTCTCCGGAGGTGTAGCCGTTCTTTGAGAGAGCTCTCCATTGAAGCCGCCGGCTAGCGGGGGCTTGTGGGAGCAGGCTGTGCGCGTCGCTATCACCCCCCCACGGGGGTCCAACGCTGCTCCGGAGGGGCCGCCGAGCGTGGGATTGCCACCCCCGTCCTGAGCCGAAATGTCTGAGAGGGAGGGTGCTCTAGGGGAGCCGGACCAGCGCGCCCGAGCCTTCAAGGAGCACCTGAGGCTGGAGTTGGAGCCCCCCCGCGGGGCGTGCAAGGGGGCCATCTCCCCTAGGGCCTCGCCCCGCAGCTCCCCGCGCCTCTTCAGGAAGCTGATGGTCAACAAGAGCATCCGGCAACGGCGCCGCTTCACCGTGGCGCATACGTGGTAAGGACCCGTGTCCGGACCGGCACGGGGGGGTCCACCGTCCATAAAGCAGGAAAACCAAGGTCCTCATTCGACCCTGCGGTGTCCCGCTTGCCGGACTCCATACTGGAATATGATACTTACCGCCTGTCTGTGTGGAACTTTTCTTCCTCTCTCTCTGAAGTTTTATCGCTTTAAGAAACGATAAGTTTGATTTGTTATACTAAGTCTGTATTTAGCTATCGGATGTACATTAGAGCTGCAGTTAATGTTTCAGTGCGTACGGAAATGCTGATTGACGTCTGTTCGGCTTGTTTGAACACCGGTCTAATTATGGGTCGTGTGCTGTGCCCAACATTCCCCCGGTGGGTACAGACCGACTTCGCCCATCCGCCTGTGGGCCTCTCTGATCTGCACGTCTCTGGCGTGCTAATGGAAGACGCGTGCGGAAGACCCACAGTCTTCCCACTGCTATTGTGGATACCTTTTAGAATAGTACACGGTTATCGTGGGCGAGGGGGGGTAGTGATGCTGGGACGCAGTGACGCACAAAGAAAACCACCACAAAAGCTAAATATAAACATAACTGCACAATACTCATTTCTGGTCCTGGATGGGTGGAGTTGATAAAAAGAGGTCTAGGCTTTCAGATTCTGTCTGAGCAAAGGACCTGTTCGCTTCTGTTGGCTGTGATTTTGTTCTGCTGCTCCACACGGCCTGCTGCTTTGTCACCGGGGATGGAAACGGTTTTGCACCCATGATCCTTAACCCAGTGTGGCACGGACGTCACTTGGCGCTTTAAGCCGTGAATTCGCTCCCATTTCATGGCTCTGCTGCCGCCGCTCTTGGTTTAATTCCGGAAACACGGCATAGTGAAAAGTCCTTCTGGGATTCTGTAAAAACCTTTTGCAATTTAATTTATTTTTAAATCCCTTCTTGCTTCTTTAAGATTTGACTAAAGAGAAAAAGCAAATCCCCCCCACCATGATTATTTAAGTTAAAAATGCTAATAATAGCAGATGTAATGATATGAATGATAGGAATTACCTATAATAAGCATTAAATCGTTACCTTCTGCAGACGTCAAGGGTGGGTTTAGCAAGTCATTTTCATTTGTTCCTGGATGAATGTGTTGTGTGTCTGTGTGTGTTCAGGTGCATTTGTGTGTCTCTGTGCACTTGCATTTGTATGTGTGTCTGCGTTTGTGTGTGTGCATCTGCATTTATGCATGCCTGTGTGTGTGTGTGTGTCTGTGTGTGTGCGCACTTACGCTACAATATTGACATCACATTAGGATATTTTGTCAGCACTGGTGCGCAGCTGGCTGCAGAACCGTGACTGAAACGCTTCTGCCTGCCCGTTGTGTTCGTGGGTCAGATGGGGACCTTCCTGAAAGGCAGCCATGCAGTGCAAACAGTGCGGGCACCGTCATGGAGGGGTGTGAATTAGACGTTAAACCCAGAATGATCAGGAGCTGATTTGTTTTACCTGGATTACAATGTCTATTGTTTGGTCGATATTGTATTAGAATTTTAATTTAGATTACTCACAGGTGACCATTAGGTTTGACAGATAAAAATGTTGTAAATATGGGTTTCAAATGCAGACACAACCTTTGTCATTAATCATGTTGCTTTGTGTTGCTTTAAGATTTATTTTTCTTCTATTTGCTTGAACCAAGATTATCTTACACGATAACAAAGCTCAAAATCATGGTCATTATACAGTGTCATGTTGACTCGAAGGCTGTAGCTGCTCAGGGTCTTTCTGAAGTTCTGGGGCCTCTAGCAGTAAGAAGCGATCAAATGTTTCATTGTCCCTCCCTGTCCTTATGTGACATGATTTCAGCCGCATGTGACGTAAGCTGAGCTCCTCGAGCGATCGCTGATTGCCTAAGGACGTTGTGGTTAGATGGGAAAACGTGCCTCATTAGCATTTCCCTGTCACTGCATTAGGGATTTGTTCTTCTGCTCTGCTTCTTAATATGCGGGAGATTTGCCTCAGAGCACTTCCGAACTGGGGGTCAGGAGCCCCTGGGTTTTTTCCATGAGAAACCCCTCTTGGAGATCTGCTCTGTTTCCGCCTCTTTAGACGGCTCAGGATACAATTTGCACCCGAAACAGCCCTTTATAGTGTCTGTGTCTGTAAAGGTCAATCAGGCACCCAAGGGAGCATGTGGTTTAAGAAGATAAGGACCAAAGAAATTCCCTTCAAACCCCAGGATAGGACGCCGCAGTGCCAAAGCCGCGCATCAAAATCCACATAATCCGCAGTTAGCAAAAGCCGGACGTAGAGTAAATAAGAACGTAAGGTGACCCCGCCTCGCAATTAGCGTGGGAAAAACAATCTCTAGGGTGAATCCGCACGAGGGCTCTGTTGAGAAGGGAGATTAGGTTCATGGGAGAGGCTGTAAACTGTACAAGGTCGGTGTATCCATGGACACGTTACACATCATCCAACGTGGGCAAGCGCTCATTACCAGAGCTTATAATTAAATTTGGGCAGACGAGCAGGAGAAAACGACAAGCCTCATCTGGCTTCTATTGAGACCTAAGGTCCATGTCCTCTCTGGTGTGCTGGTCTCCATTGGTCCCACTGACTGATTCAGTTGGTTCCCCGAAGGACTTTCTGATCTATTTTTGGCTTTGGTTTTGACTGTCGTCGCTGAGGAATTGGTCACAATAGGCTTATTTCTGAAGCACCCCCCCATTAAAGCATGTTTAAGGTTGTTGGTGAGGAAGACCCCTGTCTTCTGTAGCCGCGTTTGGGATCACGGGCGGAATGGCAGTTCTCTGGATGCTCGGCGCGCAGAAGCTCCCTCCTGCTGTGTGACACCAGCGTCCAGCCGGCAGGCGTCTGACGAGGAGGGTTTGGTCGATCTGCTTCTGTCACGTTCAGGCGCCTGTTAAGCCCGCTTGGCTTATTTGGGTCTCTTCTCCGCCCAGTTTCTGACCTCGTCGTATTCCTTTGTGAAATGGGGTATGGGGAGAATTTCTTGGAAGAAGACTTGGAAGTTTCTTAGTGAGGATTTGTTTTTTTTTTTTATCTGAAAAAGTCTCCAGGTGCTTTTTTAGATTAAAAAGCTATTGCTGTCTGAAGGAAAAAGCTGTTCCTCAAATGTGGCTGAATTAAGAGCTAAAAGAGTTTTGTGGGCTGTTGTTATACATGCAGTCAATCGCAGCTCCATAAAACCATTTCGGCAACCCCCCCCCCAGCCTGTTGAAAGCCTGGAATTGCTTAACTCTGTGACGGCTCTGCTTGTTGTAAAAGCGAACTGCAGAAATAAGCCAAGAGTTGAAGGTGTTTCTCCCTGCAAGATGGCTCCTCTCGACATTTTTACGTTACTTGGTTTTTGTCAGCAGCAACATGCACGCTTGGCCCTTGCAAGGGATGTCATGCTTCTCGCTGTCCTGGGCTCCAGGCTGAGCGCTGCGAGTTGCAGCAGAGAGTATCGTCTGGGTCCTCTGCAAGCACGTCTTTCGGTATTGTTACGATGCTTCCATCCCGGCTCTGCTTCTCGTTCCATTCTCTATGTTGTTAGCCGCGATTGTGCGGTCCTTAGCCTAGCTGCTGTAAATGGAGCCCAGCGGGTCTTAATGGGCGGCTGGTGCACTTCCCTGAAGGTCGAGGTCAGGGCACCGCAGGAAGTCACGCAGCGGCTTCGACACAAATGATTCCGCAGAGTGCGTTTGTCACACCTAACACAGCGCAGGGGATTTCGAGTCTGGGGTGACGAGTGAGAACATGACCGTGGGAGTGAACGTTTATCCGAACTGCGATCACAACAGTCAGTAGGTGGTCTTGTGTTTCGGTTTGACACTCTATCACTTTTTGTTATTCCCATTTTCTGGCTTGATTAAGGTCGAAGTGTTTTTTAGCCAGAACCCGTCCCATGAACCTTTCGTTTAATCTCCATAATGCCGTCCTTTGCTGCTGGCCTTTTTGTGGTCTCTTACGTTGGGCAGACAGTTTTGAAGGGTGATCGGCAACTATGATTACCATTTAAGACTCCCATCTTTGGCAGTCTCCAGTTACCATAACCTTCTCTGGCTACCGCTCTGAGAGCGCCATTTGTGCTCCTCTCCAATTTTAATCGTGTCCTTGTCAGTATCATGGGTTTTTATAAGATAAAACCTTGACAAAGACTGGTTTTCATTTCTCCAACATGATACCAGTTCCAGGAGCTTGTACTTTGAGTCAAAGAGGAATCGTCCCTGTGTAGTGGAGCTCTGCTGTCTGCTGTTTGACATTACAGCAAGAGCCAGTTAGTATCATTGCTATTAGGAAAAAGGCAAAGTGGCCAGCCTACGCCCTTGCCTGACATGCCCTGCTTTCGATTTACTTGCACTAAGGAGAGCATTTCACCCAGGGCATGGTGGATATCCAGTTTTGGGGCAAACACTGGGATAGGTGTCAAATCTTTAAATGTACCTTTAAAGTACTTAAGTCTTTATGATCTGTGTATGGCAAGGTTGGTTACTGCTGTTCTTCAGCAAAGTTATTGTGTGCAGAGTCTGTCAGGAAAGAATGAGACTGGTGCGGAATTTGATATTAGTCAGGGTTAATTGCATCAATTTATTCACTGAAAGAGGCCATTATTTGCAGAGGCAAGAGCGGGTGTCTTGGGTTTCATGTTTGTGGTCGAAGAATTACAGGTTACTTAGTCGTCTTACTTTTCTGGATTTTTTTTTTTTTTAGTCGCATTGTGTATTTTCTTAGCAGTCGGCCATTTCTAAGCCACAGTACTCATTATGCAGACAGACAGCCCGCAGCTGGTTATTCGCAACTCTGAGGGATTCAATGCATTCCTCAAGGGCTCTGTAGTATTTCCTCACGTGATAATATATCAGAAATCTGCCAAGTCATTTGACCCGCTAAACGTTCTGATGAGTGCAATTCACATTCAAGTAACGGAAAGCCAGCTTTGATTACCCCTTAAAAATTAGGCCCTTTTTTTTACCTATAAGTTACTCTCTATAGCCGGTAATTTTGAAATGAGACTATATCCGACATCTGTTTCAGGTGTCCAACACGTAAAGGCTCAAGATTTCCATGTATTGATGGGTTGGGCTGTTTGTGCTTCTGCGCACAGGCTGTTCGGCTTGTCAGATGCTGCAGCGCCGTCTGAACAGCCTGTGTGCGCTCACTCACGACTCTGCTAATGAAATTTCTTCTCTCCCTTCCTGTGCCTCCCACATCTCTTCTGCTTACACGCCCTTTGTCACATTTTGGAGGAGTTACCATTGCCAATTTATGCTCTCTCCATCTTTTACCCCAGTTCCAGTCCTACACGATTATTGCGGCAGAGACAATGTAGACGTGCAACACAGTCACCACTTACGTGATAAACACAGAAATCTGTCGCGAGCCTTGATTCCACAAGTGAGACTGAACTGTCTGCTTCCACATACTTTTTCTGTAGCTGTGATATTTATGTGAACTCTCACTTATTCCCTTTTAAGTTTTAAGCAGTTTTTGGCGGTTTTAAATGAACACTTTCTCAAGTGTCTGCTTCAGGAAACCTGTTTTTTTGGACTCAATGATTTTTATTAGTTCTGTATCTGATTTAAATTTACTGTAAATTTTAAATAAATTGTATATACAAGTCCTGGGGGCAGCAGCTAAGACCTTTCTTTGATTTAGTTTATTTTTTGATTGTTTTCTGCCCTTTTAATCTTTCTTTTGAAAGTAGTATGGCTATTTGACCCCATTCATAAGTGACCAATAATAGGAGGAGTGATTAAACTCTGAAAGGGTTAGTTTTATGACTTCGGTTGATCTTCCCTAAGGCGTAAATGCACCTCCATCAAACTCCATCTTTCTTTCTTTCTTTCTTTTTATTTTTCTTATCATTGTTTTTTGTCTCCCACTGACGGAGATAATCTGCTGCACCGTCAGTCTGGGCACCTGGTTTAATGTCTATTAAATCATTTTTGCTTTGGTATGCGAAGCAGTGAGCTTCAGTCATGTGCCATGATGAGAATTTCACACGTTGCAGGGTCCTTATGTCTCCAAGCAAATAATTAATTAGGTGTCTTTTGTGAGTGTCTGTGGTCTCTGTAGGTTATTTGAGTTCTTACCAGAAATATCTCAAATAAGGAAGGAAAAATGAGATATTCCCACTATTTTTGTTTTTGGTTTTTAGATGTATTGCAACTTTGAGATGCCTTTGGTATTGCTTGTAAATTGCAGTGCTTTAAAATATTGAGGGTTCTACAAAATTAATGGTTATTTCAGTTTTCTCCCCACATGCGTGTGCATGCATATGTGTAGCCTGAAGAGAATGCTTCACATTCAGCAGGAATGTCAGTCATCCAATTGATCTGTTTGATTGATGTTGTTTGTTTGGCGTTGTGCCTTGGAACAAGCCGGAACAGGCTGAGCTACTCCAGCAGCTTGGCAAGGTGGTAAAATATGAAACTGGTTCGATGTGACCAGCGTCACATCTCGTTTTGAGAAAAACTCTGAAATAGTAGCCTAAAAATAGCATTTTGGGAAATGCTTAGACTCCTGTCTGCTAATACTGGCTGCCGCTTTCACAAAAAGATACACAATGCTGATGATGATGATGATGATGATGATGTCATACAGCCCATGGTGCGTAATCCGCGCTGCTCACTGCTAAGGTTGATTTGTCGTGCCTTGCCCCAATCGCTCTCTCCTCATAAGTACAGCAATTTGCAATTTCAACAGCAATTCTCAGGTAGGTCCCGAAAGGTCAAAATCATGACTCACAAAGCCCAGAGAGATGCACTGAAAATGTCCTGGCTGGTTTTTGGCTGCGTGTTACATGTTATGACTCTCAAATCAGTCGACACCAGGGGTGTCATAGGTGCGCGGTCTTTGTTGCCAACATCTGTTTTATGAAGTATGGCTTTTTGCTGTTCATTCGTGTGTCAGGATGTTGTGTCAGTAGCATTTTTGAGCAGCATCCTGTTATTGCACTGCCTTTTAGGGGGTGGCCAATTTACTCTTTCTATATACATTTTTGGTATTATCCCATTTGCATATTTATGATGTTGTATTTTTTATCGTTTGGAGGGGGGTGGCATTTATTATGAAGAATGTATTTGTTTTTGAATTAGAGAATGAAGCTGTCCGTGCCAGCAGCACTGCCCTCCGTCACGGGCCCAGCTCGGGCTCTCGTACCGCCGGGGCCCAGCTCGGGCTCTCGTACCGCCGGGGCCCAGCTCGGGCTCTCGTACGGCCGGGGCCCAGCTCGGGCTCTCGTACGGCCGGGGCCAAGCTCGGGTTATCGTACCGCCGGGCCGAACCTCGGGCTCTCGTACCGCCGGGGCCCAGCTCGGGCTCTCGTACCGCCGGGGCCAAGCTCGGACTCTCGTACCGTGAGGCCGATTTCGCGGCAGAAGCTGCCAGGGAACCTGAGAAAACGAGGAAGTGTCACGCGGACTCTAGGGCCGGATGTCTAACATGCGATCTCATGTTATTGGTCATGGCCGTCTAAAACCCCCGCTGCAGCCTCTGGACGCTGGGTGGCCGTCTACAGCCCCCGCTGCAGCCTCTGGACGCTGGGTAGCCGTCTACAGACCCCGCTGCAGCCTCTGGACGCTGGGTAGCCGTCTACAGCCCCGGCTGCAGCCTCTGGACGCTGGGTAGCCGTCTACAGCCCCCGCTGCAGCCTCTGGACGCTGGGTAGCCGTCTACAGACCCCGCTGCAGCCTCTGGACGCTGG
>JAODUD010000043.1:8178057-8193330 GCA_026784285.1 Stomatorhinus walkeri | reverse complement strand
TCTTTCACACCCCCCCCCCCCGTCTGGCAGCCCTAAAAATTGTCTTTCATTTATGCAAACTTTGGGTAAACCTTACCCTAAATGATTACTGTTCAGACCACAGTCCAGGGTAGGATGTCACTTAATAGGTATATTAATAAAGTGCAATTAGTTTTTTGCAAACTGTGCAGTTTTAATGTATATATTTTTTCAGCAGAGTTATTTTTTATGTTTCAGTTGGCAGCAGAAAGTCAGTGCAGACAGATAAATCTTTTTCCAGGCTGAAAACAGGCTTGACTGCTAAAACGCAGTGAAAGCTGTTTACATATATGCTTCATTCAGTAGCGCTACACTGCATTTCCGTGACTAATTTTTAGTTCACACAGTCATATCCTATATTCAATGTGAAAATGGGTAGGATTCAAAGAAGCTGACATGTACTGGAGTTTGAGTCTCTGTTCCCTTAAGTCCTGATGGAATTGGACTTGAGTGTTCGGTTGGGGAAAGAGATTTTTTTTTAATTTTCTTTTCTAATCTAAACCTTTTTTCTTTGCTTTTTAACAGTGCATGAAGGAATTGCCTGCTGTTACTGCTGTATACTATTAGCTTATTATTTTTCCGTGAAATAGATTTGGTTCAAAAATAAGAATGGCTGCTCCTGGGCCTGAAACTGCCAGGGGTTTAGAGTGAAGACAGGAGTGACCCCCCCGAAATCTGTCCCGGGTGCAACGCTGCGAGAGAGTGAGAGAGTCAAGATCCATCTGATCATGTCCAGCCTCAGGGAAGAAAGCTTATTGATGTCGTTATTTGGTTTCTAGTTAGAAACGCGACCTGACTGACCTTCGTCACACTTGAGCCCCCCCTGTAATGCTTGCGTTGCCCCTAAGCTACAGGTGACATCATATCTCTCCGTCGTCTTGCAGCTATAACCTCATTTCCTGTCATCGCCCTTCTCGACAGTGGTCTCTCGGACCACATCAGTGTCCAGCTCGTGAGGGTGGATTGCAGGGAAAGGATTCTTGCGTGCCAAGGACGTTACTGGCCAGCCTGCCTTCCAATCCCACCCTTCTAAAACCAAAACGTCACATTATGTCAAAGAACGGCGATTAGGCTGCGTTTTATGACCGTCTAACCCTAAATTGCACCTTCCCTCCCCTCAGGCGGCACGCAGGGCCGGGAGGACACACGCCTTAAATATGTTGTGCGTGTGCAAGCCTTTCGCCTCCTTCAGACTCCTTTGCTGTTAACTTTCTGCAGATGCAGCTGAAAATGAGGCTTGGGGAGCCAGAGGTATCTTGAGCGTTGAAGGGGAAGCCTCACGTGGGGCGATTCGGCCGCTGTCCGTCTGCACCCGTCGTCTGAGGCCCATAGCAGACAGACAGACAGGATGAACGCCCCTCTCTCTCTCTCTCTCTCTCTCTCTCCCCCTCTGCCTGTCCCCCGCTCTCTTTAAAGTGCGGTCAAAAGCATGCGCCCCTGAGCTCTCAGAAGCAGCAGAGAGAGGAGCCGGGGCAGTTTGGGACGAGGACAGACTCTGGATGGGCTCCAGGGTCCTTACCGGCCATAATTCCAGGCCAGACTTTTGGAGCATAACTCCGGTCTGAGGGGAAGGATTTGATCTGGTTGGCAAATGTGGTTGGGGGGTGCGGGGGGCGCTGTATAGTTTGACTTGTTGCACCATAAGTGCAAACGGAGGCTGATCTGAGTAGGATCGCCTGTTTGGGGAAGCAGGATCTGCCGCCAGATGTGCCGTCGCTCAGACAGTTCGCCAGATGTGCCGGACAGCTCAGCTCGTCACCTGATCTTCACTATTTTTTATTTTATCTTTTCTTTAAATGGCTGCTTGTACTTCTGTAACTTCTACACATCTACTCATCCAGAGCTAAGCCTGTGTGAGGCTGATAAGATACCCCCCCCCCACAACCACTTCCCCTTCCACGTGGAAACACTCTTTCCTGCCCGAAAGCAACTCTTCGGCGTAAACAAGGCACAGCTGTGCCGCCAAGGCTCCTCCTCCGCGCCCCCGGCATCGCTACGTACGCGTCGGGGGAACTTTGACATCAGGCAGAAGGTCAACGAGGCAGAACGCTCCGTCTGGGCCCAGAGAGGGGGAGAGAGAAGCCGTCCGCTCAGCCCCCGAGATAGCGGGAGGTGGCTGCGATGAAAGAGCACGGCCGGCCGACTGCGGGACCCCCGCACCCAGCCCTGCCTGCCGGCGAACCCCTCCAGGCTGATTACACCTCCATGTGTCTGCTTACAGAGGAGTCGTATCAGAAGCTGGCAATGGAGACTATGGAAGAGCTTGACTGGTGCCTGGACCAGCTAGAGACCATCCAGACCTACCGCTCCGTCAGTGAGATGGCTTCCAACAAGGTAGGGAGCACCTCGGAGATGCACCCGGCCCGTCTCGAACTCGTTGCGAAACCCGTGAAGCAAGGATGCTGGTCAGAGTCGACACACGTGCGCCTGTCGGGGAATGAGAAAGTATTCACTAGGTGTTCAGCTGTTACAGTTTCACTGCGAGTTACAGCGTTTGCATAAGACTCTTTTTGAGCAGGACTAGCAGCTGACAGGAAAAAAATAGCGTGCCGGTGAGTTTTATTACAAGAGGAAGCAGGAAACTGAGGCTGTGATTTTTATAACATTAAAGCTATCCTAAGAATCCGTCACTCTAAGAAAAATAAAGGAAGTGAATCGTCGTATTTAGCAGTGGGTGATGTCAGGTGTTAGAGGAATGGCTGTACTGTCTGGTCAGAAATGTTCAAGAATGTTCTGCATTAAGTATCAATGCAGGAGTTTGTGTGTAGCACATATGTGTTCATTATTTAAATCATCTGGCTTCTGGTTTCATTTTTTTAACTCTTTGGTCATTTAGTTTTGGGAGAAGGAATGCATGAAACTTCTGGAAGAAGGTTTTCTTTTTTGGAAGTATGAAGGGGTGATTTTTGGTGATGGACGTGGCTGATGAAGAGCGTGAACAGGCGAATGGGGAGCCGATGGCATTGCCAGGTGGCAGGACGGCTGTTTAATGAATGCTGAATGAAAGAGTGAGTCTTGCCAAACAAACCCAGCGTGCCCGGCCCCTGAGCTTTCCCATCCTCTGCGCCTGGCCCGGAAATCGAAAAGGCAGCTGTTTTAAAGTGTGACTTGGATTTCCTTCTCCGTTCCTGTTCAGCCAGACGACAATGGCATGAATCAGAAACTGATTTTTTTTTTCCTTCATTATTATTATGCGACGTCATCAGGACATAAAAGAAAGGAATTCTGCCCGACTCACTTCGGGAACAGCGCCGGAAGGCAACGTAATGGCTGGTCGAGTCTCTTGGCTTTGACAGACGTGCTGGGGCACAACTCGGCCTGCCGCAAGGTGCCCTGATCTCTCGCTGTTAACAAACAAAAAAAGCTAAGCTTTTACAAAACCCAGTGCTATAGATTTAGTTATTCAGTCAAATCTGCACACTTTACTGACACTCTCTGGCCATGTCCGGGTAAGCGTCTGACTCTTGGGTTTCTTCTCAGCCCCTATTTGAAGGGCTGCAGAGAAATCTAAGGTTCAAACGATCTGCTATTTTAAATTAAATGGAGATTGTGTTACATATACCTCAGGACTCATTGTCATTTTGCCAGAAGCTATTAGGCGCGGAAATAAGGGGAGACTGCCCCTTGTGAGTTAATTAACACATACCAGCCTCGTTAGTGCACATGCCACAGAACTGTAACGTCTCTATAGGCTGTTTGCAGGTTGACTTCCTTCCCATGCTGACGCTCCTGGACGTGTTTATGAAATTTCATCTGTCGTTATTCATCTCCTGTGACGTCCGTGGTTCATTTCTGTGCCAGAACGTCATGAATGCTTCAAACCGGTTGACAGGATTTCTGCTGTAATTACTGGTAAAATGATTTTCAAAAGAATGGCGGTTTGGTTTGTTTCAAGAGGCTGTGTTGTTGCACTGTAATTTCAAAGTATTTTAAATTGTAAAACTTAAAACGTAAAAATGTTGCTTTGTGTTGGTAGTGTTTCGGTGAACACAGCTTTGTGCACGTTTGAGTGTAATGTTCTGAGAAACAGGCAAAGCCAAGTGAATATTAAAATTCAACAAATAGTTCAGAAGTTTTTATTTTGTGTGCATGTGTGTTTTCTGGTCAACTAAGCTGATCAAACGATTATTTTCCACATAACTGTTCATGAGCAAAAATGCCCCTAAGTCCCCCCCCCCCCCATTCCCCACTCCCCGGTTTAAGTTGTGAAGGAAAGCGCAGACAGACGGGTCACTGGGGGGTGTTTTATGACTCCCAAGCAAGACACGTAGTAGAAGAATTGCTCAAATTTTGCAATGCACAGCTAGAGAGGTCTATCAGGCCTATGGCGGGCCCCACCCGCGGCTGTGATTGCTGGGGGGTGTGGTCGATAAGGGGCGGGGCCAGGGGGCAGGAGGCGGATTTTGCCAGGAAATGGCTAGACACGTCGAGGAACTTAAGCCAACGGGGCAGCGATAAAAGGGCATGTGGCCTAAGGCAGTCACAGCTGTGTTAGACACACGAACGCACGGCTCTCTGAGTCAGTATATCGTTCCCAGTCTTGGGCACAGAAGCACAAATCTCCTCAGGCACCCAGATTCCCATTGTCCCAGCCCCTGGGAAAGCCATCTCCATGTGTGGGACCGCTTCTACCAGGATGGGACTGCACTGTCCCATGAAGAAGCACAGACAGTTTGGGATAAACTCCTCCCGGAGACAAGTGAGTTTTACCTAGTTGTGGCATGCGCTGGGTTTTCATTTAAAACGTTTGCTTTAAAGTTTGTTTATACTTTTCTGGATCAAAAGCTTGGAATTGAGACTTTCAGCAGTTTTGGTTGTTTTGGGTAGATTATTTGGTCTTATTCACTGCTGTTTCTGAGTGTGGATTTCTGGGGGCGGGGGGGTAAGTGTTTTGCACGGTCAAAATAGACTTTAAATAGTTTTTCTGTCTGTTTTGTTTTTGACTGACTTGTTTGGGTACGTTAATTTCCTTTTTGGAGGATAGATGAAATAAAGGCTTTACATTCTCTGGTGTTATGGGAAGGTGGCCTGACTCTCCAGTGTCAGGTCGTTACTTTGACTTTTCCCTCATTGTGTGAATAGCCCAGCTCCATTGTTAAATGCACCTGACACCAGGGCAGTAATATTGTTCAATACTTTGGTTGCATCATGAGTGACATGAAAAAATGCATTTAGAAAATGGGAGTTGTTTTTCTTTACTCTTCTTCCTTTGACACATTTCCGGATGAACGTATTCTTCCCTGCTCTAATTAAAGTCTAAGGCAGGGAAAAGCCGGATAAAATAATTGTCTTGACGTATGAAAATACGATATTGAAAGCCAGAGAAAATAAAAGGATTGCTCTGAATTTTCCAGCGTCTTATGGTAAATCCCGAATTGCTCATTAATTAGATAAGCGGTTCTCCTGGAGGGCCTGGTTTCTAGGCTTCGGTTCCAAATATTTTCAGACTTCCTTTCTTTTGGAAATTAAGCTGGGATCTTCTTACTTGGTTCTGGTTGTGGTGGGGGGGTTAGATTTCGGGCATCCTCCAAGGCTGCACGGCGGAGCCCCGCTACCCTTTGGCTCCACACAACCGGCCGTCATAGCCATAAACTTTCTCAAAACTCTTAGCGCGACCTCAGCTAAGATGGAAAACATTTGTTTAATAAAGTTCAAGGAAAAGGCGCCGCTTGGAATACAAATCACACAAATCACAAATATTCTATATAAAAAGAAGTATGGGGAGAATTACAGTAAAAATGATCCCGTCAAGATTCCGTTAATTACATAACGCAAGTTTAACATGCGCGGTAGTTCTGAATGAAATGTACCTTCACCTCTGTGTATTTTTATTCCCACGGGCGCGTTAACCTGTGTGGTGACACAGCCTGATGAGGTATTTGCACAATGGCTGGGATGGGAAGCGCCGGGGGGAAAGCGTCTGTGGCTCACAAATGAGAGCAAACATTTGGGTTCGGTGTCCGTCATGACCGTGCCTTGCATCACGGCACCTCGCCTTTGCAAACGGATCCGGGTTGGATTCGTGAGAACATCCCGTGCCGATGAATAGACGCAGTTGCTTAATTGTGTGCATTTTGCATAATTAAGGGATGGAGGCTGATTTTAACGAGACCGTATAAAGCGCGTATCGTCGGCTGGACAGCAAACTTACACGATCATGATTATCAGGAAAAGCCCAAGTTTAGTTACAAAGTTGGTCTGATTTTGCTGCTCAGTGCAAACGAAGTTTACGCAAAGAAAAATTATATCTGCAATCTTCGCCATTTTACAGTAAATAGTAAGATTTTTTTTACTTCGATTGATTTATTCACATTTTAACGTGCGATGCTGTATTTGATTGTTTTATCAATGGCTATTTCCTGAAGCATTTTATGACTTTACATGTAATACAGATTTATTTGATTCGCTCTGCCTGTTTAACTGGACACTGCAACAGGCAATCCATCTAATAACTTTCCGGCAGCAAACGCGGGTCTAAATTAAGAGACGCCCGTGGTTAACATAAACACTTGTGTAGGCTGGCTGATTGTGACTGGACGGTGTGCTGTGTTCGCTCACAGTGGAGGGGAATCCTTTAGCAGAAATGCCCTCGGTCGTTCACATAACGTGCCCACAGGGTTTAGTGTCTTCTGGCGCAGCCCCAGGCTGTGCGGTACTGCACGAAAATGCATATAAATATCAGCGGTAGAAAGGAGCGATTTTAAACATACGTCCAATTTTTAATTGGGTCCTGCATGCAAAAAATAAAAATGCATTTTAAAAATGAAAAGATATACTAAATTATTTAGTTTTACAGCATATGTGTGCGTTTTACTGGTGAACGTACAGGACTGATGTTTGTATTAAATCACATAAATCTAATAGCTAAGTAAGTGAAGAAATGGGCAGGCCGCATCCGGAAAACGGCTCGGAAAGGGGGAACCTCGCGGAACCAGCCTTGGCGCGTTACGTCACTCTGTTGCCATGGCATTCTCGCTGGCTGCGGCGGAGAGACTCGGGATGATGTCATCGTCAGAGATACAGTTGTCCTTAGCTGTCCGATGAAAGGGGTAAAATGGCTGCTCAAATACAGTAGAAGACGGATGCAGGACTTGGTACAGCTTAATGACTTCTTGGTAAATTGTTGCGAATTATGCACCTTTAAGTGCTCGTTTGTCATGAAAAGGGTTACTCACTAAAATTTGCTGGCCAGGGAGTTCCACTCAGTAAATTTTGCAGTGGGCCCCCTGGCGTGAGGGGCCCCAAGGGTGGTTGCCCCCCCCCCCCCCAAGCTCATCAGCGACTGTGGACACATCTGTCTTTAAAAATATTTTTTGATGTCCTAAATCAGTACACGATGCACAGTTGGATAACATGATGTCCAAAATAAAATTGGTGGAAAAAATGGTTTGCACTCATTAATATACCAAATTAAACATTCGAAAATGTTGAAATGCAGATTGCTATCATGATTGTACTTGCTATAAATGAAATGATCAAATGATTTTTTTGTTTTGTTTTTAAGTGCTTTAATTATGTAAATGTTTCCAATGAGGAAACAAAGGTAAGAGATGAAAGCTCAACGAGGCAGGTGGCCTAAAAAGAGCCTTTCTGATTGGCCGGCGCAGAGCCGCAGTGCCTGGCCATCGTGCGGCCGCTTTGCATAACTAAGCAGGGGGCTTCCTCCATTTTCTGTCAAATCATGCGCGCTGTGCAGTGATGTTGCTGGGGATGGCAGGATAGGAAGGGAGAGAGAGGGGGATGAGAGAAAGGAGGGAGAGTTGCAGCTCAGTGTGCACTGGAAGAGGACTAATCCATAGAAGGAAGCCCCCCCCCCAGTACCAACTCCCCCCGCCTTCTAGCAGCAGAGCATCCTGGATTTT
Source organism: Stomatorhinus walkeri (assembly GCA_026784285.1). Taxonomy (NCBI): domain Eukaryota; kingdom Metazoa; phylum Chordata; class Actinopteri; order Osteoglossiformes; family Mormyridae; genus Stomatorhinus; species Stomatorhinus walkeri. The sequence goes on along the minus strand of JAODUD010000043.1, from coordinate 8,185,450 downwards.
TCCCCCTCCTCCATAATTCATCCGATTTCAGAGGCTGCCTTTGCTGCGTCGGAGCCGTCCGGCTGGATTTCCGTGCAGCGCTCGGTCCCTCGGACCCTTAGCCTCCCCTCCCTGCTTCCCCTGCTCTCCATCGGTCCCGCCTGCCTGCTCGCCACACGCCCCGCCTGATCTCTCCATCCCGTATTTTTTTGGGGGGCGCTACGCGGAAAAAAGCTGACGACCCTTGCCGTGGAGATGGGGCACGCGAGCGACGCGCCGGTGGACGCGGACAGCGGAACGATTGCACTCGGATCTGGGTGGTTCCACAATTACTGAGCCCACGGGACCAGTGTGAGGATACGGTTGAAGGGGGGGATTTCACTAAAGGAATCCCGCTTGTGCTTTCTGGTGTGGAAAAGAGCTCCTGGCTTGTGCTACATCGGAGTCCAAAATGCCTGAGGCTAATTATCTGCTATCTGTGTCCTGGGGTTACATTAAGGTGTGTAAATGGATGGTCGTCTGTCGCTAATGAATTAGGAGCTTGGAGCTCTTTGTGTATGGGGAAGGGGCGGGGGGGTGATGTGGATTTTGTCAGCCATGGGACTTGATGTTCGTTACAATGTCTGCACTGTTGGAAGGCTGCTCCTCAAGGTGGCTGAAGGCAGCATCTTGAAGGAGGGCTTTCAGGCCATTAAGGATGAAATTCTGTTTGATAGAAGCACGAGAGATCACTTTTCTTTATGCCACATTGGTGGTATTTTCACGCTGTTGCCCCGATTCGGAATCTGGCTGCAAACTGGTGTAGCTCTCCGTGCCCGAGTGCCATTACGGGAGAAAACGATGCTCTCGTTCATCTGGGTCGACCGTAGAGTCCCTGTTAATGTCTGTGCTTGGTTTCACTAACTGAGCCCCGGTGTAGTGAATGTGGCCAACCACATACTCACCCATGGGATCCATTTAGGATGAAATGCTGTGTCTGTCATGTAGGCTTTTCTAGATGGGAACAATGTATGCTAATTGCATCTCTCTGCCGTCTTCTTTCCAGTTCAAGAGGATGTTGAACCGGGAGCTGACCCACCTGTCAGAAATGAGCCGTTCTGGGAACCAGGTGTCCGAGTTCATCTCCAACACCTTCCTAGGTAAACGACAGTGATGGGCATCGCAGGACCCACTGCGGCGGTGCAGGGGAGCACTGGGGGCGGGGGGGGGGGATGCAGCCAGAACGGTGACGTTACAGAGCCGACCGGCGCTGTGTTTTCTCCTGTCGGAACAGCTTTACGCTTTGTGGTGACAGTTTGCTATTTTTGGATGCGCCGGAGAGGTGACAAGAGAGTCCAGCGGCGGGCGGGAGAGTCGTGTCTCCAGTTGTCTGGTCCAATCCCCAAGAGCCACACATGTAGCCTGGCCCCCCAACCCTGCAAGGTTTATGATACACTTACGGTCTCTACTTCTCAAATAATCAAATATATTTATAGCCTTGAGTTTTACTGAAGATAGAGCTTTATAGAGTTGGGGTAGAGTTTTGGGAAGGGGGGGTTGTCTCAGGTGTTTTGGGCGAAGCCCCCAAAGCTGCATGAAAAATGCACTCCCCCAAACCCCACTTAGTGCCAGGATGCAGACGCCATCTTGGCTTCCCCTCCGTCGTAACCTTTTCGGCCTCCTTGAAATGCGACATCACATGTCTGAGGCGTCGCAACTGTTGGGGATGGATGTTAAAAATGGGTGCATGACGAAATCGAAAACCAGACGGGTGCAAACATCGCTGGTCCATGAGTAGAGCAGAGTCCCTGAGCATAAAATTATGTGGGGGGGGGGGAAACAACAGTGGAACAGGGCAGTTTTACGAGGGGGGTCCTATCCCCCCCCCCCCACATACAAGACAGCTGCTTGAATAATTCATGAGTGGCGTCAGCTGTTCAGGACACGGGAGATGGTGTACCAGGAAAACCGCATCTGCGAAAAAACAACCCCCCCCCCCCCGAGACGGTCGCGGAACACCCTAAAATGGTTGCCTCTACATTTCGGCTACTGGGGGGGGGTCTCTTCTCCACAGAGTGCAGCCTCTGTACTCAGTCTATTAGATATCGAGCCCCTTTTCAGATATCTTAGATTCCACCAAATTCAAGGACTCTGCAGTGAGGTAATAATACAGATTAATGTTCCACTGGAAATGCTAATGAATAATTAGCCATTCTCTGCTGCGCTCCAAAATGAAATGCCGTAGCGGTGTTGTTCTGTCACCGAGACGTTTTATTGCTGATACCTTTGATCCGGCTGGAAAGGAGAGAAATCGCCTGTCACTTGAATTAGTGCCACGGTAACTGAATGTCCTTTGGTGGGGAGGGAGTATCACAGATTAAATAGCACCTGAGATTTGAATTGCAGTCAAGAAATGCCAGTCAGACTCCAGAAGCTGCGGCATTAAAGGTCACATTCTTGCAGTGCCCCCCCCCCCCACTCCCCAACAGCAAATATAGCTCGATATTATCAAAAAAAAAAAAAACAGAGATTATCTTTGTGATGTCAGGTAGGGATTGGGGGGGGGGGTTTAAGATTCAGGCAAAAAATGGAGATCCTTCCACCCTATAGAGGAATCTGCCCCCTTGAACGGCTCGATCCAAGATGCGCAGCCTGTTTTCGGGTTTCCTGAGTGGCAAACGGCTGTTGACATCACCCGGGGAGACGGGAGATACCCAAAGACTGACCCCGTGATCAGAATCTTTCAATTCATGACCCTTGATTTTCTTCTTGCCAAATGAAGATTTTGAAATTGGATATTAGGTTTGGAATCTGAGCAGCCTTTGTGGGATTGTACTCTTTGCCGTTTAATTGGCCCAGATCTTCATGCCAGCCGCAGTGGGGAATTCTGTGATGCTTTACTTCATTTCCCCTGTCTGACATTTGTGTGTGTGGGGAGGGGGTGTTGTTTGTTTGTGTGGATATAATATCTCTGAAGAAGCTTTGAATAAAAAGCCGAACCAATCTTTTCCTTTGTCCCTTCTCTCTTCAGACAAGCAGAACGACATGGAGATCCCGTCTCCCACGTCCAAGACGCGGGAGAAGAAGAAGAAGCAGCTAATGACACAGATCAGTGGGGTAAAGAAGGTGACGCACAGCCCCAACGTCTCCAACTGCAGCATCCCTCGCTTTGGAGTTAAAACTGACAAGGAGGAGCAGCTCTCAAAGGTAACATCTTCATCTTTAAACAACACAGTTCATCATTGGCTGAAAAAAATACTTAATGCCCTATTCAGCTTTTCTCTTTTGATGTTGTTGCTATACAAAAATAAGATGAATTGCATTGAATGGGATTAGCACTGTCCTGATTGTGGATCTCCTCACAGAAGACACTAACTCCTGCCCTTTCTGCTTTCTCCAGGAGCTGGAAGACCTGAACAAGTGGGGCCTCAACATTTTCAAAGTATCTGAGTTCTCCAACAACAAGCCACTCACATGCATCATGTACGCCATCTTTCAGGTCAGTGCATTCTCCTCTAATTTTCTTTTCTTCCTCTTTCCCTCTGTGCACCATATATGTACTTCATCTCATATATAATGATGTATATAAAAACATACAATCTCCCAATATAGTAATTCTAGAAGATGACCGGTACCTAGTGTATGTGTTTCTCCGGTAAAGGGACATTCCACACATCTGATTTGGTTCTCGCAACCCGTTACTCTCACACAATGTTATAATAATTTCCCTCCCCCAGTAATGATATTTTTACTTTTGCAGGAAAGGGACTTGATGAAGACGTTTAAGATCCCCGTTGACACATTTGTGACCTTCATGATGACGTTAGAAGACCACTACCACTCTGACGTGGCTTACCACAACAGCCTGCATGCGGCTGACGTGGCCCAGTCCACACACATCCTCCTCTCCACACCTGCTTTAGATGTAAGCACCTTTTTTCCCCAACACAATTTGCCTCAGACCTCCACTAGCCTCCAGATTATGCAGAACGTATGACGGAGTTTTCACGTGGATGTTTCACGTCTTTAGTGTCTTATTTATTTATGCAAGGTCTGCTAGTCTGGTGCAGATTTAGCGCATGTTCTATAAGAAAGGCAGTGTTTTTCACTCAGCACTGTCTATCTCAGCATATTTTCTATGTTTTCTGCTGTACTTTGTTTGTTTGTTGGGGAAATGTTAGGGGTCCAGTGGGATAAGTCCAATGAGACGAACTGTCGTATTTACTCATATGACTAACCTCCCTCTGCATCTACTCCATCAGGCCGTCTTCACAGACCTGGAGATCCTTGCTGCCATCTTTGCCGCAGCCATCCATGACGTCGACCACCCGGGAGTCTCCAATCAATTTCTGATCAACACTAGTGAGTGTTTTCCCCTTTCTTCGCAATACTGGGCGAGATGAGGCCGGGATTCATATCTCGGGCATGAGGATTGGCGCCGTTCGTGGTTGGCATTGCTCATTGTTTACCCGGTACACCTACTTAACTTGCTGCCCTGTTCATGTGTAGATTCAGAGCTGGCCCTCATGTACAATGATGAGTCGGTCCTGGAGAACCACCACCTGGCTGTGGGCTTCAAGCTGCTACAGGAGGAGCACTGCGACATTTTCCAGAACCTCAACAAGAAGCAGCGGCAGTCACTGCGGAAGATGGTCATTGACATGGTGAGGAGGTCGACTTGCAGATGCGACGAACTTTACAGTTATAGTCCAGAAGAAATCAACGAACAGGCTTCCTGTACCCCTCCCTCCAGGTGCTGGCAACTGACATGTCCAAGCATATGAGCTTACTGGCTGACCTGAAAACCATGGTTGAGACTAAGAAGGTAACCAGCTCTGGAGTGCTGCTGCTGGACAACTACACAGACAGGATACAGGTAAGGTTCCACCACCTCAGATGGCAACTAAACATCCAGCTAAAGGTGTTTGCAAAGTAATTAGTTATGAAGTCATGTCTGGGGTTACCTAACAAGGTACTCTTGTCGTCTGGATGGCAAACAGGTCCTCCGAAACATGGTTCACTGCGCGGACTTGAGCAATCCCACCAAGTCCCTGGAACTGTATCGACAGTGGACAGATCGAATCATGGACGAGTTCTTCCACCAGGGGGACAAGGAGCGGGAACGGGGCATGGAGATCAGCCCCATGTGCGACAAACACACAGCATCTGTGGAGAAATCCCAGGTGAGTGTTACTGGCATAGCCAGAATTTTGCTTAGCTCATGACTAAATCCTTGGAGGAGTGGCCTTCTTGACTTGATAGTTTGGAGTCATCTTCTATTGTGTGATTCCGTTTGACCCTTTCTCACAGGTGGGCTTCATCGACTACATCGTACACCCTCTCTGGGAGACCTGGGCAGATCTAGTACACCCAGATGCACAGGATATCTTGGACACGTTGGAAGACAACAGGAACTGGTACCAAAGCATGATCCCTCAGAGTCCATCGCCACCATTTTACGAGCAAGACAAAGGCTCTGGCAATGGAGACAAGTTCCAATTCGAGCTGACACTGGAGGAAGAAGACTCAGAGGGCACAGAGCGGGACGAGCAGAGTCGGGGGGAGGACAGCCCAAGCGGTACACGCTGTTCCCCGGTATACTGTGATGACCCAGGGGCTGAGGAGGACCCCCCAGAGCCCACACACATCGAGATCATCACACAAGACGCGTCACCCGTCGACACGTAGCCTCCCTCGCGTCCCCCAACCGTGGCGCTACCGTCGGCGTTGGCAGATTCAGCCGTGAGGAAGAATCCCACGGTCCTGCTTTTTAGAAGCCTGGGTGTTGACTTTGGCTGGACCGGAGCTGTTTTCTGGGGTCGGGGATGGGCGGTGTCGGTGGAATCATGAAGGATTTCTCGGGAAATTGCTGCAGTCACTTGGAAGTGGTTGACAGCCCATGCCATGTGACATTGAGGCGGGAGTAATGAAGGATTAAGACCGATCAGGAACCCTTAGTGGACTCGCATTGTGTTGCTGACACTACTGAGAGATTTTTCACAACGTGTGTCCCTTTTTTGTAATGGGATATCATGAGGTAGCTTATGAACTACTGATATAGTATTTGTACCGCACACAGTTTACTCTTTTCTGTCACGTTTGTCTAAAGACTATGTGTGCCTTTTTTACAGTTGTCTTTTTAAGATTTTTTTTTAATTTATTGAACACAGTCAATGTTTAAGGATGTTTTTAACTGAAGGCTCAAGGGCAGAATATTTCATTTCTCGGTTAAAGAGAGAATACAAGTCTTCCTTATTGCTAATTTTGGGCAATATCTAAGCTAATACACACTGGCTCTCTGGATGGACTTTCAACAAAACATTTATTCCCACAGAAGCTTTCAGGCATATTTGTATAACAGTCATGGGAAATGGAAACAAAGGGGGGGGGGCATGCTTTAACATGAGCACAATGCTTTATTTTATTTTATTTTATTTTATTATTATTCATCTTTTTTACTGGGACTGATAATTCATATATGAACACCCAGAAAATTTTGATTTCAAGGCAGAAGAGCAGAGTTGTAACGGTGAACATGTGGCATAATTTAGTCTCGATATTCCAACTGTTCAACACATAATTTTTTTTTCTTTAGTCTTTTCCACTTACTTTGCCCCTGCTTATACCAGCTCAGATCCAGATGAATTGGGAATTAAAGACCAAATGGACTTTACCCCAAAGTTGAGTAAAAAGGAAGTTTAGAACGCTCTAAATTTCTTCTTTGTCTTTCATTTTGCAGTAGGTTTGCACATTTGACAGTTGTCAGTCAACCCAAGGAGTAATTATCTTCTGGCAACTAAGGATTTTGAATGCAAGGAAATATTTTGGGCTCCTAAGGAAATAATATCTAATTATATAATATGCAACTGTAAAACAAAATATCTAGGCCACACAGTTTACTCATAACTTGCAACATGATATTGCAATTAGTTTTTTTTATGATTTACTTTTAGGGTGATTAAATTTTTTTCGTGATATCTGTGCAATTAAAACTGAGGCGTAACCAAAAATGCTATTATCTTTACTAATTCACGGTGTGGTCTTTCAGCTTTTTCAATATGGGTTGTTTTTTTGGAAAAGAATGCTCAAAGATTGTTCCCTGGGAGAAGCTGAAGCCCCACCCCCCAGGGACTGGATTTGACTGAACACTCCTTGAAGCAGAACAGTTCCTTTTGTTGATTTTGTTCTATTCTTTGTGTAGGATGCGGTTGGCAGAATTTTATTTTTCTGAAAACCATGCGCTTAAAGCCGTGTTGTCGTGTGCATCGAGGTAGGCAGAAATGGAACCATTCAAGGAACGTGATTCCCAAAACATTTGTCTCTGTCCATGCGTGTGTGCGTGTGCCTGCCTGCCTGCCTGTGTGTGTGTGTGTGTGCGTGAGCGGGTATACCTATCCTTATGGGGACACAATGTCCCCATAATGTGATAAATATC
>JAODUD010000043.1:8123531-8143474 GCA_026784285.1 Stomatorhinus walkeri | reverse complement strand
CCCGAGAGCTGCCCTTCAATGATCATTCTCTGTGTGTTTCAGGGGGTCACCGGACAAAGATGGGGGTGTAAGTGTCACAAGATCCATTGATGAGCATGTCAGTGAACACGTCTGTTTTGTGAGTCAGGAGGAGTGTTTGTATTGCCTGAAATAAGGAGATGAAACACGTCAAAGCAAGGAAATGAAAAATGGGAACAATGGTGCCCTCTATGAATGATTTACATGCTAACAAGTAAATGTTTTCAAGTTCCTTTTAATGATGTTCATATAAATTTCTTTCGCAGTCGCAGAAAAGAGCTAACGGTGCCCCAAACGGGTTCCACGGGGATATCGACTGGGAACGATATGTAAGAACCCAAATAAGCTCTCTCTGCTAAAGCGGCCATTATGGATTGTGGTGCTGATGTTGGGAAGCTTCCCCAAAATGCACTTTACGCTGTTCCAGAACTCTCCGGAGGTGGATGACGAAGGCTACAGCATTAGGCCAGAAGAGGAAGATGGAGATATCCTTAAAGTGTCTGGGAACATTGATTTTCACCGTGATCTTTGGAAACTCTCTTTAGAACTGTGCATCTCCATGCGAACACAGTTACAGCTGTGCAGTTTCCAGCTGCATTTAACCTAAGGCTGGATATAGGTGCATGATAACAGAAAAGGTTGTTTGCAATCCAACGCATTACTTCAGTAATGCGATTAATGACCCACCTGATCTCAAACTGCAGATTTTCATGCTTGTTCTGGAATAATGTTTCATAGTTTCATTTTGCCTACATCATTTGTAAATCTGTTTTTAACTTTTGATTCAGGAGGACCCTGGGGCCTGCGAGTGAAGGGAGATGTGCTATTTGAAAGATCACAGCAGTTCTGTCCTCCTGTTTTTCAGTTCCGGAGCAAATAAGCTATATCCAGTCAGCTGTAATGTTAGGAAGGATTCTGGGATTCAGATGCCTCTGTTCTGGAACCTGAAAAAATAGGTCCGGGGATTTACCAGAAGGTACTTTGTTGCCATCTGCTGACTGGGCTGGAACTCAAGACCACTGACCCTTTATTAGATAAGCTGTTGAAAGATGGATTGTGGATGAAGAGTGAGGACTAAAGACAAAGCTGATAGAAGGTGTCGTAATCGATGTGACGTATCTGAGCATGTTTTCACTTTGCACGTGCTGAAGGTGCTTCTTCTTATGTAATGCCAGGTCTCAGGTTACGGGAGGAAGACGAACGTGTAACGTAAGCTGACAGAAGGCCTGCATACTTTTATTGTGTTTTCTTTAACCAAGACTCACCCGCTCCCAAAGCCAAGCACTTTTACTCATCCAGTGAGTCCGAGGAGGAGGAGGACCATCGTAAAAAGTTCAAGATCAAGATCAAGCCGTTGCCCGAGGGCAGCGCCAACTGTTCCGTTCCCTCCGTGGATGAGCTGAAGGCCTCCATCGGAAACATCGCGCTGTCACCTTCTCCACTGGTGAGTTCTCATCCATTTCCATCTCCCCTCTGGCCTTTAGCCATCTTGCTTCGTGCCTTTTGTCGTTTTGGTTTTTAAATGCGGTGTGACTCAGCCGTTTGAATGTCGTGTAAAGGTCTGTGTGTTTTGGATGTTGGGCCGGCACAGTGATTGGAATTGGCAAAATATTTAACCCTGGAAAATATTCACCAGTTGAAGCCTGGAGTGTTCCAAACAAGAAGAGTTTTCCAGAAAATGATTTTTGCAAAAATCTCTAGTATCAGCATGTCACTTCCTTTATCTGAAAGTCGAAAATGACTGAATATCACAGGACACAAGTTCAATGTTTTTTATTCCAGAGTTACAGCTCTAGCTTTTCCATAAAAATGTCATGAAATGGAAACCCTGCACACCCCTGCCAATCTGGGAGAGTATTATCAGGCAACGGCTGGCATCAGCTCCCGCATTCAAGAGGAAACGGCCCTCTTTTCCAATGTCGTTGTCTTCGCTAGAAAAGGAGAGCTTTTGCATCAGCCGAAGGACGTTTTTTGTCCTGGACTGTCACTGCCGAGAATGAATTCTGGCCTTGACTGACTCATACAGCGCCTTAGAAGGGGGGGGGGGGGGGGACATATCTTGAGACGTGTAATGGAACCACGTGACGTGTGGACTTGGCAGCAGTGATGTGGATAATTGGGAGGCTTCCCTTTTCAGAGGCGGATGTGGAATGGGCGGGGCTATCTCTGATGCATGGACTGATGGGAGGGGAAGGAATCGTGGCCAATCAGGCAAGGACCAGGGGGTCCTGGATAATAGTGGACAAATCGAAACAGAACATGCTAATATATGCAAATTTAGCTGCTGGAACAAATCGTTCTAAATGATGACAGCTGTCCCTGAAATGTGGCTGTGGAGAAGCCCCTCCCCCCAGCAAATATATTAAATTAGTCTTATGTTTATATGTTTATATTCATGGCAGTTGCTTTCGTTGAAAGAAACCCTCACAGAATACCCTTCGAACAATAATGTGCCTCACTAACACGTGGTGACGGACAGAAACCCCCTCCCATAAGAAACCCCCTCCCATAAGCCTCAGCCCATCCATATCTTGTGCCTTAACTGCTGTCCTTCTCGGCCTGTCAGGACCAGGCTAGCTTTCATAAGCTCCTTCTCCCAGTCTCTGCGCACGGGAAGCTCCCAGTTCTGAGTCCTTCACAGCCTTCTAAGTATCTCAGAGTCGTCTTTGCCTGTCGTCGGGAGGTGCACGTGACTAACAAACCATTAAATCTCAAATCAAGTCCTAGTCAGGAGGCATTTCATTTCAAGGCGAGGCTGGGCACCGGGGGGGGTGGCCAAGGACTGGAATGCAGCTGATGGCTGTCATCTGACATTAAGCACGCACGGTGCGTTTTAGTATGCCATTTCGCTTAGTTTTTTTTTCCACTTTCACGCCCATTTTTCTACTGGCAGTATACTTTATTCGCTTAGTGGGTAATTTAATAGATAGGACTTGAACTTTAGGCCGCAGCTCTATCTGTGTATAACTCTGAAGCTGGTGGACTGTGAGGTGACTTCCAGCTGTGGGGGGGGTGAAGCATACATGGACTGCCCTCATCTAGTGCCTGTTAGGTGCTGGGCTTCTCAGTGAAGCTCATCGCAGGCACTCAGGTGGAGGACTATGAACCTAAAGCTGAGGGGAATATCAGGGGGACGTGTGGAAAATATCAGTGAAGATGTAGAAACAGATTTACTGCTGGAGCCTTGAAAAAACAATACGTCGCCCCCCCCTGGGAAATTAGCCATCCCAGTCCTGTCACTTAACCGCCACCCCCCACCTGCTCTAGAGTTCCTGATCGTATATTGATTTAGTCCCTGTAATATTCCTACCAAGTTTAAACTGGAATCACACCTCAATGAAGCATTTCTCTGACAATAAGTAGATATTTACATATGATTTCACCCTTGTCTAAGTCACTCAGATCTTTATTCCTGCACATATACATTAGAATACTTGTATGTTGGCTTACCGTCTGATATGTTAAAGACCTTGACACACGTGATTTTTGCAAGAAGACAGTTAATATTATTTGCTTTAGTCAAATAGTTACATAATATATATATGGCTGTGACTGGTTTGTAATATCTTTGTGGGGACTTTGTGGGGACAATTCATTAGAAGGGAAAACTCTAATCCCAAATTGGCAACCTTAACCCAGCCCTAACCTTAACCATATAAACCAAATAAAAAACCAGACTTTTGGCATTTTTACTTTATTTGTGTATATATACACACACAGACTGTGCAAAGGCCTGAGGCAGTCAAAATGTTTAAGGCTATTTATCTAACTAGTAAGTGTATATTTGGTCAGAAATAGACACAGTTTGACAATAGAATATATGTACACTAATAGTAACACAATAAAGATATCAATTTCCTCTGATCTCCAGAATGGTACTGATAGCTTGCTGGATAAGTAGATGAACACTACTTCAGTTCCTGAACCGCACCTCATAACCAGCTTACCGAATTAACTTGGTTAATTAAACAACTCGATGAGGTATTGATTAGCCAGACGTGGTGGGGTTTTTGTCGAGTCATATATCGCGTCGTTGCTATAAATACCAGGGTGACTTTAGGAGAGGTTTTGAAATGGCTTAGCTGACGCATCTTCGCAGACGTCAGTTTTATAGCAATTTGGAGATCAGCTGAACGTCATCTTCTGTGACTGCCCGAGACATTAGCACTGTACTGTGTATAAATATACCCATAATCCCACCTGCCCAGAAGGACATGCATCCGGACGCGTGATGTTTGTGTCTGGCTCTGTGTCAGCACACACCGCAGTACAGCGGTTTATCGTCTGACCTACTTACACAGTTACAATGTACCTCCAACTGCCTGCCTCCTGAACCCCCCCACAACTGTCCCTCCCCAGCAACCGCGGACCACATCATTTAGCAGTCGTCATTCATTCTCTAGAAATGCACCTAAAGGTCCACTTATTTGGCCTTTCTCAAAAAAAAAAAACAAAGAACAGACAATGCAGGAGACGGCGGATTCCGAGACGCTACAGTGTTACTCGGGGGTTTGAATATGGGCGAGGACTGTGTACACCGGTCAGGGCTTTGGCTGGAGCTCGTCCTGCAGTTGCCAAAAAGTAATTAGTTTATGACTTATTAGGTTCTGTCTTTTTCATGTCCGTCTGGCTTCAGTTGTACAGCAATCAAAACCAATCAATTTTAATAACACAGTCAAGACAGAATCTGTCAATGAGAGCCAAAGGTTGAGTTTATTTTTCCTGAGTCAGTTAGCACATCTTCTCCATAAAGAAACATAAAGCGTATACTACTCTGATGTTACTCTAAGCGTATACTACTCTGATGTTATGCAGGGATTGTGTGTGAATCAGTTACGCATTGGCTGGCTTTGTAGCGACCCATCCTTCAAAAGGGTATCCATGGAGACCTACCGACTGTGCGGCGCTGCTCGGGTGGTAAAGGAGGGGGCTGAAAGAGGGAACTGGCCATTGATGGAGTTCGGAACTAAAACGACGCCCGGTCTGACCCCTCCCCTGCTGTGCGCTCGGCCGATCCATTCGCCGGGTCTCTTTGGTTGATGCAAAAGAGATGGAAATGAAAACCTGGGCAGCTTTGTTGTGCAACTCCTCTGGACTGGGACTGGGGGGGCAGCTGCTCTGGACTGGGACTGGGGGGGCAGCTCCTCTGAACTTGAATTCAACTTCCTCAACCACAGTGCCGGGTGACGGCTGGCCACTGCGGTTAAACCAGATATGGGGAGCAGTGACGGGTAATACAAGGCAGTGTTATGACCAAGTAGATGGATATAGTTCAGTCTGAAGATTCTGTCAATAGGGTCGGAAAAAAAACATCAACATAGCACCACAACAATGAGAGTAGTAATAATAAAAACATTAGAGATCTAGCAGGGATCTAGCCTGTAGCCTCAGGCTGATTGGTGTCGTTAAATTCCCCTTCAGCATTTCAATGTGTGAGTCCCGAGATGGGTAAGCATTTGGAAGAAGTCTGGATAATAGTTTGACAAAACTGAGCAAGTTGCAGATGATGTTGGGTCAACAAATAAGATGAAGAGACCCTAGTAAGAGTCAAACTGATCTCAGCACAGGTAGAGCGGGTTATGACACACACCTGGAGGTGTAGCGAGTGCCAAGTCGGCAGCAGAGGAATCTTAACGGGGAGTTTTTTGTCGCTGTACTGATTCTATCTTTAACCGCAAGCTGGAGGAACCGGGTGCTTTTCCGTTTCTCAGAAAGGCATACTTTAGCATTTTTCAGAAGTGGCAATACAGTCTTAAGATTCGCGTTAAGAAGCTTCCAGCAATTCGTGCCCTGCTTCTCAGTGAAGTTTCACGGAATGTTTTCCACCGGCATTTAAGTCACCATGTCGGGGAAGCTTAATTCCTTTCGATGCATTTATTCTTGTCGGGAACCACGTCAGCTCATTTTCATGCCAGTTGCATATCGGTCTGAGTGTCGGCACACAGGCAGGTTTGTGAATACATCGGTACTAGAAATGAACTTGATTTCTTATCCATAAACACAGTGGCAGATCCTGGCACGGTCAATAGGGGGAAGTGCCCAGGGCAGCAACCTCCCTGCCCCGGTCTCGGCTGGGGGGGGCATCCAGTCCTCCACTTCATCTCCCCTATCAAACCCCAGCATGAACGAGCACGTTCCCAGTTAATCATCACCGCCTCATTGCCACGTGCCAAACCAGCTAACGCTGTGTTCGTTCTCGGCCCCTCCCTCGCAATCCCGCCATGCCCCGCAGAGGAGAAGCCCGGTAAGCCTGCGTCCTTCCACTCTTTCATTTTTTCCCTCGGCATATTCTCAAGAGTGCGCTTCTTATGCTGAAGACGCGGTGGAGCCGCGTGCCCCATCCTGATTGGCTTGATCTTTCCCTACGTCACCCTCGGCTGCCTCCTCGTTCATCATTAAGTCAGTGCTCCGAAGAAGGCCGCACACCATTGGATGAAAGGAGGCACCATCATATGAACGCATGCAATGATTTGTTCTTCTATTGGACTGAGGTCATGTATGTTGTCCTTGCATGTCTCCATCCCCTCACAGCATGAAGTACAGGGGAGATGCACTGAGGAGAGCATGTCTTGCCCTCCGGTGCCCAGACAGGCCTTGTCATGCTTTGATAGATATTTTCAGTGTTTTTTTTTTTTTTTGACTGGCTTGTCACTCTCTGACCAGGTGTCTCTTCTCTCTCCCTTTTTGCTGGTCACAGAGACGTAGCCCGGTGAGTTTGTGTTCGCCACAGATGACTGTGATCACGGGTCATAGCTACATAATGCTAAATGTTAGACATGCAGGCGACGGGGGGGCCATTTCTGTTGCTTTTCTTTCGTTGCGATGATTCGTTCTTCAGCCATTTCCTTAGAAACGCCCCAGAGCACCGTTTTAAGTGGTCGATACGGCCGCATGAATATGCAGATATGTATGAATTTTTTCATCGTGTAACGCAGCGTTTAATTTGTTCGTCTTCATTTTGTTTTTAAATTGCAGGGCCAGATAAAAAGAAATCTGTCCAGTAAGTACTTGACAGCACTTGCTAATGCTTTGTGTGCCAATAACTCGTGGAAGCTGAAGAGTTAAGCACTGCTAGGTACTGAACAGCGGGACGGCTGGTGTAGCCGCTTCACCGGCTGTTTATTCATCTGCACTCTCCTCCTCACGCTCACATTATATTCCTCTCCTCTCAGGTGAAGAGATCGCAAGGCCGCGGCGGTCTACTCCCACGCCTGCTCCTGCTCCCCCTGCACCTCCCGTGCCCCCTGCACCTCCTGCAGTCCAGCCCCCTGAGTTAGTAACCCAGAGCAGCTTCATATGAATGACCATCTCTGTGCTAAAGTCTTGAACTGTAAACAGCTGAAGAGGGGCAGACAAAGTTCCAAATGTGGCCACCAGGGGGCATACCTTTTTTGGCGGATTATTGAAACAGACATACCATTAAAAAAAAGCACTTGCTATTTTCCTGCGCAGTTCATGTGCCTGCGTTACTCGGGACACTAACAGAGCTGCATTTCCTTTGCTGCTGTGCTCTCTGCCGCCCCCACCTGACTGTGTGGGAAATTGCTTTTGTCTGCTGTGTCCGGGAACTGAGGACTCACGTCGTCTTATCCTCACTGCTTTAGAAGCCCGAAAATCCCAGAGGATGCGACGTCCCTGTTTGGGCCTCCACTCGAGACGGCCTTTGACGATGAGAAGGCAGCAGGTAAGGCTTATAAACTACGATCCGCCATGGTCCGCTGGATCGGACGCTAGCCTGAGACACTCCAGTTCTTGCGTGTATCTGCATGAAAAGGGCATTTTTGTTTATATATCTCATTTCATCACTATTTTTCACCAAGCGTGTCTAAGGGAGTGCACCAGGACTTTGCATTAGAATAACCCTACTTGGCTTGATGACCTGTCTGGATGTCTTTGCCAACTAATCTATCTTTAGATTAAAGTATTGATTCCTCAGTCTCCAGGGCACATTGCATTCTCACCGGGCTTTTATCATGAAATGGAAAGGCCCTTGTCTGTCAGGTGACCCGCTGTCCTCACGGCCTTTACTGATATCCCCGTTGTGCTGTGCCCTCTCAAGAAGCGCTTATAGACGAACCGGCGATCTGGGGGGCACCTGTGCCTGAGTCTCACCCAGACCCCCCTGTGACAAGACCCTTTCCTACTGGAAGTAAGTCTTTGAAACACAGAGGTTTTTTTTCCTTTTTCTTTTTTTTTCACCAATGAGAAAACATTCCGGGGGGGCTGCGTTTCCAGTAAAAAAAAGAGAAGAAAAGAAAAGAGCATCACACCCAATTTGTCCCACACAATTTGTTCTTTATCCTGACTTCAGAGGGTTATCCAGCTGGCAGGTAAATAAATGTTAGCCCCTGCTTTGCAGTTTCCCTCCCCCTGAATGTGCTGGCTAGGACCCATCACATGACACACCCCCCCCCCCAAGCTAAGACTATGTGGTTCACCATAATCCTTTTGTCTCTGGTACAGAATTGCACAGACTAACCGAAACTGAAACAATATGCTCATGAATAATGAATTAACCAAGCCGGCCCCCCCGCCACCAGCCACATCAACTTTTTGGTCAGTCACACCACTTCATACCTGTCACTGCTCGTTAACTGATTATTCAGCTCTAGATTACCTGGTTCAAGCTTCTAGTAGTAGTAGAGCACAGAATATGTGGACAGATGGGCGGTGTCCTTGGATTCGGATGAGACCCCCCCCGGCCCCCGCCCAAGTGAAACATGTTCAGGTTCAATAAAGTCTTGATAATGTAGCGTGAATTCCTGGTACTGCTGTAGTTTCACAGCAAGGCTGTATCATAAACGGAGCACTTAATGTTTTGTGAAATTAGTCTTTAGATTGCTTTTCTCTGGCAAAAACACGGTAAGCCTGCGGTTTTTCGAGAATTTGCCCTGCAGCGAGCGTTTGACGTTTTCTCTCCGTCACAGGGATCTGGAATGCAGGTGAATGGTGACTAAATTCCTTGCAGATGGGTATTGTCTTCAGTTTTAAAGCTCAGAAACATTTGCTGCTTCATGCGCGCGTCTCTCCAGGGTCAGGCGGAGGCGTGCGTCTGTGGCCGTGAAAGGCACCGCAGTAGATTCTTACAGTCTGAAGGTTGTCAAAGGCAGCAGAGGTCGTTCTTATGCGTGTTAGACTGCCTGTCTGTCCTGGGAGGGGTTTACAAGCTCAGGCAAAGTGCTGGTAAGACGTCGCTTTTACTGCCCCGATCATAGCCCCCGTTAGAGAGCAATAAGATGCTTTTAGTGTTTATGATGGTAACAAGGACTCGCATTTTAACAAAAAAAAAAAACAATTTCTATTAAACATCTTGAACGGTTTCTGTAAAAAGTGCGGTCATGGGAGTTTTACTTGCATGAAAATGTTCTTAGGGCAGAAGAAAAAAATGACTGGTTTAGAGAGATCACCAATCAGACTATATAGGAGGTGGGTCCAAGCAACTAGAGACAGTGGGACCAAGATATCTGATTGATTGGTCCCACCTCCTCTACAATCTGATTGGTTATCTCTTTAAACCAATCATTTTTCCTTCTGCCCTCAGAACATTTTTGTGTAAGCATAAAGTATAGCTGTGGTTGAGAGTCACTGCAGATGGGGCTGACTGGAATGCGTGTCTTGTATTCTGCTGACCCAATCCCTGAACCCGAACCTTATGCGGGGCTCTTGTTGGTTCTTCTCGCAGCTCCGCCTCCGCTACCACCGAAAAATGTCCTAGCTGCTCCCCCTGCTGGCGGCGCCTCCCAGCCAGATTCAGCAGGTGGGTGGTTCACACCACGTCGTAGGCTTTGCAGAGTCTCCGCCGTGTTCGTGCTAACAGATCTTTCCGCTCTGGGCTGTGCCTGACGCAGTCACAGCTGAAAGTGACGAGGACCAGGACGAGAACCCCATAAAGGTGTCCATGACCGACCTGGACAACATATTTGGCCCGGTGAAGGCCCCAAAGTCCAGCGAGGAGATGGCGGACAGCAAGTGGGTCAGTTTCGGCGATGAGTCGCCCGAGACCCCGCCCCCACCTGAAGAGCCCGCCCCTCCCCTGCCCCCATCCCTCCCACCGAGTCCTCCGCCACCTGTCGACGAGGGTCCCCCTGAAGTGCCGGACCCGCCCGTCAGCCCCCCCCTTCCGAGCCGCAGACCAGCCGGCGTCATCCCTCCTCCCCTAGTCTTGGACGAGGGGGACAAGGCAAGCTGTGAGACTGCAGCAGTAAAGGAGGATCTCCCCGATGTAACGGCTTCGCCCAAGGAGCTCACCCCGGGTCCACGGGCCACGCCTCCTCCCCCTCCCCCTCCCACCTACAGAGCAGTGGTGTCGTCCCCTGGGCCCTGCTCAGGTACTGCAAGCGGTGAGTCTATTTCTGAGTCTTCTACTAAAGACCCTAAATGGTGCAGTACTTAGAAACCAGGACTTGTGAGCAAAGGCCTCTGTAGCGCCTCGTGGTTGTAGCGCCTCGTGGTTGTAGCGCCTCGTGGTTGTAGAGCCTCGTGGTTGTAGAGCCTCGTGGTTGTAGCTTCAAATCCCGATGGGCACCAGTGAATTGTAAGCCTTTTCTCTACTGTTAGTTGTAGCGTGTGAAAGTCTTAGATAAGTGAATGTAATGTATAGATTGACCCTTGACAAGAAACACTGCTGTACTTTATGAATGTCTCTCTTCCACACCACACTGAAAGGTCACAGTGGCCAGCAGAGAGGTCATCACTGTTGGCCCCTTCTGGGATGTTGGCTAGCCCTGCACTCTGACCCCAAGCTGTCCTCACTTGCATGTCTCCTTAGACAAAAACACCTGCCGCATGAATATAAATGTGAAGCAGTGCTTGCTTAGCACAGGGATCCAGTGAGCCTGCAGCCTGTGCCAGTGAGAACAGGCAGCACAGGGATCCAGTGAGACTGCAGCCTGTGCCAGTGAGAACAGGGATCCAGTGAGACTGCAGCCTGTGCCAGTGAGAACAGGTAGCACAGGGATCCAGTGAGACTGCAGCCTGTGCCAGTCTGTGCCATGACAGAAGACAGAAAAGCACCTTGGACAGGAAGTCAGTATATCTCAGGGTTCACAAACTATAGGCAATTTCAAGACATCACTTTTTGGAAAAAAATACTGAATAGTAAGTATTCAGCTGAGACACTGGGAAGTATAAACCAAATTCAAGTCTTTTTTAATAAAATATGCTTTTATTTTGTGTCCCGTTTTTATGAAACATTTCACTTTCTGTCTATTCTCACAAAATTCTTTTGCTAAGAAAGTAATTATAATAAGTTGTTCTGTGCCCATGTAATGTAAATCTATTAAAAGCTTGTATTATTTTCATTTGTTTTGTTTATCTTAACTTTAATCTAGCCAGGTGGTTGATATTATGCGATTTGTTGTTGGGGGGGTTGTTTTAAGACTTCGTAGGGCTTAAAACAAAACAAAAAGTTGACAAAAAGTTTGCCCACAATAATCGGACCACATGCAAGGTACACGATACGCAGAGAACTGTGATGCATCGGGGGAAAATCCGTGATATAGTGCAGGTGCGATAGCTGAACCGTGGTATAGAGGGGGCGCGATAGCTGAACCGCGAGATAGCGGGGGCGCGATAGCTGAACCGGCGAGATAGCGGGGAATGTCTGTACTTGGCTTTGGCTGTGTGGATGCCTTTTAGTGTTGCCCGCAGCCCACCATCCTCTGTAAGTGCTGGAAGCTGTAGCAATTATGCTAACTGTAGCAGGTCATGTTGTCAGTGCTGGGTTTTATGCTATCATTTTACAGGCTCCTCCTCCCCTGCCCGTCCTGCAACACCATTGGCTGCCAGCAGTCCGACTCCACCCCCTCCCCCACCCCGGCCAACCTCACGGCCTAAACTTCCTCCTGGAAAACCTAGTATAGGGGATGTGGTAAGAAAGTTCATTTGTCCCACTCAGTGCACATTCTCTAACTAGTTTTAATGGTCAGTTTTACTGGGACATTTCATCCCTGAATCTAGGGGTGCCCCTTGTATGGGGGTGTATGTGTGTATGTGAGTTTTCCAATTGAGCACTTAACTACTGTTTGAACTTAACAGTTCTGATTGGACTAATTTACCCTAACTGTTTAGTACAAAGGTTGACAGAGGTTTAAATAGAGACAAAAAAAAAAACCGTTCCTGTATCATTAAGGAATACAATGTTTTTAATTTTATTAATTCTTCAACAGTTTTAAGTCAGGGAATATTTTAATTAATGAAAATATAATTTTAAAGTTTGCCAATTGATTAATAGTAGGTTGCACTGTAATTTAATTTCAGATTATTTTAATCGTGAAAGAGAAAAGTGTTACAGGTGTTATAAATTGTCACATGAAATTATGTTCCATTTACGTAACAAGTTATTGAACAAACACCAAATTTGTATTACGTTTCAAGCCCTTGCAGGACTGCCGGAACACTCCTAATCACAGAAAAATCACGTAGAAAAACGTGGCTTTGAATCATGTCATTCGCTGCTTCTGCAGTTCAGTCGGGGCTGATTAACAAAGAGCTCGACTGGAGCAGAGGTCCAGCGCTGCTGGCAGGTTGCCAGATCCAGGACTTAAAAATCCACACACGGGTGATTCCTGACAGAAGCGACGTACTGACAGGCAGGGGTTAGGAGGACTGTGTCCCCAAACCAACCTCTGACTTGCTGTTGTCTCCTTAGGCCCGGCCGTTCAGCCCCCCCATCAACTCCTCGAGCCCTCCCCCTTTTGCTCCCCTGGCTCGGGCTGAGAGCACCTCCTCCATATCGTCCACCAACTCCCTGAGCGCCGCCACCACCCCCACCGTCGGTAAAGAGCTGTCTGTGTCTGTGTCAGGTGTGCATCACTTCATCACCCCGGCGTGTCCCGTGTCCCGTCACCATCGTCACTTTCTTGTTGTTAGCCTAATGAACCGTCCGATAAATCGCCTGACCGCTGTGTCCCGTTCAGTCGTTTTTGTGTATGAAGGCAGGCGTCTGCATTCTAGAATCCTAAAAAATATTGGATGAGAAGCATGTGCATCGGTGTTAGATAATAGAGATGGACTCGTACTCAGGGCTTACGGTTATTTACATGTGAGCTATCAAGCTATCTGTTTGCACAAGACAATGAAATAGAAGTTTTGTCTTTCTGCTTCCTAGTTAAAGGTAACCGTAGAGCTATTGCCACAGAACATGTTGATTTATTTAATGTATTTATTGGTTGTTTATTTGGTGGACATTGTGAAGTATTGTGACTGTAACAGACACTGCTTTTTCTTTGCTAGGATTCATAGCCCATTGAATTACTATTTCCATATTTCCTGAATGCTACTGGATTTGTCTCCATAGATCATGTCAGCTGTAAAAAAAAAAAAAAAAAAAAAAAAAACAGCTGTACCAATATGTGGCTGCATTAAAATTGCAAGAAACATTTTGGGGCAATGAGAAAAAGGCGGTGACCAGGAAGATTTCCAAGTACTGAAATACGTTATAAACACGTTTATTTTCCCTTCTTCTTTTGCATGCTGCATTTTCTCCTCCGTTTTGCTCATTTCTCCACTCCGCACGTCTTTTATGAACGCCCAAGTGTCTGTCCCGGCAGTCGTCTCCTCCTTTTGTTTGCGACCTTTTCCGTTACGCTTGCTTTATGTCCCTGTGTTTGTGTCTTTCCTTTCTGTTCCCTTTATTTCTTTGGTCGATCTTTTCCTTTCGGTGATGTCAGATGACGACGTTTTTTTAGACAAACTGCCCGCCTTTGACAGAAGCCGTGAAAGGCCCGGAGGTACGGTATGGGGCCTGGTGGCAGAATCATCATTACCCACAATGCACTCTGCCCTGGCGCACATCTGTCACCCATGGCCACACCCCCCTTGACCCATCCCAAAGGCAGTGTGCAGGATGGCACCCCATCACATGGCAGGGGGACTTTGCGGGAAGACAAAGGCACAGACTGCAGGCTTTTAGGACGTTCCCCTTCTCAAGCATGTAGAGCATCCCCAGATCTCCTGCCCTACCTACCTCCTGTCCTCATTCCTCCTCCTTTCACCACGCATCTTACAAAAGCACCGAGAAGTGTGGCTGGCATCTCCACTCAATGCCACACTTTCACAAACATAAACAACGGCATTTTGAAGTGAGCATCTTGCCGTCGGTAGCCTCAGCTAGCTGAGAAAATGCTAAATGCATCTGTTTTGTCTTTTTGCATGACTGTCAAACCGTACTCTTTGCGCTTGCTGGCCAGGGAAATTTTTCTACAAAAAAATTTGACTAATTTCCCTTTATCCTTTGTTAAGCAGCATATGGCTGTTTCAGATATCAGGCCAGAAACACAGAAATAACCCGACTGCCTTCAGAGTTTTAGTAGCTAATACTTACCTGGTTGTATAAATGATATGTTATCATTTATTTTGATCGACGTGTTAGCTGTAGCAGGGAATAGGTGTTTTATATTCATATCAGTCTTCAGACACTTGAAAGGAACCCCTTGCAATTTAGCTCCCCTGGATTCTCCTCTCAGAAATCCCTTGTAAACGCCTCCCTGTGGATTTCTTACACTAACCTGGGCTGCTTTGATAGAGTGCCCGATCTTGGCCCCTCCCACTCTCCGTCGCCCATCACTATACCCACGCTTTCTGTGCAAGGCTGCCCCCTGCTGGGCATTTAGTGCTTTGCAGCTACATATTAGGATAACATCATAATTTTTTGAAAAAAAAAAGAAAAAAAAGATTCTGAGGCCTAACAGTCATTAAACTTGTTGATTGGATTTTAAATATTCAAGTTATTCACGAGAATTAGAAAAGAATAATGATTAGTACGATTCTTATTGTGCCCTGTGCTTTGTAAAGCTCACAATTGTCATTTAGTCTCCAGATCCTCCATTAAATTATAGTAGATGATCAAAAGTGTTTTGGAAACAAACACTTTCATAGGGGAAATTATGGACTAAATAGTGATTAGGCCAGTGTTCAGGCTAGCCTGTTGTGTACGGTTCCGATATGTAGCACTAATACCCACTAATACCCAATGCCTCTAAGCAAAGCAAAGAGGACCCCGCCCACGCCACCCCACCCCTCAGTCGTGATTGGCTCGCAGTGCCTTCTGTGTTCCCGCCCACTGTGTCGTGTGATAGACCTGCCGCGTGACTCACACTATTGTCCTTCTCTCTCCCTCCCCACCTCCCTGCTCCGTCCCACGTCAAATCCCGCCCGCCCCTCACGCAGAGAATGACCAGCCTTCCCTGGTTTGGTTTGACAGAGGGAAGTTTTATTTAACCTTCGAAGGTAAGTGGTGCCCAGTGTAGTGGCACTCAAACCTGAATGCTTCAAGCCCCGCCCTCAGCCCCTCCCCCCTCAGCCCCTAACATACCGCATATGGCCACCGTCCCTAATAACTCCTCCCCTTTTCACCACCAGACGTTCATATTTCCTATTGGCTGGGTGTTACATCTTTTTTCATTATCATCGTCATGATGTGTTTTAATTTGTTTTCTGTTTTTTTCCCTGTAAAGTTGTATTTTTATGAATTTTTATTATGCACAATTTTATAATTCTCTTTTTTTTTTTTTTCATTTTCGTTCTTCAGTACCAGCAGATCCGCATAAAGATTCAGTCCAAAAATCCTCTAAACTGGATTTTTATATCCTGGCCCCAAAACGGAAATTTAATCTTAAGGATAAAATATAAAGAGTTTTTATTATTCTGCTGGAAGACATAATAACCAGATAGTGATGTTGGTCGTGTGTCATCATGAGACCTGATTTGTGCTGATGGTAGTTAGAATATTTCACAATATAATGAACAGTAGTTGCATTTGAAATCTTATAGGGACAGTGTCTCAATTGTAGTTCCCTCAGCTATAAATGTCCTTCACTTTTACTGCTGTTCAAGTAGCTGTATATAAGCCTGTATTACTGCAGGCGTCTTGATAAGCAAAGGTGTCTCTGCTTTGTGCAATAGGATAGGATAAACTCCATGATCTGTACTGATATGGAAGTTGGATATACTTATGGAATTCTACTTTATACTGCCTTCAAGACAGGCAGCCAATCAGATCTCAAGGAGCAGTAAACACTATTAAATTGATGACATCATGCACAATATATTGGCGTCAGCACTAATGTGATGGGTTTCAAGAATGGTTTATGGGCAATTATTTAAGGCTTCAGTGGGAGTTTGTGCCTGCAGTCATCTCTTGGTTTATGGTGGGAAGTTAGCGATTCTGACATGATGTGAGACTCGCGCAGTATGGATACTACCTACACGCGTATTTGTGAAAACAAGCAAGAATCAAACTGCGGGGAGAGTGGACGTCTGGCGTGACATTTGGATGCCGGAGCTTTGTATTTCATTGTGGTTGGAGGCGGTTTGGCTCTCCTGAGTTCAGGCTTGCGGCAGTTTCGACTGCCATTTGTGACTGTGCGTCAAGACAGAACACAGGCACAGTGCGCCACCTGGTGGATCGGTGTTAAAAGCCAAATCAACAGATGGCGGAGCTGGATGCGACCGCCTTGGGAGTCACGGGGGGCCGTGCATGCGGCCGCGGTAACTGGCACCTCCTCTGATGTCACTTCCTGTTCAGAGCAGCGTCACCTGGTTCAGCGGCGGTTATTGTGTTTCAGGCTGCTCCCGGGGGCCCAGCCCACTGACCATGGGGGCCCAGGACACGCTCCCTGTAGCGGCTGCCTTCACGGAGACCGTCAACGCCTACTTCAAGGGAGCCGACCCCAGCAAGTAAGTGAAGGCATTCAGGCAGACGTGTGATTTTTATTGCCGTTGTCATTATAATTATTGGTATCGTTTCCATCATTATTGATCAGACTTTTAATTACAAAAATGCTATTTTCAGAGTCTGGCACAATACAGCTCTAGAAAAGATTAAGAGACCACAGCAAAATTTTCAGTTTCTAGTTTCACTCAAAATGTCTGTGTAATACATTTTCCTGCAAACTGCAGCCTGGCTCTTCCCTGCTTCTCATTGATGAAGGGCTTCTTCCTGGCTTTATGGATCTTCAGTCCTGCTTCTAGGAGCCTGGTGTGTGCACTTCACACCACTTAATGTTTCCCATTCTTTTGAAGATCACTCGGTCATCCTCCGATTTATCCGCTGCCAGATAAGTTGACGGTCATCTCTGGCTTTAGAAAGTCGCCTCCACCCTCTCTACCTGGCTGGTTTGTGGTCGTTCCCAGTGTTCCCAGTGTCTCCTGCTTCACCTTGTTCTTGTGTACCGCTGTCTTAGGAACTTTGAGCCTGGAAGCAGCCTGCCACTCAGTGTAGCCTCTGCCAGCAGAACGAGGATTAAACCAGGATTTATAAAAGCAGATTTTTTTTTTTATATAGAGTGGTTTCTTAACTTTTTTCCAGAGCTGTATCTTTATGGTTATATATTATACACGATTATATATATATATGCTTCACTTCTGCCCTTCATGGCTATTCTCTGCATACTTCCATGTCTGCCCCAGAAGAGCACTTCCTCTAATGAATCATGTGACAGGAAGTGGCTGTAATCACCGTAATGGTTTCCCCTGTCAAGGTGCGTGGTGAAGATCACAGGGGAGATGGTGCTCTCCTTCCCTGCTGGGATCACCAGGCATTTTGCCAACAACCCATCTCCTGCTATGCTCACCTTCAGCATAACCAACTACAGCCGCCTGGAGCACGTTCTCCCTAATCCCCAGCTGCTGTGCTGGTAAATAACGGCTTAACTTACCGCTTCCAGCCTTGATCCATGTCAGCCGGCACCCTTCACGGGAATCTGATTTGTGTCTTCAGAACAAAAGAATCACTGGTAACCACTATAAACTTTACTAAAAATGTCTTCAAAGATCAATTTTAAAGATAAGGATAACTTAGTGCTTATAGGAGACCATAAAAATACTCTTTCATTGCAAACAGATTCAGGAAGAATCTTAAAAGACCTTAGTGGACGAATGTACAGTATCAAGACACATAAAAAACAAAACTGGCTAGTTAGTTATATTCAGGCTTTGGTTCAGTTTGTTCATTAGACCAAAGCTAATCCATCATTGTATTGTTCTTAGGCAGCTGAACTCTTGCTTTTTAATTAAGTTCTCTAACATTTACTTCCTGCCAGCGTTTGTTCATTTTGAAAGTTTTTTTTTTTTCCTGCCATTAACTCCAGCTCTTCAACAAATGACTTATTTAGGTTTATTCAGGTTTTGGGACGCATGTCCATGAGGGTCACGTGCAGTGTGGTCCTCATTGAAATTGTAGCGATGTTTTGTCCACCCAAAGTCCATGTTTGTACTGTAAGTTAATATTAGCCAGAAGCAGTTCAGGCATGTAGTCGCACACAACGTCAGCTCAATGAAAAATACGACCCTTATTTTGTGCCTGATTTCTCCCCTGAATACCAGGGATGAAATCCTTAGCATAGTAGCTGTGTGAAGGTACCCTAACGAAACTCGCTGCATTTGTCTTTTCACAGTGACACCACACAATCGAATGCCAACTGCAAGGAATTCTGGGTAAACATGCCGAACCTGATGACGCATTTAAAGAAGGTGGCGGATCAGAAGCCTCAGGCAACGTACTACAACGTCGACATGTTGAAATATCAGGTAGCGGCATATTATGGGACAGCTCACCTCACTCGGAAGTTCCGGGAATCTACCACAAATCGCCAACAGCTCACTGACACGGTCCCAGACGTCGGTTGTTCCGCCGTTCAGTAGTGGTACAATAAGCCGGCGAGCTTTACTGACGCAACCTCAACCAGCTCTAGGATTGGGTGGTGCCTATTTCTTAGTACTGTCACACTTTCCAGATGTTGAACTGCGGTAAACGGTATTTCCACAGTATTTTTAAAAAGCAAGAATATTCTGGGATTCGCTGGTGAGGGGAGGGGAATTCTTGACCGATATATAAAAGTCTGGGGCAGCCAAAGAAAACGATGTTCAAATGATCTTCATGCTGGTGTAAAATAGTGATGTCTGTCAAAAGGCGTCAGCTTAGCCATTTCAAAGCCTTTCCTAAAAGCACCACAGTATCCACAGCAACGACGCAATATTCCCATGACTCGACCAAAACCCCATCACGGTCAGCTAATCGATACCTCATTAAGTTAATTAACTGAGTTGAGTAATTAAGTGAGCTGGTGGTGAAATTGAATAAATACGTGGAATGGCTGGGGTGCCCACGAGGAGAGGTTTGGGAGCTGAAGTGGGGGCTCTTCAAGCCGTTCAACAGGATAGCAGGAACGTTTTGGAAAACAGTAGAAATTATTACTAGTTTTTATTGCATTACTCAATTTGCATATGTTCTAATGTTAAATTGTGTTTTTTGTTCAGGGCAAAAGTGCACTTACTACCCAAATAAATAGCTTTAAACATTTCTTTGGACTGCCGAAGACTTTTGTATGTATACCCAAAATACCATAAATATCACAGTATGCAGTATTACTGTAATACTGCCTAAGCGGCACCCAAAATACCATAAATATCACGGTATACGGTATTACTGTAATACTGCCTAAGCGGCACCCAAAATACCATAAATATCACGGTATACAGTATTACTGTAATACTGCCTAAGCGGCACCCAAAATACCATAAATATCACGGTATGCAGTATTACTGTAATACTGCCTAAGCGGCACCCAAAATACCATAAATATCATGGTATAGAGTATTACTGTAATACTGCCTAAGCAGCACCCCAAATACCATAACAATCACAGTATGCAGTATTACTGTAATACTGCCTAAGCAGCACCCAAAATACCATAAATATCACGGTATACGGTATTACTGTAATACTGCCTAAGCGGCACCCAAAATACCATAAATATCACGGTATACAGTATTACTGTAATACTGCCTAAGCGGCACCCAAAATACCATAAATATCACGGTATACAGTATTACTGTAATACTGCCTAAGCGGCACCCAAAATACCATAACAATCACTGTATGCAGTATTACTGTAATACTGCCTAAGCGGCACCCAAAATACCAT
>JAODUD010000043.1:8092578-8123431 GCA_026784285.1 Stomatorhinus walkeri | reverse complement strand
AGTATTACTGTAATACTGCCTAAGCAGCACCCAAAATACCATAAATATCACGGTATAGAGTATACTGTAATACTGCCTAAGCGGCACCCAAAATACCATAACAATCACAGTATGCAGTATTACTGTAATACTGCCTAAGCGGCACACAAAATACCATGAATATCACGGTATAGAGTATTACTGTAATACTGCCTAAGCGGCACCCAAAATACCATAACAATCACAGTATGCAGTATTACTGTAATACCGCCTAAACCTACTCAGCATCCTTCCCCACAGCTCCCAGTTCTCCCTCACCCGCCTACCATATATACCTGAAAATGAAATCGGTATGTCTGTGGTGGGATGAAAGTCCATTTCCCTTGTGACTCCCTTCAGGCAATCTGCTTCTTCGGGTGCAGAGTTGCGTGCCCTTGATCCTCGAGCTGTCAAACTGATGCGTGTTTTCCCAGGTATCTGCACAAGGCATCCAGTCCACGCCTTTGAACCTGGCAGTCAGCTGGCGCTGTGACGGCTCCAGTACAGATATCCGGATAGACTACAAGTACAATGGAGATGCCATGACCACTCCTGTGGCCCTCAACAATGTCCAGTTTCTGGTCCCGGTTGAAGGAGGAGTGACCAAGCTTCAAGCTGCTCTTCCCCCAGCTGTCTGGTGAGACAACCGGTCTTAACCACGGCCATGTCCCAGATCTCGCCGAACACCACCATCTAGTTGTGTGGAGGACATACACAGCATGAACCTCGGAACTGCAGCTCTTATGGTGATAGTCAGAAAGTGACTAAATAGTAAAACTATTTTAAAACTTCAGGTCTTTAAAGCTTTGGCCTATTTGGATTATTGAAGCACATTAAACACATTTTTGTATATATTTGTTTACCGTATACTTTTGATTTAATGGTCTACTTCGTTTAATCTCCTCTAGGAATGCTGAACAGCAGAGAATTCTATGGAAGATTCCAGATATATCCCAGAAATCTGAAAATGGAGGTAAATAATAAGGGTTTCGCTTTTATAGACCAATAACATCTTGTTTCCCATTTGCTGAAGGCCCCAATTACGGTACAATTTTACAGGACCATTTTGAATTTTCAGCTGTTGTCGTACACAGACACAAATGATGTCTGCTTTTTGGATAATAGATTAGTATAATGGAATAGTTTAGTACAGGGGAACCCGGTCGAGTCGTGTCTGGCCTTGGAGACCTGATGGAATAGAACTCTTACAAGTCTGAAAATGAGCCGTGCTCTAAACCGTTCACCATACGGGGCCACTAGACTCAAACCACAGGTTGATCCTGAAGTAGAAGAGCTGGTTATTTGCCAGAGTTTGCGTACACAAATTTGGTCAATCCTGGCACTTAGCCTAAAGCGACAAATAAAAGTGCAACCATATCATACCTTTTGCGCACCAGCACCCGCTCCGATGCTAAGTAGGGTCACACGATGCATATCTGGCCGCTCTGTCGTCCCTTCCCAGGGGTGGGGTCACTGCTCTGCAGGTTCCAGCCACCTGAGGGCTCAGGCAAGCCGTCTCCACTGGCGGTGCAGTTCACCAGTGAGGGGAGCACGCTCTCTGGCTGCGACATCCAGCTGGTCGGGCCCGGTTACCGCTTCTCCCTTATCAAGAGGAGGTTTGCTGCTGGTGAGTGCATTTCAGATGGGGCATGAACTCATCTACCTGCTTGCATATATTACAGCACCTCCTTACACGTACATACATTCTGTCACCAGAACCTTGGAAGGCGATTAGGGATCAGATTACATTTTACACTTTTGGCAGATGCTTTTGTCCAAAGCAACATACAAGGTCTGCGAATATCGCATTACGAACATCGCATTACGAACATCGCATTACGAACATCGCATTACGAACATCGCATTATGAACACACATGCTGTCAAGGAGTCAACTAAGTATAAGTGCAGGCTAGGCTAATCTTGCAGTGAATACCCAGGAAGGAGTGTGAGCAGGATTGCCGCAGAGGCTACACAGCACCTTCTAACATGGCAAGAACCTAATAAAGCCGTTCAAGGAGCAGAAGCGCAACATTCAGGGAACGTAAAGAGGCATAATCACCGCTAAGTAATCTGTACCATTATACCAGTATTATCGTTAGCTTAGAAGTGGGCATCAGCTCGGGGATTTGGATTCCACCTCCACTCCGTGTATGTGGACTTCTCTCTGCATTGGGTGGATTTCCTCCTTCCTTAAGCTATTTCGTGTCTCTAGTTGGCTTGGAGTTTGTGTGTGTCTGTCCTGTGCTGGACTGAGTGTATCCTGTTCTTATGTCTTGCGTTACCTGGGGTCCAGGCCCCCATGTGACCCTGGACAGGATGAGCGGTCAAAAAATGTATGGATAGATGGATGGATGGACTAAGTGTTATGCCTGAATTTGGTCCTTGATGTGATTCATTTGCTTGTACAAATCAAGATTTCTGTCTGTGTAATATATATCAGGATGTCCAAAGTTGTCCAAGCTGAATGCAGTTTATATATTTTTCAGGAAAATACCTGGCTGAGAATTAATCACCACTAGCTGAAAAATGATTCCATTGGACAATATTTGAAATTAAGAAGGAAGAGACTTGTTTCAGAACAAAACATTGACTCCGACGGCAACCTTTTTTAAAATTTACAAAGATGAAAATGTGACCCATTTAACGGGTTCTGTTGTGTGACGAGCTAACAAAATCGTTGTTAGTTTTATGATGTAATTACTGTGCTATGATGTAATTACTGTGCTATGATATAATTACTGTGGATTACACCTTTATTATTTTTATGTTGTTGTTTTTCTTTATTTGCTTAGCAGAAGTTTTTTATCCAAGTATTCCCCATACAGCTGATATTGGACTGCAGATAGCATAGCGCGTAAAGACCCAGATCAAGAACCTGAAGGTTATTGGTTCTAAAACCATGTTATGTTGGCTACCGAGAAATTTTCCAGTGAAATATTTAGCTGTATGAGTGCATATTTTTGGATATAAATGTCAGCTAAGTAATTAGAGGAAAGCGTACAGCTGGGTTTGATCGAACAGAGGAACTGTGCTGGTCCATTTGTGAGGTCCAGGAAGGGAACGCCAATGATGATCCGCTTATCGCTTGCATCCTGGGGGGAATCGCTGGGGAAATGTTACGACTTAATGTGGTCTCCCTGGCATGCAGACACCCGCTGATCAGGAAAATCACGTAACATGACGTAACGTGGAAGCTGACGTGAGTTTTTGTTCTTTTCTTCCAAAAAGTGTGTCTCTTTTTGTGTGTGATTCCACACTCCTTCCTGTTAGCGGGGACAGGTCACGCTGCGTTGGCTGCAGGTAGCTAGAGAGACAAAATAGCACGTGCTGCTGTTTCCAACATTTCTTCCAAATGTTGAAACGTGATTTTCTGGACCCAGTTCCTTGGTAGTTTGTATATAAACACTCAGTGGCCACTTAATTACATACGCCAATAATGCAGATAAAACTGAATATGTACGGTATTCAGGGTTAAGAGGCTCAGTTACTCTGCAACTAAGCAAGCTCACTTTTAAACGGTGTAAATCTAAATTTGACATAAGTGGTGACTGTCCTGCCAAACATGGTGGGCCCAGCATCAGGGAAACAGCCCCCCCTCCGGTAACTGTCATGCGCTGAAGTGTCACAGAGAATGTCGCAATGAACGAAAACATAGAGTTACGGGTCGTTCTGTTGCTGGGTGCGCCATGTTAACGGGGGGGTTCAGAGGAGAATGGCCAGTCAGATTTGTTAAAACTACCAGGAGGGGTGCAGAGGCAAAAAAAGCAACTTGGTACTGCTGTGCAGAATGACATCATACATCAGCTTGTCAACCATGGAAGTGGTTCTGTATACAAAAGTCCTGCCTGGTACTGCACAGGTACCTAACAAAGTGGTCACTGAGTGTGTTATATATAAATATTTCCTGTGTATGAGCATAACTGATTTAGTAGGTGATATTAATCACATGGTGCACTTACTGGTGCAATTTCCTTGGAATAACAGATATACCAGTAAATGCAGTAGATCTTCACAATGGGCTGTGCTGAAGTCAGTTTTGTGGTAGGGAAAACATCCAGTAGATTCCTGGCAATGTACACATGAGGCCAAAAGTCATAGCGTTACGTCTAACTTTAAAAAAAAAAAAAACCTTTATGTGTTTGTGGAGGAACAATTGAATGGAACTGGCAGTGAGTATAATCTGCGTGTAGGTTCTCGTGCTTGGTCACCTTACAGCCACCCTGTTCCGCAGTGAAGGTGGAGCTCCAGTTCTCTGTGTCTGTTTTTTTTTTTATCCCTCCTTTTTTCTGTGGCTGATAGTTGCAGATATTCCACTGGCACTTGAAGGTCACTGTGCTCCCTTTAAGGGGCATGCAGTGACACTGCAGCATGCAGACACAAGGCCTGCAGTCACAAATTGTGCAGTGACAAAACACCCACTCATTTTTAAAATTATTATTTGACTCATAAAGTGAATAATAGTGTCAGTATTTCATCTTTTAGGTATTCAAAGTGTTTCCCTTAAAAATGTAAAAAGTGTAATTTAAAATGGCTGTTATATATTCTAAAGGGTGTATAGTGGTTCTGTGTTCTGTCACATAGTGTTTCTGTTGTCATTTAGACAGCAGTGTTATACATTACCGCACCTACATTGCAGCACTATATTTGTATTTCTTAATTGAACTTTTTATGTTGTAAAAAAAAAAAAACTAAAGTGACTATTATTAGAACTGGAATGGTACAGTGTATCATTATTTAGAATGCCTAGGGTTATAAATATTTAAATTGTTTTTGTTATATGTCTAGGTTGGTAAATTGTATAGTGTAATGCTAAGATATAATTTTTTTAATTTATTTCAAATATATTTTTTTTATTTGAGTATAACAAAAGTTGTGGGGAAGAGGGAAAACAAAACAAAATATTTTCAGGAGTGCATCACGCTTAATGGCAGCAGTGTGTCTGGTGAATAACCAGCGTAATCAGCTTCATTAATAAAGCAGCATTATTTTCATTTCAGTGGGTTTTTCTCATGCTCTGTGACTGACTAAGAGTCCCATTTCTCACCGTTAACAAAAGAAAAAAACGATGACATGAATTAATGGGTTTTATGTTAAATGTATAAATGGTCTCTATGAGATGGACAGAAGGGGAATTGCACTGAGGATTGTAGGTGACTTGCGTGTGCCCCACGTTAATCTCCAGCTTGTCATCTCAGTGGTGGAACTGTTGTTATTTATGTCAGTAAAATAGTTTATTGACTGATGTGTAGATTTTGCTCCCCAGATACGTCTTAGGAGAATCTGGGAGAAACTAACGGCATAATTTCAACCGGGACCTGGATGTCGAGTGGCATTGTGCGCTTATTCATATTTGTAATGTTGAAAAAAATACCTGTTTCGTTCCTCCATGTCCATACCCACATGCATATATACATATAATCACACAGTGGTGTGAAGCATACGTTAAAACAGGGGGCTGTAATTGGTGCTATCAAATTTAAGTCTTGGTTGTGGGAGGGGTGAAGGACCACGTCCTCTATGCTTGTGCCCCCCCCCCCGTGTATGTTTGCTTCTCCATATGCAATTTTATTTAAACAAGTCCTTGGATATCCCCAAATATGCAAACGAAACTAGCCCTAACACTGGTCAAGTCGTACAATTACACTGCGGAAATGGTTTCGAAAAAAAATCGCATATAATACATGTTGTATTCATGTGCGGGTGCAATTTGTGAATAATTGTAATTGCAATTAACATATCTTCTAATATTACTGGGAAGGGTAGGGAGCAATCAAGGAAACTTTCCCAGGCCAGCGTAATTATAAATGTTGTCATATTGTGATTGTAGCCGCTGTTAGCTTCCTTTGTGTCTTTGGGGAACAACAATGATTAAACAATATATAAATAAACTGTATTCGCTTGTACTAACTGAATCAAAATTGTTTTTTACGTTGGCACAGGCGCTTGCTTCACGTTAATTTAAAGCTTTTTTATTATTTTATCTCCAGTACTTTTAATTGTCAGGTCATTTACAAATACTTCTGTCTATAGATTCGGAACTGGTATACCATAAATCGATCAGGAAAATCTCATGTTGCACCAGGAAAAATGTGTTTATTGTGCACTGTCTTGTCACAAATGCAGTTCCTCATTTTGCTGTCAGATGTTGCTTTTGTTTGTTTTGCGTTGCAGGGTGATGTTCACATAAGTAGCTTAAAACTGCATGCACTATTTCAATACATTTCGCTGGATAATAAAGGGTCGTGTTACTGAGTTAGTTAGCTAGCTAGTTAATTAGTTTAATTTGCTCCGGTTACCTGAGAAAACAATTGTATCAGTTTATTTAAAATGTTTGCTATTCATCATTTCCTCTTTTTCTGACTTATGGATAAATTTTCCACTTTATATTTCATACATTGATCTGTAAGCATGAGTCTATTAATTACACTAAGTTTTTTTTTGTACGTTGTTTAATAATGATTCACTTTCATTATGAAGCATTGAAAATGACCCCTCCCACTTTCATGACTAAACACTGTATTATTGTAACTGTACCGAATGAACAACTGAATATGTTGCTTGGAGTTTTTACATACTGTGATTTGCACTCCATCTTGGTCATGAAAAATGAATTTAGAGCACATTCTTTTCTTTTATTTATGGTGCCAGTGTTTTAAATCCTTGTATTTGTTGACATCTACCATAAATTTTACATATCTGTAAAGTTATCTAAAATAAAATAACTGAGGGTTACTGATTTTGTTTAGTTTGAAAGCGTTACCAGTAAATTTCTCTTATAGAAAATTACATAAATCTCCCCCACTCTGTTTTTGTGAATTTATTTCTATTTATGAATATGTGGAGAATTTCAACAAACTTACCCCTTGAATTTTCTTTGCCTTTTAGATTATGGTAAACTACATCTTTCGTTTTAAAATGTTATTCATTTTAATTTTCTCTACATATTATCCATTGCACAGGATACAGAATATGCAATTGTTTCATGTAAATGTACTAATGTAATAATTTTCCCTTCTAAAAGTTTAAAAGTATATATAAACAGAATGATATAATGTAATACCCGTTTAAGATGTCCATCATTGTAAGTTTTCTTGGAAATAAAGAGAAAAATAAGGAACATATGCTCAGATTTTTCAGACTGTCCTTTACTTAAATGATTAAAGTATTAATTTCACACACAATGGTTTTATGACGTGTGTAAACATTACTGTCCAGTCCAAAACCTCCACTAGGTGTTTGTAATACTCTAAAATTCTATAATTTTATACCCCTAAGAACTGTGCGCTCTGGTTTGCTCCCGCAATATATAGACGTGCTATTTGGTGAATTGTTCTATCTAAACTGGTCACAATTTGTGACTGATACATGAACTGCCATATTGTACAAGGTGCCCTCTGCCTCATGCTCTGTGGATAGGCTCACCGTGACCCTGCACTGGAAAAATGATTGTAGAAAATGCATACAGTGGAAGCCGCAATAAATGACGCAATGCAGGATAAACGAAGACGCAGCTGCATCTGTTTACAGCTAAACTATTGCTTGTATTTCATATATTTATATTTCATACTTTTATATTGATCGACATACTTTTACGCTTGAACTGCCAATTATGTAATGAATCGGCCATAATGTGATCGATTTGATGCAGTTTTGAATGAGACAGCATGCAGAAGAAGCACCGCCCTGTAAGAGTCACGTTGTCAAGACAACACAACACAAGCGCCGCAAAATACATACTGATTTCCGGGTACTTGTTTGAGCTGGTAAGTCTGCATGTCTAAATTATAACTTATTTGCTGGGCATTTAGGACGCAAAGATACCAAGAAAATTGTTTTTTAAAAGCGGAATTCTTTTCTCCTTTCACGTGTCCTAATCCTATCACATTTAATGCCATAGACGAGTTTTTAATTGCTGAATGTTGGTATGTATTGGTATTGTATTTTGTATCGGAATGTATGGGAATGAATATCACAATTTAAATTGCTTTAAAACCCGTAACTATATAATTCTAGGCTTGATAACATTAGCCTGATAACTAATAGGCTATGCTAAGTTATCCAGCACTGAGGAATTACTCAATATGTTTCTTAATTAAAAATCCATCCCCTGAATATGTTTTTATTTATTTGCTTTGTGAAGACCAGTTGGCCTGCTACTAGTCTAGATTTTTTTTTAATGCGCCACTATTATTATATTTAAAGTATCAAAATACTTATAAAAGAAACAAATCGTGCAACAAAGTATTTTACTTAAGTATTACTTACGTATCATTCACAACTTGACAGGATTATGTTTTCAGCTACAGATGTAAAAAAGTAGGGCTATATATAAATGTTAAGCAATGATATGTAACTTTTCTAAAGCACGACTGCAATGTGGCTTAACTATGTGACTGTGTTACCAGGTAATTAAGTATTTAACCTGCTGTTTCAGCATCTTTGTGGTTTGTGTTTCGTGTGTGTAATACAGGAGGAACTGAGGAAAGATGTCCGATATGGCCAAAGAGAGAGCCGCTCGACTTCCGAAAAAGAGGGGTAGTTTATCTTCACTAGGCAGTCATGAGGTTAAAGCCAAGGAAACCGCTGGAAAGACCAAAGAGTGAGTAGGGCTATAGTAAATGTGATTTGTGGACTATATAATATCTACAGGTAGGCCTATTCAGCTGGCTGGGGTGAGATTTTCAATTCGAGACAATGTCTGCACTGGCATACACACGCATTTACATGTATGTGACAGTTTCATGGCCTTGAGAAGTATGTAGGGTTTGCAAACGACCGAATTTTAGCTTTATAATGGTATAAAAAGATTTTCCGAAATAATACAGATTTCGTGCGTGAGCGTGAGTCTGAAACCCTGAGTGTCACGCCGGAGCTGAGAGTTGGCAGCCCGGAATCACGCTTGCAGAGACCGTGGCTGTTTTAACTTTTGTTTGTTTTCTTTTGTTCCTTTTGATTTGGATGGAATGTTAGAGTTAAAATGCTTGTTCTCCTCTTACTTGTTCGCTTGTTCCATTACGCGGCCTCTTCTGATCGGTCTCGCTTTGCGCCCCAGTTCTATCAGTACCGTGTCCTACATCGACGAGCCTGGACAACACGATGACAACCAGAGACACGCGGTGCAGATGGAAAACACATACCAGCTCGGTAAAGGTCTCCACGGGCCGCAATGCCCAGCAGCACTCCGGAAACCGGTGATGGTGACGGCTCATTCCCAATGACACTTTCTGCATGCATGCAGGTCCGGCAAAACGGTTCCCAGCAGTGGCGGTGAATGACATTTTGAAGGACGTCCTTACAAATTACCTACAAGAAGAAAAATACGAGGCGGAACTGTGCAGACAGATGACGAAGACAATATCTGAGGTAAGCCATTACTTTAGGAACTGGGAAATTAAAAAGCAGGCCATGTATCACATGGGCCTCGCCGATTAAAAGACAAGCATGATTGATCATTGCAAGGCGGTTTTAATGTGAGGGTAAAGTGATACACTGTAAGATATTTCTCATATAAACGTGACTACTAAAAATCTGCATATGAACTGACAATCTAGCTAGGGCTACTCGATTATGACAAAAATCATAATCACAATTATGGTCAATATTGACATCACGACTAGGCCTATTTAACATGATTACTTTTTGACTTTGGAAATATCATGCATTTATTGAACTTTTTTTAACAAAGAAACGTCATTGTAACAGTGGATTTCTTTGAACTCTAAATATAATTCAAATGGGGAAACAAATGAAAGTCAGAACTGGAGAATCATTGGGAAATAAAGAAAAATTGTTGTTTTGTCTCGATTAATTGGTTTTGATAATCATTGGAAGCTAAAGACGTAGCCTAACTAAAATTCAAATTCGATTAATTTCCCAGCCCTAACTCTAGCTAAATTTTAGAGGTCCAGGCTACATTATTTATAGTGTTTATATAACATACTAATGTAATATTCAACCGTGTTCAGAATGAATAAAATAACAGCCGTTTAAAAACATTTAAGGTTATAAAGGCGAGAGTGAAAGATCTAATGATTCCCCGCTACAAGATCATCGTGCTGATCAGCATCGGTCAGCTGAGCGAGCAGAACATGCGCTTCGGAAGCAGGTGCCTTTGGGACGCTGCCAGTGACACTTTCTCCTCATATACCTTCAAGAACAGCTCGCTCTTTGCTGTTGCTAACGTGTACGCTGTTTACTACGAGTGAATCTCAAAAATTGTACTTATGTGGATGACAATGCTTAACTACAGTAGAGCTCAATCAATTACTGTTAGCACTTTACTTGACAGGGCACAAATATTGTGTCGATAATCTTCACTTAACCGAGTTGCGTTCCTACCACTAGGTCGTTAAGCGAATTGGTGGTAAGCGAGGAGCCGCCCCTTACTGATATTTGACCTTTAAAGCGATACATGCCACAAGCGGTTGTTGTAAAAGCACAAATGCGTACTGATTTTATGTTCATGTTCTTTTCGTTGATATGAAAAGAAATAATGCAATTTAACCTTTAAAGGCTATTCGTACTTTATTTACGGTATAAAGGTTAAACTGCAGGGTAATTTCTTATTATAGCAGGGCACGATTGCGCTGTTGCAACTATATATCGTCGCACATATTTTTAAAAGGGGAGTGCGTACTTGCGTACTACTTCAGTAGTAACTGGGTTATTACGTGTTTTATTAAGGATTTGTTAAGTGTTGCCCAGTTACACATTTTATAAGAGGAAATATCTCTAGCGATTTTTTTTCTTTGAGTATTCACATGAACTTTTCTGTTTGATGCAAAAAAAATTAACTGCCTTCTTAGTTAAGATGGTGCAAAGATTGTTTAACACATAGACCGATTTAATATAATTAAATGGAAGAATCACTTAATGCCTCTAATCTTGTCATTTCTGTATCTAATATTTTAGGATGTATATGACACTTTTTGTTTGTTTGGCAGCTGTGATTTTAACGGTGGTGTTTTTAGTCACCTAGCTGCCTTTAAGTTAGATTTTTGTAGAATAAAGTATTATTTTAAACCCATGTTCCATGTAATAAGACCAATAATGCCAAATAATTATGAAAGATAATTGTGATCCTGATATATGGTACTGTGCTTTAATACACAAAAGAAAAATGTTGATGTAATGGTGTGTGTGTGTGTGTGTGTGCTTGCCTATATCTGTGTTTATTCAAGTAGACAAATCTATTTTCAGGCTTTGTTACTATTGACTAATTATTGATTGTACCATAATAATATGACCACTAGTACACTGAAATGTATAGTATAGTGAGCAAATACTGTGCATCTATTCAAAGAAACATCGCTGATACATTTCCAGCATTTGTGGCGATGTTTATTTGACAAGTACAGCAAAAATACATGCATGGCGTACATTGTTTATTATAAATCTTAAAAGATTTTAGCCTTATCTTGACACGAGGCGCACACACTGCACTACAGAACTATCAGCTATGTTCAATTAAAAATACTACTAGAGTAAAAAACATTTTGTTAAAGGATGAACATTTGTTTAAAATGCCTGTGATCATCCATATAAAGGATTTGCCATTAAAATAATTTCAAAAAACATTTTGCTTGGTTTTCTTGTTACCCGTATGCATAATTTGAGAACAGATACTCTAGATTAAATTGGCATGTCTTACAAATCAGAAATTCATTTGACCATTTGTGTTCATTTATTAATTATTAACAGGAATTTGTTATGAAGGAAGCTGCTGTAGATATTAGGATTTCCCTGCATTGCTGGCATCGTGGGTCACTCAGGACAGTCACTTAGTGGCCCTTAGCACAGGAAGGTCAGGTCCCCCTTCCGACATCCCAACTGACAGCACACTGTGGTCAGCACCTGGTTCAGGTCTCTCTGGCTCTTACTCATCCCCTGGCTGTAGGTGAGATTCTCCAGGGTGCTCTGGTCCTCAGCATCACGGACTGCATAAGCAAGTGGACATGATGAGATTATTGTACTTACAAATGCAACAGCACAAATGATCACGAAGAATATGCACTCCCTTGTATACTGCAAAAATAATTACAGCATTTCCCACAATGCATCACTTTGTACAATAATCATAAAAGATTAGTTCTGGCCTCTCATTAATACTGACTTCATAACTTACTTATGCATTGTTTGTGAGTTATTTTTTAAAATGTATTGTTTTTGCCTTGTGTGGAGTATCATTTATTGGCTGTTTTTCTATATGTTGAAGCAATTCTAGCTTACAAATGTATCTGTTATCAAAGCAACTCATTAATATACTCTGCGGTATTCAATGACACTGTGCTCTGGATATAGTGCACCCATATAACGTTTAACAAGAAATAAAATGAACCTATGTTTCTGGCCTGCTAGTGTCGTATACTTTGAGTAAAACTCAATCAACTTTACTAGGTAGCGCCTATAAATTCAGGGCCCATCACGTATATATTGCCGTAACATTTGGAAATAATGTGCGATCATTGAAAAGCTTTGACTGGACAAAAATAAAAAGAATCTGACCGTGTGACTCAGGCTGATCGAGGATTCGTCTCCACCTGGAACCCCCACAGGTGTAGACTACAGCGCGGATGAACTCCCTGCCACACAGCTTGACGGCGGTCGCCTCACCGTGCGTGGTCTTCAGACCACAAGCCGCCCACAGCAGCAGCAGGGGGAGTAGCAGTCCTTTCATGGTGACTTCAAAGTTCCTCTTCGCCGTCGATGCATTCAAAGGAATCGCCCCTTCCCTAGGAACACTGGCAGATGCTCTGTCTAACAACGGTACCACCTGCTCCATATATATCCAC
Source organism: Stomatorhinus walkeri (assembly GCA_026784285.1). Classification (NCBI taxonomy): domain Eukaryota; kingdom Metazoa; phylum Chordata; class Actinopteri; order Osteoglossiformes; family Mormyridae; genus Stomatorhinus; species Stomatorhinus walkeri. The sequence continues at coordinate 8,110,620 of JAODUD010000043.1, read as the reverse complement.
CGACTTTTCATTTCTGACCTTAAGGATACACCCCCTCATCCACCCCACAGTTCATCCACCTCCTGCTCATACAGCCAAATAGCTTTATTTTTTCCCATCAAATGTCTTTAACGAGGCCATTTGTGGTATAGCAAAGCACCTGTCGGTTTGGTAATCAGCACTTTACAGCCATAGCATCCAACGTGGAATTAAATTACAACCTTTTTGGATGGAGTGTTGTATTGGGATGACTATCTAAATTACTTGATTGTTTTGACCTTAACGTACGTAAGTCTCACAGTGGATGATGATGATTGATGATGATGTTTTTTTCTGGAAGTTGCATATGCCCCCTTTCTAAGGTAGTCAAACTGCATATGGCACCTTTCCAAGGTAGTCACCTTTTATTTTTATGTCATATTTCTGTCATTATTAGGCCCTTTTGTATTTTAATACGAATAATACGAGAAAACGTCAATGAAAACAGTTATCAATGGAAACAGTTATCAATGGAAACAGTTATCAATGGAAACAGTTATCAATGGAAACAGTTATCAATAAGCACATACTTCCACATAATAGGATACTATTTGTTAGTCAATAGTGATTATATGAGTTATATACACTATATGTTAGTTATCAGCTTTATATAATTAGTTTTTACCATTTTGCTATATCAAAGTTTGAGGAGTGTACACTACATTTTTTTGTAATCTTTAAAACGTTTTACTGTTATTGTCTTCTCTTTTAGCTGGTATCTTCACTCCTTTTATTTGAAAAAAATAAATAAATAAAAAGAAAAGACAACGTGTACATAAATGTACCATAGGTTGTTTAAGAGCTGACGTTTTCTAATGCATGTAGTTCCTGTTTGCTGTCTTTAGTGCTTATTGCTCCACTCTGGCAAAGTGCTCGGTAATGATGGTAATTTAGAAACACTTAATTACCTCTCATCAGTTTCAAGGCAAGGTAGATAAGAAATGCGAGTAAGTTCAAACCAATAAGCATATCAACAGTTCCATGACAAATGTCTGCCTCATGCACCGTATTATCTTAAACTTCATATTTTCATGTCACTTGGATAAATTAGAGGCGTTACAATATGAAATTGTGACGAGAGGTTTGATCGTCGCATTATGGACGAAAGCACAACATAATCTTCGATTTTATAGATATATTGTCCCACTGAAACAAAGGAAAACGCAGAAATACTAGTATTTTCAGGAAGACTGACCACCCTGCTGTCCATTCTATGCAAATTTCTTTCCTTCCTGTGATTTTTAAAAGATTTATATGTTATAATATAAATGTTAACAGCCAGCTTAATTACAAAAACTAACAGTTTGGTGTCCGATACAACTATATGACTACTTAAGTATAGATATATTAACGGATATCTGAAAAATTTCTCTCTCCACATAAATGCCTGAGACCCAATAAAAGTAAAAGAGAACAATAAATCAATGCAAATCTGTGAGGAATAAAGAAAATATTCGTTATAGTATACTTAACAATTTTTGAAATGTTTAACACCATACAAAGCGTTTACTAAGATCACCAAAAACATACTATACACCCGAAGAGGTGCTAAAGCGTTCATATCGTGAGGGGAGGGCAATCCGCATTGTAAGGAACGGGGTTTAAGTTACGTGCTCCCTAAAACAAGTATAATTAAATCAACGTAAAGGCAGTGCTCAAATTAATTTAAAAATGTTCACAGAATCTACAAAATCCATACACACATGGACTATTCTTTCACTACATCTGCACAATCCTCCAATCCGGCCATGATGGTAAAACTAGCTAATTTTATTTCTCGCAGTTATATTGTTCGGGCTTGTTTTATTATCAGTACAGTCATATCCGGGTCATGGCGTTTGTATCAAACGAAAAACACAAAATCGGACATGAACGTTCGTTATCCGTTTGTTACATTTTTGATTTGAGCACAAAATGAGAAATCGGAAAACGAGCCATTATCCGTTTTGTCGTTTTGGTTTTGGAAACAAAAAATGAAAATACGAGTGGTTTCCGTTTTTTTGTTTTGGTTTCATATTGAAAAACGGATGAACAAATGATACACGGATTGGGGACGCTTTTGCTTTACGCGTTTTGCCATTCCCAATTTCTTGACTTTTCTTGCATTATCACCCAGCGTATGACCCTTCGCGTATACCGTAGCAGAACCCTTATTGGCTACACCGCTGTGACATCCAATCACACCACAGTCTTCAGGTAAGCAGTGGCTCAGCCATAGGCTGCGCCTCCTGACACTAGATCGGACGGAACCGTGGGGATTCATTTGCCGGTGTTTTCGTGGAAACCTGGCGCTAGACTTCAAGCCATCAGTTATGGAGAAAGTTGTATTGGTGACTGGTGCAAACAGGTGACTTTTTCATGCTAGTTATCTACAACACCCACTATCAACTGCCTGTATTTAAAAATGTTGGAATATATTTACTTTCTTCCATTTGCATTTGCAAGAAAATTATACATACCATAGAGACGTTTTCTTTATATAAAATGATTTAGCTTAAAACTAAACATCAGTTTTAATTGAAACGTTTTGAATAATTTAAGTACATTCGTGGGTGTAAAAACTGGGATTGCGATTCTGTTATTTGTCTGTTTCAGGTTAAACTAATTTTTGAGTCTTTCGTTTCGTTTTTAAAATAGTAAGTCGCTCCTTAGTTTTAGTTTGACTGCATTGGACGAGCGGGTATAGAAAATGAATGGATGTATGTCAATCTGAAATACAAGCGTGATTTAGTTGTAATCGCTAATGACTGAGTTACAGTGTTGCACGCGGCCGTTACAGTGTTGCACGCGGCCGTTACAGTGTTGCACGCGGCAGTTACAGTGTTGCACGCGGCACAGATGTTTATCATTCGTGTGTGTTGCGTTGTGCAGTGGCATCGGCCTTGCCCTGTGCGAGCGCCTGCTGTCTCTGGACAGCCAGGTCAGTCTGTGCCTAGCCTGCAGGAACCTGCAGCGGGCAGAGGCAGCTCGATCCGCCCTGCTGGCGTCCCATAGCGATGCCCACATCAACCTGATACGCCTTGACGTCGGCGACATCAGCTCCGTCCTCAGAGCTGCTCACGAAGTCAAGATGAGGTGCAGCAATCCTGTTTCCCAACTTGACTATATGTGTTTCTGTGTACCAATGCATAAAACCAGGGTCATTTTATACTACTCAGATATAAAAGACTGGACTACATCTACCTCAATGCTGGGATCATGCCAAACCCTCAGGTGGACATCAGAGCCTTCTTTAAGGGCTTGTTCTCTAGGTATGCTCTTATAGTTTTTCCTGCCTCACTTGGTAAGCCTTCGCACTGCATTCCAGTCGCTTTATTTGAAAAATCCCAATTTGGCAAATGGCTGTTCATTCAGACTTACTCTAATTATGTATGATACTGGGGTATCAAGCGGAGTCTCATTTTACATTTCAGGAACGTTGTCAAAATGTTTGCTACCGCAGAGGGCCTGCTTACGCAGCAAGACCACGTGACTAAGGACGGCCTGCAGGATGTGTTTGCCACCAACCTTTTCGGCCACTTTCTGATGGTAAATCTCTCCGTAAACCCCCCCTCCCCCCCACAAAATAACCTGGTATCTGATGGTAAATCTCTCTGTAAACCTCCCCCCCCCCACACAATAACCTGGTATCTGATGGTAAATCTCTCTGTAAACCTCCCCCCTGGCTAAATGTGTGGGTAGCAATAGAAATGGAGACAACTGGTAGGTAAAAAGTAATTAGTTAAAGGATTTTTTTTTTATTATGAACAATTATAACTGCTAGCAAACAATTAAATGAACTACCACACATGATACCCTGGATTCTTATGTAACCAGTTATATCTTAATTTGAAGTGTGCTTCTGTGTCTGTTATGTAGAGTAGCTGTCGTAGCCCTAACCTTTAACATTTCCCAGCTCTGAATGCTCCTTTGCTGTTTCCTAGAGGTCCTCATGTAGTTCACCAATGAAACACCTGATCCCTTTCCACTTGATCCACTGTATGGAAAGCGTGGACTCCTGTGCCACTGAGAAACTCGAAGAACTCTATAAAACATTAACAATGTGATCTGACGCCGTGGAACGCACAGTTAACCGGCCCTTAGGCTCGGAACCATTGTTGTCAGTTACATGGTTATTCTCTGTACAGTGGTGGCCAGGCATTATAGGTCTGATGCTGTAGATTCTTGAAAAGTGCGGGTTCATTGTTTTAAGAGGTGAGATGGCTTAGTTTTCAAAAAAATAGTTCATTAAAAAATTCAAAAGCACACATGAGACACAAGCCAGTGCACCTCAGGGTTCTCTACTGCCGGAGCTCTTAGAGAGGCATCTGGCTGATCACCAATTTTTTTTTCTTTTCAGCTGAAACCGTGTCCTAACTTGACTCGGTCCCTAGTGATGGCGAAGTGAAGTTTCAGAAACAGTTTGGTGTACTTTTTGACCCCGCTAGGTGGTGCACTTGGTTTGCTTTGGGGCATGATTTGAGCCCTTTTTTGAACAAAGAGCACCATCTAGTGGGATGAGAAAATACAGCAAATGGTTCATGCGGCCATCGCTATCAGTCCCAAGCACAGATCCCATCGTGCATTATTAATGTCACCTGTAAGAAGATCGGTTTCTTTTACCGGCCACTGATCCACTCAGGTGACATGAGGTGTGACATCCGCTTGCTGATGGTGTCATGGTACAGACTTGCGTCTCCTGTGTGGTCCAGGTGAGAGAACTGGAGCCGGTACTGTGCCAACCGGGTCACACGGCCCAGCTGATATGGACGTCATCCAGCAATGCCAGGCGCTCCGCCTTCGACCTGAATGACCTCCAGCACCAGAGGGGCACGGAGCCCTACAGCTCTTCCAAGTATGCTGTGGACCTGCTTAGTGTGGCCCTGAACCGGCACTACAACCAACAGGTGACGACATCACACTATGGATATTCTCAGGATCCACAGTGGGGCGTCGGGTTCGTCTCAGACAATATCTCTGTATGACCTCACATCTCTGACCACAGCGGAAAGACCCAAAATCCTGCCAAGAGCACTCTGGCAAATATGTCTCTCAGAAAGAAATTTCCTCTCCTCCATTGTCATGTGGCTTTCTTTCCTTCACTTCATTGCTTCCCTTTTCTCTGTTTTTGAAATATCCTGTATAAACAATGCAGGAATGCATTACAACACAGCCATGCAAGGCGCCGAGCGGCGACCTGTGATAGGAGCTATATAAAAATACATTGAATTGGATTGAAATTAAGCTGCAATTAAAGCCACTTAGTTCTTGGCTTACGGTGCTAATATTGACAATAAACCCTTGAGTGCTTTAAAATCGCAGATACGTTTTTTCCCAAATCCCTTGTTTTTTAGTTCTTTTGTTCCATTGTGATTTGTTCATTTTTTTTTTATTTACATTTTTTAAAATAAAAACCAGTGTTTCGATATCTGAGGCATGAACGACTGATGTTTCCTGTTTTTTTTTCTTTTCAAAACGACATTTTCTTTTCTTCCGACCCACTGATGATGGATTTCTCATCTTTTTTTCAACAGGGGATTTACTCGTCGGTGATTTGCCCAGGATTAGTGATGACTAATCTGACCTACGGTATCCTGCCCTCCTTCCTGTGGACTCTCATCATGCCCATAATGTTGCTAGTGAGTCTTGTGCTCTTCCTTTGTGCCAGCCATTGAGGGATGTTAGCAAAATAGGATTGGGGGGGGGGGGTCAGTAGGCCGAGCCTCTGTGCCTGTGATGGGAAGGTCGCCGGTTCGAGCACACCTCTGGGTCCTCTGAGTAGTTTTCTGGGAGCCTGCATAAATTCAGGACAAGAAATAACTCTGTTCCTTATCCCGACTCCCCCACCCCCAAACCTTAACAGATCAGAATCTTCACGAACACATTCACACTGACACCTTACAACGGAGCAGAGGCCCTGGTAAGTACGGATGTGCTGACCAAGGTCTCATCAACGTGGACAGTGTCGCTGCGTTCACGGAGCACAGTGGGGAAGCGTGTGGACAACTGTGTGATTATCCCGCCTGCTGTTTTGTGCTGTGTATGTGTGTTAATGCACCTTAACTTTAATTTTAAAAATAATGCCCTGTTCCTGATTAATCAGACCCCCCCCCCCCCCCGCAACCCTGAACAGGGTAACCAGTCAGAAGATGAATGAATGAATGTAAGCGCCATATATACAAAATGGTGTCATTTTTGTTAGTCAAATGGTTAGAATACTTGTGTTTAACCTGCCATTATAATTTGAAATTTATGTAGCATATCATACATGAAAGTGCTTCTCTGTTTAGTTTTTGGTTAGAGACTGCCTTAATGTATGTGTGTCAGAGGAGCAATAAAGTTTGTGTTTTTTGAATGTAAAAATAAAGAAGTGGACGTTGGGAGCCACACGGTTGTTTTATCGTGGTTGGTAACCTACCAGTTTAATTTTGATTAATTCTGTGTTCATTTCACAGAAGTGGTCAAATTTTTAGATTGTGCCAAAAGGAATAACGTTCCCAACCGAAGTGACCACTACAGTTAGAGTAAACTGTGACGAAAAATTGGTCTTGACAATGCTAATTTTTACTTATTTTCTGAGAATCATTTGAGGAATGTTTGCAATTTTGGATTTCAAATATGTTCATACAAAATTATTTTATTGAAAACAATACAATCATCACTGGTCCTTGCTGTTGTAGCAGCTAGAAGAATCATATAATACGATTGACCAGCACTGACGCCTAACCTTGTAGCCCCTTGATGTTGTCACTGACACGTGAAACGCTGTCCCTCTACTAGTGCTGGCTGTATCTGCAGAAGCCAGAATCGCTGGACCCACTGGCTAAATACCACAGCTTAACATCAGGGCTAGGGAAGAATTACACAGCACCACGCAAGGTGAGTATCAAAGGCACCAGCCTCACAGTAATGTAAAGCGTTGATCTGCTCTACCCAACCACAACACCAAATCCAATTAAGCAACACACTGACTGAAATAGGATTACACAGAACCTTTGCCTAAGTCCTGACTACCAACTTGCTTGTTAAAAAAACTCCTGCATGAACTGCGTGTGACTTCATTTTCAAGTTATAAATATTCAGGTATTTACAGACGCTAGCCAGGTTATGGTGGTCTGTGTTATGATATCCCAACTTCATGATGGTTAGATGTATTTCACTTTCTGTACATTATTCAATAAATTGCATAAGATATTCAACACTTTATTAAATAGGCCTTGTTTTAATGATTTCGCCCAAAAGTAGACTAATGCAAGTTTTCTAAGCATGTTTAAAGCAGGCTAGGCTACGATGTTTGTTAGGTTAGGTGTACTGTATTGAAATGCATTTTTGGTTTAGGATATTTTCACTTTCACCAGATTTATCGGAATGTAACCCAATGAAAACCCATGGAGCGTCTGTATTTTAATGAATATAAAAGTGTGTTAATAATGAAATACTTCAAAACTACTTGAGATGAAGATGTAATTTGAATTACTTATTTACAGTGCCTTGCACTTCACTGTGAAGTCCAGCAGCATTTGTTTTGTCCCAGGTCCATAGTGAAAGTAACTTATTTGGAAAAACTTTTTGCTGGGAAAATGACATTTTTATGTTGGTTGTGAAACGGTCACTGTGAGTTCAGTCTTCATTTCACCATTGGCTTTTTCCTCTGCTTTTCAGATGGATGTCGTCGAGGATACGTCGGAGGCTCTCTACGACGAATTACTGAAACTGGAAACAGAAATACGGAAGAAGAACAAAGATGCAGAGCAACAGATTTCTGACCTCCAGCGCCATCTGAATGAGGCACCATAGCGTGAGACTAGTCTAGGTCTCGGCTACTGTGGACCAGACATGTAGCCACGTAATAAAATTATGGGTTCGCCCCCAATCCCCACCCCAAAAAAAAAAGACAAAGGGGCATGTAGGTAGGTACTAAAACAAATACAGATGCTCCTCTACTTACGAACTTTCAACTTACGAACTTTCAGACCCACAAACGAAGAGGACTGTAAGTCCAAATTGTGTTCATTGGGCTCCCATTTCCTGTTCGCAACATCAATTTTTTTTTAATCTGCTCGCTAATTCTGCATAGTACGACTTCATAGCCACTACTCCTGCTGCGCAGCAGCGTAGCGTACGTACTCCCAGCATCCTAGTTCTTTGTATTTGCGTATACTCCTAAAATGATGTTGAAAAACGACTTTTGAACATTTCAAGTTACGAACGGCCATTCAGAGCGTAACTCATTCGTAAGTAGAGGAGCGTCTGTAGTCTAACTACGAGGATCCAGTTCATTGCAGAGCATGTACAAAATACTCACATCCTCAGTCATACTCTGGGCAGTTCACATAAGTCATTTAGCCTAACTGCATGTTTTTGGAACGTGGTAGGAAATGTGTGCATCACAGGGATGTGCAAACTCCATGTCAGTACTGTGGAACAGTATTTGTTAATGGTTTCTGCACTTCATAAAATGGTGAACACAGTAGCTTATGTAGCTATGACATTATGATTTAACATGTGAGGTATCTCAGGTAAATACACTACATAGGCTCAGGTAAATACACTACATAGGCACAAGAAACATCCTCATACCAGACAAGGGTGCCTGCACTTAATTATATGAAGGACTTCAAGCAGAGGCGTTTGTTACTTTTTGTTGTTGAAATGAATGTGATCCAGTTAAAGCTCCCCTCCACTTAATTCCTGGAGTGATAGTAATTACTTATCAAATAATTAGCTTGAGTAAAATCATAAAAGCTCTTCGGAGAAAATCAGTTCAGAAACTGTTTATAGACAATACTCTGCTCTTCAGTAAACCTCCTGTTTCACCCCAATCATTTTACATCTAGAGACTTTAAGTCTCAGACCTTTTCAGTGATTTGTATTTTAACATAGCTAATAAGATGATACCACATTGTGAACGGTTTTATTTATTATTGCGCTTTTCCTGACGTGCGCCTGAGTTCATAAATATAAGCTGATTTTTTCCCAAGACATTGAGGTAAAACTTGAGCGTCACTCAAATGTTGGTACAGTTGTGGACAGTGACGGACCAGTGAGGCAGACGGCACACAACATGTTCTCAGGCTACACCCTGAGAAAATTCAATATTATCTCCTGTACACAGTGCAGACTGACTATAGGACCTAAAGAGTAACGTGGATTAGGGATGGACTGGGATCAAGAAAACACTTTAGAAAATTATATCCCCATTGAATATTGACTCACATATACAGCAGCTCTTCATGAATTATTTTGGTAGTCCTGATGTTTAAGTTCGAATACATGGGGACCGTCTTTATAATGTTCATAATGTTTATAATAGTTGTTTTCCTGTCTGGTACAACAGCCAAAGTTAGTTTTCGCTACACACGGAAGTGAAGGTCGGGAATGATAGATCTGGTAGAAACCACTGATAGACGCAAATGACGCAGCCTCATTCTCCTTACGTTTTGTACTGATAAAAGTGCACCGACCAATTGTTCGCTTTAGTTGATTGTGAATATTTCAGCATTTTGAAATCGGATGCATTAAATTTTGTGATTAAATATTTAAAGCTTTCATCATTCTTAATTTGTCTGCTTGCAACGTTGTGGCAGTTTGAATCCAATTAATAGCTTGTTACTACTATGTCAGTGTAAACACCATGTCCCTATGTTCTGATATGAATGATTTAAATGCTGTTAAAAAATTGAAGATGCCTTGTTCTGTATATTTATATTACAAGGACATGTATTCCAAATATTCAAATATTTTGCAATAAGCCAATTTAATTAATTACTTTAAGTTAAACCAGTTCTTAGGCCTAATGAATTTAACGAGAAGTATTTTCCACAAAGATCAAATTAAACAAGCTTATTTTAGATATACACTTTCCTTTGATATTAGGTTAGTATGTTCTAAAGCTGTATGGAATCTCCAGATAATAGCCTGCTATATATAAACGTAATTTTGTAAATAAAAACGTCATGGGGGATCCTCTGCAATGACAGACTACCGGCGGGGTCAAAAACTCCATTCCCCGACGTCCTCGGATCCTCTCATTTCGAGGTTAGGGCTCATTTTTGCCGCGTCTGTCCCTTTAAAAAATTCTTACACCCACCTCCCCAGACCCGTCAATGAGTCCCGGATGCCAATCGCGCCGGAAGAGAAGAAGGTCTCTATCCCGGCCATCTTGAGGCTTTACCTAGCAAGTTGTTCGCTCCAAGCCCCGTAGAATCGGAGGAGAATCCTACTAAAGGGGCGCCATCATGCCCGGACATCTGCAAGAAGGCTTCGGCTGCGTCGTAACCAATCGGTTCGACCAGCTATTTGACGATGAGTCCGATCCTTTTGAGGTGTTAAAGGCTGCAGAGAACAAGAAGAAGGACGCGGCCGCTGCTGGTACCGCCAAGACCGCAGCTCAAGCCGCCAAGCAGACGAAAAAGGAGTCTCAAAAGGACCGAAAGAATCCCCTTCTTGACAAGAAGGAGGAACCTCAGCCCCCGGTGTCTCTAAAAAAAGAGGGTAAGCAGTTCGTGGATCCAGTGGCGTGCTACAGGACTTGCAGCGGCTGGCTTGCAAGCTAGTTTACTGCGTATGCTCCCATGAGGTCAACATGGTTCCTATTTTGATCTAGTTGGAGGGCAGCATAAAGTATTAGGAATGAACACTTGTTCTGTTGCATTGCATGAAACGTGCTCGAATTCAGTACCGAATATGCATTTAGTGTTTAGCCTAATAGCTGCCGAACAATAGCAAGAGTGGGCACGTTTAGTCTTAAGATTACTCGCATGTTATAGTCCTTTGATTAGTAAAGCGTGGAATATCTTATAACTAATATGATGGAAAGCTACGCAGTTTTTCAAGAACCGTCGTTTATGTTGCATTGCATGTAAACCCGCCTATTGTGCTTCCAAAAACATGGCCGTTCATGTATTATGTCAGTGCAGAATTGAAAGGTGTGAAGGAAATACCTATGGTAAGTCTTGTGGTTTTGGGAGGGATCTCAAAATGTCAAATGCTTTGAAGTGTCGATGGTCTTAACGACTGACAGATCGTGGCATCGATAATAACTAGTAATGTAACTCGGCTGTCATCCTAGCAATTTGCTATGCTTCTGACATTATGATGTACTTGACAGTTTAAACGTGTTTTGATCATGACTGTCAGCTTGACTTGCTTGGCTGAAACGTGCTTGTCTCCTACCGATTCTGCCCCGGGGGTTAGGAAAACACAGGCTTTTTTTTTTTTTTTAACATGGTCGGGCAATACAAAAATTGATGGCGAGCGTGCGGTCGCGTGTTTGCTGCGCTCGCGCGTGCAGCGTGGAAATGAGGTCGCGTGACGCGGGCCGATGTGGGGCAGCGCGTGGGTCCGCGCACGCGCTTCCGTCAGTTACCTTCGCGTGAAGTTGCCGGAACTTCGGCCCCGTTTCGATGCAACCTGCCGTGTGTGAGATGCGCTGTTCGGCCGGCGCCAGCCAGCCCGGGCCGCTCCAGAGGCTGCCTATTTCGGCGTGCTAATTTGACTGCTTCGATACTCCCGAATACCAAATTTGGAGGGCAAATGAAAAGCTTAAGCAGGTGCGACGCAACGTGCCGACGCCCACGGGATGTGTGGTACGGCAGCTGGGACGCTCCTGTCGCCTTTGACGTTTTTAGGTGGGGTGGGGGGTAAAGACAGTCCCACATGGGACCGTATTTTAAGACCGATAGCACACGTATGTCGGTGTGAACAACCAGTATTTGGATGCCTGTACCCAACCGTGCCATCGATCAGTATTAAACAAAAATGTATCGTGTTGTTCATAGTTGATAGGAATACTACGAAATTTCTTTCCATTTAACTTTTTGTTTGATACTTTTCACTTTAAAACCCCCTCGTGGTTTTGGAGTAGTAGCTCTTCTGTCAGTCTTACATTAGTTGTAAACATGTCGTGATTGGTTAATATTAACCCACAGGGCTCCCTGTGATTGGTGGTGAGTAGCCTGACAGCTCTCTGTGATTGGTCGTCGTTTCAGGTGTCAGGAGGGTGGGTAGGAGGCCGGAGCAGCAGTCCGCCCACCCCGCTCCTCAGGGCTCCCAGCCGCAGGGGCCCCCGGCGGAGGGTCGCCCGGCCGACCGGAGGCCGGAAAGACGGCCTCCCCGCGAGCGACGCTTCGAGAAGCCTGCGGAGGAGAAGCCGGAGGGTGGCGAGTTTTCCACGGAGAAGTGAGTTGATGGGACCCGTGACAGCCAGCGGACGGCTTTGCTGGGTTCGCTTTTCCGCGGCCGGGGAATTTTCCTAGAGCGTTTGTGTCCATGTGGATTTACCTGAAGGTAGTGACAGAGTGATGGTGGAAAGCCTGCAGTGATGTTTGTCACTTAACAGTACCTGGAGGATGTGTTTTAGTGCTTAGAGATTTTTATTTTATTTATTATTTTTATTTTATTATCATCCTGAAAGTGCCACTAGAGCCACTGAACAGACATTCACACTTTGTCATGTTTCCTCTGACCAAGACCAACTTGCACATCTCCAGGTGTCTGGTCATTCGGTACGCGTCTGTTAAAGTTGACATGTACTTCTGCGTTGAATCTGTCATAGATGGCTGCATACTCTCCACTGTAGTCTGATGCCTGTAGTTGCATTTCCGGGGAGGTGCGCATGAGCCTGTGCCGTGGGGTATGTGGCGACCGATTGAGTAGATTCTCTGCAGGAGTATAAATCAGCCTGTATGGTGGATCACTAAGCCCTGGAGGGTGCATGCAGATCTGCTAGCTAGTATGGTCATGAAGTGTGTTCCCCGGGAGGTTGTGTGAGTGGTGGCTGCGTTTGCACTGCTGACGCTTGGCACCTCTGGCTGGCAGGTTTGCCGGGGACAGGCCTGTTCGGGGGCGTGGAGGCGGACGTGGGGGTCGTGGGCCTCGTGGGGGCCGTGGCATGGGCAGGAGCGACGGCTTCGACTCCCGTGGAAAACGTGAATTTGACCGACACAGCGGAAGCGACAAATCGTAAGTCATTCGTCGGATGGGTGTTTGCCGCCTTTCCCGGTGATACCGCTTGTCCTGACCCTGCGGGCTAAGTGTCATTTCGTCTTCGGTTCAGCAGCCTGAAAGCTGAGGAGAAGCGCGGCGGGACTGGATCGCATAACTGGGGCACCGTTAAGGATGAGCTGAGGTGAGTGCGTGTGCTTGAGCTGCGCTGTGGGTCCCCTGGACGCGTGTTATGTCACATGGCGGCATCCCGTGTTTGCGGGATGAGCTGCCTTCATCTTTCCAAGCGAGGATGGCGGGCTTCTCTGGCGTCTCAGTCACGTCGTGTAAGTGGCACGGCGTTTCGGCCCTACCTTGCCGCAGCAGCTGATTGGCAAGAAGGTTGAGTCAGTGCAGGAGGTGAATGGCAGGGCAAAGACGTTGCTGTCCTGTCTCTGGATGGGCACGTGTCTCTGCAGCCTGTCACAGGTTAATTACTTTTAAATTGGATGATTAATTTTAACGATTCAAACGTTTGTCAGGTCATTTAAGATGGTTGGTTATTGTAATGACACTGGATTGTGATTGCTGTTTGCCAATTAGCTTTTAAATATTAACCGTGTTGCTGAAATTCAAATTAAGGAATTTGAATTTTACACTCTTTGGGGGTGGGGAGGTCTGGGGGCATGCCCCCCCCCCACACACACACAGCTAGGGGACAGGATAGCTGGGATTTTTGCAGGTTTGCTGAAGTTGGAAAGCATCCCTTTTTATGTTGCTTGGACCACCTGCCTAAAATATCCCAAGAATGCTAATAAATGATGCTCTTGCCCCCCCCCTCCCCCGTCAGTCAGCTGTGCACAAAGGCACCAGGTTTTTTTTTTTTTTTTGCTTGGCACCCTCCCACATTTGTTTAGTCATTTCAGGTTTCCTCTGACCGGTGCCTCTGACTAACATGTCCTTTGCTCCGTTTCAACGCTTCATCCTTTCCAGTGAGCTGGATCAGTCCACCGCTACTGAGGATACCCCCCAAGGGGAGGAGCACCCCCCTGCGGACTCGGAGAACAAGTGGGTGTCTGGGCAGCTTCCGTCTCGTGGTTTTCACACCTGCTCTCCCGGACGTCAGGACGGTGTTGCTTTTGCATCAAAACTTCACCTCTTAGTCAGTCAGCAGAGGAATTTGTCCAGAGCAACCATCATCAATTACTGTCACACGCTTCATAAGGTTTTAGTAACTCTACTAAGAAAATGGTTTCAGGTACGTTACCTATGAGTGCTTTGTGAACTTAATGGTTTTGGAACCAAAGTCATTTTCAGTCCTATGACTCTGCCTTTGGATGTTCTGACACCAGCTGGATTCAGTTGTAACTTTTGATGTAACTTTGATGCCACACAATTGCTAAGAGTATCGTAGGCCCCTATATCGTATAACCTCTTGTCATCCGTCGACCAGGTGAATTAACATTTGAGGCATGTTTGTCCGTCTGCTATGTGCCACAGGGAGAACGAGGCTGAGGAGGTGAAGGAGGAGGGCCCGAAGGAGATGACCCTGGATGAATGGAAGGCCATGCAGACCAAGGAGCGGGCTAAGGTCGAGTTCAACATCCGCAAGCCTAACGAGGGTGCTGACAGCCAATGGAAGAAGGGCTACGTGCTGCACAAGTCCAAGAGTGAAGACGTAAGTGCGGGGCCTTTTTTTAAAAAGGGGGCTTCATCTGTGAACCCCCTTCCTGTCTGTCATGACCACTGTCACATTAACCGATGCACTGAAAAAGAAAGATTTAGAAAAATTTGTTGTCCGAAGGCCTGATTGCTCATGCGGTCTCTCCTTGGTGTCTCTGCTCACTCTTTGTGCGTGGGTTTTCCGTCGTGACGAGAATGAATCACTAGCATGCACACACCTATTGGGGCTGTATTTGTCTTTACTGACGCATACTGGGACCTGCTGATAGTTTAATCAACACTTGAGACTAGCTGTGTTCGCTGCCTTCTACCATGAGGCATTTGTCATAAGTAATCTGACAAATTCCTAATTCTAATTTGAAGTGCTTCTTTCTTTTTTTGAAAACCGCTGATTGTTAGAATTTACTGAAAGATCATTTGTCCTGGACTAGTTTGTAGTTCAGCTGGCATGTTTGACTTCAGTGCAGCTGAATTTCATCTGAGTTGTTGCTCTGTAGTGCTCCGTGTCCAGCACAGCTCTGTTTGTACAGTGTAACACAGGACATGCATGTTGCTATACACCTAGGGACACTTGGAGGTACCTCCTGAACCTGAGTGTATTATGTATCTTCTGTGAAGCCTGATTGCACTCAAACTTCTGTTAGAAGGTTAACATGGATAGTTTCCCTTTGGCCTCATTAAAGCAACACACTCGAATAAATGAAACAGTTGGTAGGCACTGTTCCGGACAGCAGATCTCAGCAGGTACAAACAAAGTGGGGGTGAGGAGGAGAGAAGGAAGGACAGTTTGGTGCAGGAGCCTCTCCGTTGCCAGTTAGGCAGACGATGATGCGAAACATACAAGCAGCATACTGCAATACACCCTAAGTACTATAGCTGGTTCACCCTCTCCTGAATTTCTGGTGCAAAGGCTTTCTTCACTCTTCTTTTGGTCAGGGCTGAAATATGCCAGTGAGAATTTTTTTTATACATCTGCCCAGTCTATTTTTCTTTTGTTGCCGTTGTTTGTCATCTTTACACATTTTTGCCATCAGTCATGTTCTGACTGATCCATTCTGTTAGGCTTTCCTTATGGAAATGCGGAGTCACTCACTGGTATTAATCAGGAACCTGTTGTCATAATAATGCTGATTAGGTATGTGAATTTTGGTCTTGTGTTTTAAAATCTTTCTGGTCAATTTCAAGGACGGACTTCTTTCAGGGTTTTTTTTTTTTTTGGCTGTCAAACTAAATTCCAAGTTAAAGATTTTTTTTTGCTTTACAATTAACAGACATGACAGTGCCTCAGCTTAACGGCGATTGTGAAGATTTAGATTTGTCGTGTGGTATTTCACACTCGGTACTCATGGTTATGGGATGTTGGTCCTCTCACACTGGTGACGTCTCTCTGCCGCCCGCTGTGTGTCTGACTCTTCGTCCTGTTTCGCACAGGCCAATGCTGAAGAGGCGTGCGGGGAGCACCACTTTCGGAAACCGGCCAACGATATCACGTCCCAGCTGGAGATAAACTTTGGAGACCTGGGTCGTCCGGGACGTGGCCGTGGGGGACCCCGCGGCGGGAGGGGGGGACGTGGGGGCAGCAGGCCGGTGCGTGGTGCCCGACCTGACAAGGTGAGTGGGCGCAGGGGCTCCTTCGACGGTGCCCTGACTGTTTCGCCTTTCGCTTGGTGTGTCTTGCTGGAGTCTCGGTGCTCATTTTTTGCCCCGTCTGCTGTGTTCGCAGCCTAGCGGAGCATCCGTGCCCAACGTCGATGACCCAGAGGCATTCCCTGCCCTTGCCTGAAGACCGAACCTCAGGCCCTTCCAGGCCTCCTCCTCTACGAGGCTCGCATGCTTGTGGAACCTTCAACTATAATAAAAGACTGTCATCCATACCATTCACACTTGGACTGAAATTTTAATGGTTTTAAAAGACAAACAATGGAAAAAGGACTCCTGTTGCCTCACAGAAGCAAACTACCAGTAGAGGTTTTGTATTTAGAAGCAAGGTAGCAGGGATGTTTTCATACAGTATTTCTTTTCAGAGATTATGCATTCTTCATTATCTTTTTGTATTGCTGCATTTCCAAATATAGGTGTGAAGACTGAGTTGGTGATGTTCCATGACTTGCTCTCTTGTCAAGCTCCCTACTGTCTGTTTTTTGAGTTTCCTCTCAGAAATGTCAAGGATTATGTTCTAGGTCCGCCGGCTGAAAAAACGGAGAGAGAAGTTAAGGCAGCTTCCGAGATGGAGTTTCCACGCTTTGGTTCTCATTTTTAAATTAACAGACCGAAAGTGTACTCCAGTTGTGAAGATATTTTTCAACTTCTATTTATGCTCTGTATACCTCTGAATTTCGTTTGTCCTCCCCCCGGTGGACCATTAGTATTTGAGTGTGTGCATGTTTAAGTTTGTGTGTGGGGGCTCCAGCAGCCCCTGTTGTGTGTGGGTGTGACACTGTGCCTGCTCTTCCTCTAGGTCCTATGTGTAATTTAATTTCTTTTTAAATAAGACGTATGGCAGCAGTAACTGCACATTAGAAGTGACGGCTTCGTATTTGCAGCCATCCTGTCCGCTCTGCTAACCTCGATGCCATGTCTGCATTCTTTGAGATTGGAGAAGCTGCAGGTTATTTCTTGGAACCAATGTGACATTGTGGCTCTTGGTTTTATCACTCCATGTCGTTTTGTGTGTGTGTTTTTTATTTTATTTTTTTTAATGAGACGGCAGCACTACTACTGCATAATTTACTGAAAAAATGCTGTTCAGTGTGTAGAAATGGAGTGCTATGAAATGTATGAATGCTAACCCTGCTATTTGACCTCTGTGTATTTATGAATTGTCACAATCAGACTGTCGTGGGGGAATTTTATGGGGGGTGGAGGGGGGGGGGTGGCAGCCTTTGTCTGAACACTACCATAAGCAGAACCAAGCTTTGTAATTTTGTGTTGGGCAGACTTGGACGATGTTCGGACACGGGTGGTTACAACCGATTTTCTGTAGAACTGTCGGGTCCAGCCGTGTTGGGCATCTTGACTTTAAAACCCCCTTTCTGTGAACACAGGACACCCCTGTTCTAATAAATTGCTTAGAAGTGTTCACGGTCAGCTGCTTAACGCAGTGTTGTGTGGAATGATTACTGTTTGCTTTTGTGTTTAAGCTCAACCTGGGTAAGTCTGTGAACTTGGGTAGTTATGCTGTCTCCTGGTGATATTCAACGTCCTTGTGACCACAGAAATCTGTCTGCTTTCATGGTATACAGGCTAGTTGTGAAGTGTCGTAATCCCAGGCTGGTATGTGCGTCTATATGTATATGTATATATGTATGTGTGTGTGTGTATGTATATGTATATATGTTTGTGTGTGTGTGTGTATATATATATATATATATATATATATATACTGCAATTAGTGAAACTGACTGTGTAGGTCAATCAAAAACCCATATTTTATATATA
>JAODUD010000043.1:8078161-8092478 GCA_026784285.1 Stomatorhinus walkeri | reverse complement strand
ATAAAATATGGGTTTTTGATTGACCTATACGGTCAGTTTCGCTAATTGCGGTGCGGCGTGCTTGTGATTGGATGGTCACTAGTGCAAATCTATGAGTCGGCAGAGTGATTCTGCCATTTGTCTCCTGAGTGACACCTTGACCCTCCACCGGGTACTCCAGGGACTGTCTCACCCTACTTTTTACATCTGCGAAGTAAATATGCTAATTCTCCTGCTAACCCTAACCCTCCTGTGTGGCGGTGCCATTTTTGAATAAATGGAGTCGCCTGGTTGATTTAAGCCTTTAGCGTGTTGGGTCAGTCTTTAAATTTGTTAGTATTTTTTAAGGTCTTTTGGTCTTATTCATTTTAAGGACTGCTTCACATGCAATTGGTTTAAAATGTTTAAGATAATGCTTCAATTCTGGGAGTTTTTTTTTTTTTTTTATTCCTTTGCGTTAATACTCTGCTCTTTCACGAGCTTAGAGCTTTTTTCTTAAGCTAATGAAACTATTATGCTGACATTTTCTTCTGACTGTGTCGCTGAAGTCGAACTATAATGTAGTGACTCAAGCATCTTTCACAATATCAACTCTGGCAAATGCATTACCTCTGAAATAGATTTTTTTTGTAAATTACTGTTTTTTTTTGTTTTTTTTTTAGTTTTTTTAAATGTTAATATAAATGTGAAGTGGTCTAAAATGGAAAGTTTTATTTTAACTAGCTGGTGAGTTTAAGCTTCCAAAGTAACAATAAGGAATGCAGTTAGAGGTTTGTCAGAGACATGCTTGGGTTTAACCAGTATAAGTAAAGCACAGGTGCTACACAGTATTTTGGTAAAGCAGGTTTACCCAACATGCCTGAGATGTACACTCTGTATAACTCTCTTCTTGCTTAGGAAAGGGCCTTGCTAGTATTCTGGTCTAGGGCCTTAATTGCTCCAAAAACCAGTCTCACCTAAGACCCTTCATTGCAGTGTAGACAGCTGTGATTGTTGGATTATGTTGTACAGTTTATGGAAAATATTTGCTAATTTCCAAAATCGCACACTTGATTTTAGTCAGATTTTAAAACATCAAATTTGAATGTAAAAGTTGTATAAAACAATGTCTTTTTTTTTTCCTTTTTTTGTGACTAGGGAATATTAGTAGTGAAAGGTTTTGACCTTGTCGTTATTCTTTTGGTAAGTTGTTTATTCTTAATTTTGCCCTTATTTCTACTGAAAGATACATGATTCTTGCGTGTATAAAATCCCTTATGCCACTAGTGTCACTCCATTCTAGTGTTGCAGTGACTTTAGTATGAATAAACGGCCAATGGTGGGTTTTGTCATTTCTTTGCCTGATACTGATCCAATGGTAGTTTTGACCGATTGTATTTGGGAGGTGCTCATTTGTGTCGATCCAGCATCTAGGCCTCCCAGTGTGCCCCTGAGATTACTTCCAGTGCCTGAGACGTCCAGTCGAAAGCAGTTCTGAGGCTGTGCTGCCTTTAGTTTTTTACGGCGCTGTGCAGTGGAGTAGCCGTTCCATGTAGTTTTCTAATCGCCCAAAGGCTTTGGGGAAAACTGACTCCTTGAGTTAACTAGAAATGGGTGTCTTTCCCTAGTCGGTAAAAAAAAAAAATACGTTCTCCAGATGTTTTAATACCTTAAGGAATGGAAACTCTTTCAATCACCTGTGTGTTCACATGTTTATTATGTCTGTGAAAGCATTACATTGTATCTTCAAGTCATCCAAAGTCAGTTGTCCAGTACAGGGAATCATATCCTCCATAAAGGGGCTCTGAGGACAGGGGAAAAAGTCATTCAAGCAGTCGTCATCGTCTTCGCTGCTTATGTTCTGGAGCCCATTTGAGGAGATGTATTCGGCGTTTGGGTGGGTATAGGGCTTCGGGTCGTGCTGGGCTGGAGCACAGTTGTCGATGTGGAAGTGCATCAGCTTTTCTTGGTTCAGGTACCTGTCTGCTGATGGACTCTGGCTGAAGGTGCGAGGGCTGCAGATGAGCTCTACTTCTGAGGACCCGTGAGTCAGAAGGGCCTCGGGATCTTCCTGGATCTCTACTGTGGAATGTTCTTCGGTGCTGAGCACTGCACTCATGTTAAATTTATACTCCGGTAACAGCTGACCCTGGGGAAGTGACCATATTACATTAGAGTGCTGCAGAATACAAGAAGTTTTTTTTTTTGGAAACCATGTTAAATGCATGACTGCTACTGTAAGCCTAATTCAGTTTGTGTGATGGTGCAAATAGGCCTAGTTACAGCTGCAACAGCATGTACTCTAAGGTTACGATGGAATGTACAAAGGGGCAGGCAAATTTCTAATTCTGACATGAGAAATAAGGCTTCTAAACGTTCAGATTACTCCCATGGCGTGGAGTAAACAGGGTCTCCCAGCTTGGTCCACAGGGGCCACAGATGTTCAGTGTTTTGTTTCCTCTGAGTTCCCTGCCAAACTGTCTGCCGGTCCCCGAGGACCCAGTTGGGAGACACTGGAATAGAGTGGCTGATGGGACATGCAGGAAACGAAGTCGAAGTCATCGCAAAGCCCCGCCTCCTTTTGCTATTGGAAGCGGTTACAGCAGCTGTGGTAGTAGCCTTTGTACCTTGGCTATACACTCCTTTGCCCAAATGCTGTTGGCAGGATCCGGAATACTGTTGTATATCATCTGAAAGCACATTGTGACCCTGTGGGCATGATAAAATCAGGTAAGTCAGTCAGGCTTATTCAACGGCATGAATATCGGATATTTGTAATGAATTTATGCCACTAGGGGGCAGAAATTCTAGTGTTCTAATAGCATGTGCGCCGTTACCTTCTTGTTGCGCTTGACGTGTACGCGACAGAGAACGGCAAACGAGCTGTGCAGGTGCATACCTTTGCTTCACCGTGGGAATTTGGCTGACGCACACCAGCAGGAACGTGACGCTGGCGAAAACTGTTAAGATCAGAACCATGTCCATGTTGTTTTCGTTTTCTGAAAGAGAAACGTTCATAAATGTCTGAAGGAGTGCTGTGTTCAGTTATCGTACGTGTTAATAGCCCAAACAAACTGCTCTGTCAAACATGAGCTGCTGTAAGCCATTAGGCACCGGGAATTCATGCAGATATGCTCCCCTCCGTTAGATTCTCACTCTTAAAATCGATGAATATATGATTGGTTGGTCCTGCAGGTCCTTCCTCCGCGTTGGCCCAAGCTGTCATCCACAGGTCATAGTCTCCTGGCCGTAACTCCTCTGTGGTGTACTCCTTGAGATATGGATGCACTGGACCTGAGCGAGAGATCCATCCTTTTTTAACCAGAATCTCCTCCTCGTACAGCCTTAGGTGCTCGATTTGTTAGAAAGTTGTGAGAGAGTGCAGCTCCTGCTGCCATTCTGCTCCCCTGGGCATTCATCAGAATCAACTCCTAATCAACTCCTTGGCGGCATGTAAGTTTGTAACGTGCTATTCACCTCACTTTTACATCACTTTAAACTTGTGCCTTAAGCTTCTGCTAAATATATAAAATGTAAATCCGTTATTTCATTCACAATATGGGATAGTGGAGAGGAACTCTGGAATTCAATTTAAATCCACTCTTCCACCACGTGTTTAAATAGAGTTTGATCCTCAATTTATAACACTACAGATACATCCATTAATTTTCCATAACCATAGATACAGTAGTTAATGATGCATCCCAGAAACGGTTCTGGAAACAAAATGTCACATATTAGCGGTTTAATGCCCATTTAAAATGACTTGCAAATTTTCAGTGGTGATGACTGTACAGAGACAATGGTTACCCAGACCGAAAATTAATTTCTTTCATACAGGTGAAATTTTGCTGAAGATAACAACAGAATTTGCCTTCCCTGGAATGAAACCAGCAACCTTCTGACTAAAGGTGAGCTCGTCCTGCTTCCTTACCAAATCGCTTCTCAGATGACTGACTTCCTCTGCTCTGGAGGTAGATAGTGTAGCCTGTGACACAGACACCCTCGTGCTTCCAATACACAGTCACTGTAGCATTATCCCAGTTCTTCAAACTGGTTTTGGGTCCCTGGGCTGGAACTGTGAAGCACAAGTCATCGGGGTTCAGGACCGTTTCACATTATTTTCATAAAACGATGGAAAGGGCTTCACATGCCGGAGACCTTACCTGATGGCCAGGAGCAGATATTGCGGAAGTCCTCTTTTCCAACGCCGTGTGCATACAAAGCGTATACGGCACCGGCGTAACACCTGTGATGCATAACATCTGCACAGACAGGAAGCGTGTTTAGCATGCTAATCGTTCCCGCCTCAGAGGTCTGGGCCTCATCTACGTCCGCATGGCTGACCTTTCACTACCATTCGGAGATCTCCTGGAGCAGTCCTCCTCCATCTGAGGTCCTGACGCTTGGGGTCGGTTGGGAACCATTCCACCAAGTATCCCAGCAAGGGTTGCACAGTGTTGGGTCTCTGCCAGGAGATGGCGAGGCCCTGCTCACTGATTGGTTGGCAGACTACGTTCTGAGGGGATGGTCCAACTAATTAAAACAAAAATAAATTGCAAATATATCACATCCCACTAGCATGAGTATCTATTTACCATCCTTCCATTTTCTATACCCGCTTATCCTACTGGGTCGTTGGGGGTCCGAAGCCTATCCTGGAAGCAACGGGCATGAGGCAGGGAACAACCCTGGATGGGGGGGCCAGCCCATCGCAGGGCACACTCACACACCATCCACACACACTGGCACACCTACGGGCAATTTAGTAACTCAAATCAGCCTCAGCATGTCTTTGGACTGTGGGTGGAAACCGAAGTACCTGGAGGAAACCTCACGACGACACGGGGAGAACATGCAAACTCCACGCACATGGAACCCAGGCGGAGACTCGAACCCATGTCCCAGAGGTGTGAAGCAACAGTGCTAACCACTGCACCACCATGCCACCCCCTATTTACCATTATTTTAAAAATAATACTTATTTTTACTTTCTGTGAAAGTCTGTGTTTCCCCTAAACCATTGATGAAAAACTATCACAATTTCATAGTAGTGGGGGAAAAAAGTGCTTAGGGACACAGATTCAACAGTGTCATTGTAACAAAAATCTTGCCCTGCATGGAAATTTTACAACTGACAGACAAACAGGCATCCGAGTAATAGACCCTTATTCCCATTTCAGGTATGAATTTGTCAAATAACGTTGTGAAAACTGACTCTATGAAACCCAATGAATATTAATGTGCAAACTTAGTGAATAGTACCTGTAAATATATCAAACAGTGCTCCATCACAGTAAAAAGTTATTAAACCGCAGCTTGTATTTTCACAAGGTCTACTTCCAAAATTAAAAAGCCAAAACGTTGTGACAAAGTGAGCGTTTACCTGTCACTAGCGGGAGGGTGATACGAGCCGCTGGTGAATGACCTTTGGAGTTGTAGGCAGAAACCGTGATGTCGCAGTGAGAACATCTGACGGGCTCTATGGCGAGCCCTGTGCTGTTAAACACTGTTGGCTTCCTGGTCAGCTGATCCGTAACCATCACCTTGTAACGTAGGATCACCCCCCTGGCTTCAGAGACGCTGAGTTCCTGAGTGCCAGAAATCCTGTCTTACAAACATGACTTCAGAGCCACACACACGGCTCTCTGTACTGGAAGGAAAATGACTAGTGGATACATCAAGCTCAGTCATTTGGGGAGGAGACGCCGTACCTTTTCTTAGTAGGTATCTGTTTTATTGTAAACTGAAACTGTCAACACATGGTTTTATCCTATGACTGTGGCTGTGAAATGTAACAACACATTTACCAAGGACTATACCTGTCTGTATAGTGGTTTTCACACATAAAAAGCTTACTTCAGGTAAAAAATAAGTAGTTCTTGGAAAAAGCAATTCTGTGGCATTGCCTTGTTCTAATGGCGCATTCATGTAATCAATTTTAAGATGGAGATTCTTGCCTTCCAGAGTATCCTGTAAAGCTTCTCTTGGGAATGCAGGTTTGATTCGGTGTACCAGACGTCCATCTCTTTCAACGGAACTGAAAAAGAAAAACCATCAGACAGTGAAACCATTTACAGTACCCTCCCCCTATCTGTAGACCCCTGCAGTTTTCACAGTGCAGTTTTCACAGTGCATGGCTGTGTACTGTGTGCCCCAAAGCAGTAATACAACTGATCAAACAAATTCCAAGAATACAGCATTAAACAAAGCTTATAGCAGGGACTGAAAAACTCAGCACTACCCTTGGTTTTATTAGGAGCCGTCATTCTCATGGCTGTAACCGCGGAACGGGGTTAAATAAATCTGCTGTAAAAAAAAAAACAAAAAACCCACCAAAATCATGACTATTATTGCTGGGAAATGTTGTGCACCAAAGAAGTGCATAAAGAATTGCTGTCAAGCAGCCTACAAGAGATCGATCCTCAGGAAGGTGATTTGCAGAAATACTTCCAAAGAACCAGATCATAGACCAGACCCGCGAAGAGAGAAAAGCGAAACATGAACGCATCCAATAACCGATACAGTAAATAGGAAAATCTGCAAATAAGGTCCCCTCTAAAACCTGTTTTGATCTTAATGACATGACTTCCTTGGATCTTGTGCAATGCTCTCTGTGAGCTTTTGCAAAACTAAAACAAATGGCATCTGAGCTGAGTGTAAAGTCAGGGTACGGAAAGCGTGCTTTCACTTCCCCTTTGAGGCCCAGCTTCAAAGTGCTGCCCCAACTGCGCTACGGACAGCTGAGGGCAAGGTGTGAACTTCTCCAAGGTGTGAACTTCTCCTCTGCATCTGTACTCTCCCCCTGTCTCTCCCTCCCTTTTCTGCCCTCAAAATGCATAAATGCATGATATCCTGCATCTGGCCGGCTTTCAACAACCTCCCGATGAAGGAAAAACGGTCACACTCAGAACAAAGTCTCCAGTTGGGCATACAAGAATATAACAACCACGTCACATTATTACTACCCTTAGAACATGTTCCACGAATTAAGATTAACAATAGGTCAATAACATTTCAATTTCAGTCGATACAAGGTTTATTTTAAAAACCAGTCACCTTCTTCATCAGTCCTTGCCGCTAAGGTGTTGCTCCATTCACTCCAAACTCCTCTCTCTGAGTCTAACTTGTTCCGAGTCTGAAATTCATATTGCGTGAAAGGTTCCAGGTCTGAAACGTTCAGGTTTCCGCTTGTGTTCCGCTGAGAGAGATATTGCAGAGATTTACATTAATACAAAAACTGAAAATTTGCTCTAGAAAATTATTACACTGTCTTTATACAAATGTGTCGTTTTATAATTTTAAACGGTTATTGCTGAGGAAGTGTGAGGTGGGTTTGGCTTATAGTTTTGGAGATTGACGGTGGATTTGGCTTACTGTGATGGAGTTGATGATCCTGGTGTCTTTGTCGGTTCTGTACTTAACCTGGAGCAGATGTGCTGTTTCTTTCGCCTTCCAATGGATGACGCATGAGTAGGGCAAGCAGAGCACCTGCGTGATTTCTGGGGCTGGAGGCTTGGCTAAAACACAAATAAAAATAAAAGACACTTAGTATTATACTTAGATAATAATAACAACACATACGCACGCTGGAATCCAAATGTGACTATAAGTGCTCCATGCTAGATGCACATAGAATATGGCTGCCGCGATTAATTCAAAGTAGTCGATGACGTCGACGCTTAAAATGCGTCATCAATATTGTAAATCGACGCAACACAGCATATAGTGATCCTTTTATTGACTCTAAAAACACAGAAATTACAGTATTGTATACATAAAGTTACTTAACTGCAGAATTCAAAAACGCTTTAATACAGCCTAGAATATGGTACATAAAATATAGCATATTGTACTTTCGCTGCTACATCTCGTTGGCTCGTTTTTGGCAGTTCATCATATGCTTTGAGTATTTTTATGAAAAATGCTTTTCTTTTCCCGCCATGTTTTCTGTCCACACAGCATTAGCCTCAGGTAGCTAGCCAGAAGCAGACGTTACCGCAATGCAAAGTAGGGCTATCAATGTAAATAATAAAAAGAATTACCGTTGTTTTACTTCTCTCCATATGTTGTCATGCATAAAAAACAAAATGGGCGCTATAAGCAGACTATTTGATGACTATATGTGAATTATTTAAACAGTATTTGTACAGGAACGATAACTCTAAGTGGATGATCCATCTAAGCGGATGATCACTATAACCGCAATCATTTCAAGCGATTACAATAAATACAAAACTCTGGTTACAGTCCAAACTGCCGCGCCCGCTGGTACCTCAATGTTACAGTATGAATAGCTTTTTAATTTCTTTTGTCCTTGTACATGCTAAATATACTCATTATTAAAGCCATAAACTTGTCTGTTTGCTACCTTAGAATTTCCGTTGAATAAGTCAGAAGATGTTTGGCATAGAATCTGGATTTATTCTACACTGATTAGCGGTTCAGACGTTACACCGTATTTTATGACCGTCCAGGGGGGGGGGGGGGCGCTTGACACGTTATTGGGAATGAACGCGAGGTTCTTGTTCACTCACGCGAGCCGCTGCGCAAAATACACAAAATAAAACGCCAAACAAACAATCAGAAAGTAGGATAATTATCATGTCGTTTTAAAACACTTAAGAAATACAAATAAGGGACCGGAATAGAAAGTGAAAATGCCACTGCCTTGAAAGAGTCTATTGCCTTGAAGAAATTGAATTAGGCCTAATTGTGGTACGTTAAATGAAAATAGTTACGAAACGTAAAATGCGCGGAAGGCTCTTGCACGTGAACATGTACCTTGCATTCATTCCTAATAATATGTGAAACAGTGTCTCTGGAGTGACACATTATGACGGTCACAAAATATCATCTAACACCTGTTAGTGTATGGTCGCGCGAGGGGCTTGTTGGGACCAGTGTTATTATCGTAAACTAAAACAGAAATGCAAATGTGTCGGAACTTATTTTACAAAAAGTACTGTCACCATACCAACGTCTTTTTACCTTTGTTAACCACAATATCTCCTATTTTACAAGATGTCATGGCTCTTTTACAAAATGTCAAGATGTCGTGCCAGTTGCACGTGGAGTGCTCTGCTAGTATAAGGGTAGAAGTAGTTTATGCATATTACTATCTTTTGGGCATCACAATACGCCCTCTCGCTCATATTTTAAGGGTACCAATATTCCGCTTATCGAGTTGTATGCGCAAGTGTCGGCATAATTCTGAAAAGCCGGCGCCCGTTAACTAGAGCTCTGCAATGACATACAATTTGTTGTTGTCAAAACAAAAACTAAATTAAAAGGAAAAATGAATTGTTTCAATTAATCAGGAAAATACTCGATAGATCATTGGATATAAAAACAGTCCTTAGTGACAGCCTTAGCCCTAACATAGAGTATCTCTCTCTCTTTTGTAATTAAAACCTAAGTTAAGTTCACACTCATTTAGCCATCACAATAGGACCTGACTGGTGCCAGTTAACTACTTAACTACTTGTGAGGCAGCTCACAAAAGCACGTGTTTCAAATCGTTTGTGAGTATACATCAATATATGTGTTTTGATAGAGTACTTCCTCATGCCATGAAACATTTAGATAGGTGCAAAGAAAGAAATTGCAGCACTGAATTATAATGTAGTATGGTGTGTACTCTACTGAATCTGTAAATATTGCACACCCATGAGCTTCACATTCATTCACACACACGAATATATCACACTACTTAGAATTTTATTTGTGCAATGGAGCGTCACTAGAGCAGCACAGGGTCTCAGTACAGTTGTTGTACACCTGCAGCGCGGAAACCCGCGGAAACCCCTTGTATGTGGTTGAAGCATATAACGTGAGATTTTACTCAGAGAAACGCAGATGAGTGTTTCAAAGCTGCCCTGGATGCATGTCCACTGTCAGAAAAAGGGTGCAGCCCTGGTACAGTTTTGCTTCCTGAATGTTGTACAAATAACATTAATTTACCCGCCATAATACAAAAACTGTTCCTCAGAGTTCATTTCTATACCCTAATTTAGACAAGGTACATTTACCTTAAATTAGGGTACAATTGGCAAACCCTTGAGGATACAGCTCCAGTAACAAATCATTGTTATTGTAGATAGAGATTGGTATTTTTTTTTCCTGGCGGTGTATATGGAATGATAGTCCAGCCTTTTATACTATACTGCCCGGGATAGATTCCATGTGGCAGACTTTAGGGGTGACATCTAAGGGAACGGGATGCCTGAGTGCCGCCTTTCAGAGCCTGTGCTATTTGTACCATAACATCAAGGTAAACCCAATGTATTGTTTAAGTAATGAATTTTTAACATTCACAAATATTTACTTGTATATACAGCAAAAACTTAAAAAATGACTTTGCTCAGCTGACTTCCGGCAATTTGCAATTCCTCCCGTGATCACAACAAAACCTGTTTCCTAATTGTATTTTATTGCTGCAAAAACCTGCCCAGATTATTATTATTCACAGACAAGTCATAGCGATTGTGAAACTGGACTCAGTACCAGAGGCTGCATGTTCAAATGTCAATAAATGTAATTACAAAAGCAAGGAACCTTTAATGTCTGACTCAATAAACTGGTGATACTTTGATTCTAAGTGTTGGCTATAGTCTAATAATCTAACAGATTATCAACAAAAATACAGGTATTTACAAGCAGATTAATATT
The DNA here is from genome assembly GCA_026784285.1 of Stomatorhinus walkeri. Classification (NCBI taxonomy): domain Eukaryota; kingdom Metazoa; phylum Chordata; class Actinopteri; order Osteoglossiformes; family Mormyridae; genus Stomatorhinus; species Stomatorhinus walkeri. Next base: position 8,081,849 of record JAODUD010000043.1, on the reverse strand, counting down.
ATGATTAACGGGTGTAAATCTCTTTTTGTATAGTCATTACCTATGTCGGTGAGGGTGAAGTGAATGCTGTCGGAGGAAACATTTCCCAACTTGTTCGACGTTGCCACCCACACTGTGTACTCAGAATGTGAGCCGAAAGTCGGCAGATTCGCGAATGCGGTGCCGTTCATACTGTATCGGGGTGGCAGCTTCAATGTGGTATTAAGCGCGCTAGTTTTCATCCTAAAAGAGAGCATGTCATTTGCAATTGGCTATAATAAATAATGCATTACAATAGTTACACTGGACGTCCTACTTACAGAATATATGACATGGTTTTGACGTAGGGATCCCTTCCTGTCTTCCACGTACACGTTATATTTCCATTTATTCCTACCTGGATACAAGTCAAATTCTGGGGTTTGTCAGGTGGATCTGCAAAAAAAATAAGAACACCGATGTATTGAAATGCTTTTTATAACTGTCTTTGTTATCATTTGCAGTTTTGTAGCCAAGATTTCGTTTCACGCGATTAGACAACATCGGAACATGCAGTAATAATTATAACCCATTAACCCTGCCTTTAGAAAGTTGTACTTACATCCAGCAGTAAGGTAAAAGCCACAGGGCACTAAACAGCAATCGCACTTGCAAGCGAATTCATATGACGTTTTTCTGGCTCGTATGTTTTTAATCTCAGAAAAAATCGTTGTGGAATTGTAGTTCATTGGCTGCAAAATGTTTTGATCGAGGTACATGTTTTTTTTACATTTCGCGTTATCAAATACACAATATACCGCAAAACTCGTTCCCGGCTGGACAACGGTACCAACAGTTGAAAAGGCTGCACACATCTTACCCACTGAAAAAACAAAATACACACATTAGTTGCAAGCACGTACGAATATTACTGTTAACGGAGTGAGAATCGGTATTATCAAATATTCATCTATGCAAAATATTGCCCCGCTTTATGCAAAGCTTACTAAGAGGACGAAATCTGGAAATGTACTCACACGTTTCTGCCCCAGTGCCACAGAGAAAAATCATTAATGCAAAGGCTGACCGGGTGCTGAATTGGAGAAGCATCGAGCTTGCACTTCACAAACAAGAGATTCTTGCAGTAGTTTCAGCTATGCGTTAAAACCATAGCTTAAACGATGTTGTGTTTTGGTTAATGATCTTCTTGGTGCGCATCGAACAACATATTTGAGCAACTCGAATCATTTACACCAATCCGTACGGTTCGACCCCCTGTTTGAGCGTATAATCTGACGGCTGCGACTGTCACTCTGGTTGACTGTAATAAGAAATACCGCGCTTCGCTAAGTTTGCTTTGTTGGAAGTGACAAAACGGACGGGAATTTCCCCAAGGTTAGTATATGAGTAATGCACTTCAAAGCCTAATTTAGCCCGACACCATTTGAAGAAAAAGAGGAAATATCATTTTCTCATTAAGTGATTGGCCGAATACTTGAGGTTAAGCATGCCTACCAAGTCCGCTTTGCATATCAATTATCTCACCTAATACACCAGTCCCTTCAAGCATTGTCATCTATCTGAAAATATAAACAAATATCGTTGTGTAAATATAAACATGCATGCCTTGGCAATCTTATAAAAATATCAAATCTTAGGCCTATATGTTGGTTCCTTATAACTGATAATCTAATACTTTTAATAAACCCAGTAATTGCACGCATTTCAGTTATTTCGCACAGTATGACCGGGGTTGGTGTCTGGGGCAACGCATGTTGCTTCGACGTATGGTTTGAGGAACTAAACATGACACACGTCAATGAGTATAAACGTGGGACTTTGCGTTTTGGATCATGTCACCATTACTGGACATTCTGGATTTCAGTAACGTTTCTATCCTGAACACTTCTGGCGAGGCATTAATCATTTAAAAAAGGTGCATGGTCTTGAAATGAATGTAAGCGTATGTTTGTTTGCATAATATGTTTTGCACTTAATGACATCAGCGCCTGCTTCACAAAAAGAGCATTTTCTTAACTTAAAATGTACTACATCTTACAAACGTTGCTGTTTAATAATTGGTCTATATCCTTTGCATGGCCTGAGTTGCCATTATCAATCGCTAACAAAAACATAACATCCTAAATCTGTTTTAATAGTACTTTGTCTATCTATAGGAACTGCCACCACATCTACTGATTTATCTACTTCCTACTTCAACAATTGCAGTTCATTTTTCGAACTACCTAGAACATTTCGCGTAACTTAATTGTCGTCACACCATCTCTAAGTCAAAGTATTTCACACCTTCAAACAGATTTCCTATTGATCTTGGTTTCGTGAACTCCCCTTTTTAAAATAAAAAACGTCAGACAACGCCTTTGCGTGTTGGTGGGTGTTGTGTCCTCCTTTACTTAAACTTACAGGGTATCACCTTAATTAGAATTTCATTAGAGAGAATATGTAGGTCTATGGAAAGAAGAGATGTTTAAAAGTCATATGCATCTCAATAGCGTTTTCAGAAAAACACTAACTGGGAAAAAAAACTGTGGCGACTCTATCAGTGTTACCAACAAATTTTCAGGGGAAGATGCAATTGGCAGGTCAATTTGTTGCTAAAAGTTGCTAGATGGCGTAAATATATTATAACGCGGTGACGTCATCACGAAATGTGAAATTGCTCAAATGAACTAAAATGAAAGATCACATATAATGTTTGGTTTACAAAAACAACATACAACTATATCTCATCACATAATTTAAAGTTTTTCTTTGGCAGTTTTTATTTGGAGTTCTCCTACCCTCCGTTATAACGGCTTTAAACTCCTGCTTCAACTTACAGACGCTCACCACCAGACCCTCGAATAAAGAGCCAACATAGAGAGCGATGAGCGGAGAAGCTTTGCATGTAAACTAAACTCATTGTAGACTTTGTATAACCATATATACATGACCAACAGTTAATCAAAAGGCTTTGTGAAGTAGTGGAATCGTGTCGCTTAAGTTTCATACATATTATTTGATTGTGCAAACTGCGACTAACTTGATTATAGTCAACAGCATAACACAGATAGCAACGCACGTAGCGTTTGTGTCTTACACAGTTCTCATCCCACTTTGTTTGGAAAACGCTATCTAGTCATTTATAGTTCATAAATGGTGCTGGCAGAAAGTACCCTTTAATTATCAAGAAGACTTTCAATAAATCTTCTATATTTACTTCTATTGGTCTCTAGAAGAAGATGTCGCATAGTCGCTATTTGATGTGTGTTGTCAAGGCCGCCCTTATTTTGAGCCCCCAACCCCCATTACAAAATGATTGTATCACAAAATCACCTGCATGAATCCAACTGCCTGTCAGCGAATTTGACCGCTGATTGGTCACATGCTGCGTGCTGTAAATCATTGTGGCAACGACTGCAGTGTTTGAATACTCACTCGTCTCTGAATACTTACTCGTCTCTGAATACTCACTCGTCTCTGAATACTCACTCGTCTCTTGTTTTCCTCTCCGGAGTTCGTGCTCCTACGTGTGGCTCATGGCAGCCATACGCATCCTTTGCACTTTACACATTGTACCCAATGTTAATATGAAACTTACGCCCCTGCTAACAATACAGAAACAAACCTTTCAGTTTTGCACAAAAAAACAAACAGATCATTTTTTTGTCATTTTGGAGTTGAAATGAGTGCATTTCAGTGTTTAAGTCACTTTTAAAAAGTTGCTGAA
>JAODUD010000043.1:8038250-8065336 GCA_026784285.1 Stomatorhinus walkeri | reverse complement strand
ACTAACAGACGCTGCAACAGTATCAACGGAGTACCAGACCGAAAGTAAACAAGACAGAGTCCTACCTTACCAGCAGAGAAGAAATCCAAGTTAGAACTTAAAGCACACTGAGAACTAGGCTGGAGTCACCTTCAATATAACTCAGTCAGCCCCGCCCCTAATTTACACCTTCAGGGAGACCGAGACTATGACTGATTAGCTACCTGAGACAACTGATTAACAGAAACTAACAGACGCTGCAACAGTATCAACGGATAAGATTTTGGAACCAAAGCAGTGTTCTTGCCATCCAACAAGATATCAGTAACTTTGTATCTACTGGAGAACAGAAGAAACCCTTACTGGTCTTTATTGTGTAACTTGCACATGTTCTAATGTTAAATTTTCTTTTTTTGTTCCGAGTAAATGTGCTCTTACTACTCAGATAAATAGCTTTAAGCATTTCGTTTAACTGCCTAGTACAACAAGTGAATCAAAGCATGTAATAATGAATAAAACTGTGAAGGAGAATTTAAATTCCAGCTTGTTTGACTGGGAGCTCTTCAGGAAAATCCTCAGGCAGATGCTGGGCCTGTGGACAAAGCAGCCATTATACCCATAACTGTAGTTAATGAAGGAAAACTTGAATCTTGCAGCACTCGTCTGTAATATCCATATATTTAAAATGTCATGCAAGTTATGATTTTCAGTTCTACCAGTCCACCATGTCAGGTTTCAGCAGGACTGAGGCATGTGCAGTCTTGCCTTCCTGGTCCTGCCACGCTTTACTCGCCGCTTTGCGGGGACGACGGGTCCAGCACAGCCCAGAGAGGACAGGGAACTGGTCTGAAACAGTCGTATGAAAACCAATAAATGAACAGCCCCACTGCTTGGCTGCTGGCCGCTGCAGCTCAGCTTAAATGGAAAATGACTCGATGTCTTAATTCCTGCTGCAGAACTGGGATGTTTCCAAGACGATTACCACTTGGCAATTGTCCCCATTCTCTTACTCCATCACCTTACCTCAATATGAGTAATGTACCATATGTAGGATTGGACATTGCATCATTGGTGCTTTTAAACATGTTTTTATTATAAATGGATAAACATCTCTTTTCTGTTTTAGGCTGTGGAGTTTGAGGGTTGGTCAGATGCTTTCTTTGTGGGTCAGTTTGTGCTCTCTTGTGTCATGGGGTAAGTAGTAGTATTATTATTTAAATCTACAGCATTTTTCAAATTTGGAATACAAAACAGTATTCCAGGAATGTCACTGAGCCATGGTCGCTTTGAGTCCAGCGTCCACCAAATAACGCAATTCTGATATTGATATTGTGATTCTTGGAAATGCCTTTTATGGGCCGTGAGTCTCAAGGGCTTTAAAAAGTAACATACAGTACAATAGAAAGTACATTTAGCAAACCAGGACATGAATAATTGCATGCACAAGTAGCGCTGAAAGTGTCCCACTTAGTGGTGAAAAATGATTCTGAGTAAAGCTGAGGTCAGGGACCAACAGATTTGTGTTCCAGAGAGATGGTTATTGAGGATATTATTGAGATATAAATCAAGATAGGGAATTCTGAACTAACTTTATCTTTTTTTAGGTTTATTTTAATGTACTCCATAGTGCTTTGTACACAGTACAACTCTGCACTGACAACAACAATCGTAGGCTGCATAAAAGTAAGTTCTTCCTTATTCACTATCTTCATTTGTGTGAAATTAAAATCTTCAGTATTTAAGTTTTTCCTAGTCTTTTTTGGACAGATCTTCATTCTGCTTTTTCCATCGCCAGAATATTTTAGTAACGTATATCGGGATGGTCTTTGGAGGAGACTACATATTCACATGGACTAATTTCATTGGTCTAAACATAAGGTATGAGTCACATGTCCTCCACACATGCATGTTTACATCTGTAAGAATGAATGTAATTGGCAGCCCTGCGAATAGTGGTCTGAGTCTTGCTTTACTGTTTCACTCAAGGCAGGCAACAAGACAAGTAAAATATGGTATCGTCATTTATTATACTTATCCTGGTGCCTTGTCCTATTGTCTCAGGAAATGTTTCAGGTGTGAATACTGAAATCACTCAAGGAAAGGCATGTTGAAGGATTTTTAAATATCTCCGGTTAATATAGTGGGAATCCGCCTCTGGAATGTCACACACTGACCGTGTTGTGGCTTGCTAAGCTGGGGGCTGTCCTGTTCTCTCTCCAGCATCCTTGGAAGAATAGATAAATGCTTACAGAATTCAGCTCTCCTGTGCTTGGCGGGGGTGTGTGTGTGGGGCGGGGGCAGGGGTTGGGGGCAGCGGGGGCAGGGGTGACTGTCCCTTGTGCTGATGAACGTCTCCCTGTTTGGCGTACAGCATCGTCGGAAGCCTGGTCTACTCGTACATCACCTTCACAGAAGAACACTCAAGTAAGCAAAACGAGAGCACCAACAAACTGGAAGTAAAAGGGAAGATAGCTGTATGACCTTAAAGGTTGGGTTGTACGCGCTTTGGTACCAGTGCTTCTGTACTTTTTGTCGACTCATTTTTATACCTTCAAGTAGCCAAACTGAGAGACACTCCTTTCCCATTACGGGCAGAACTTGGCCTAAGGACAAGGCACAGCATATAGTGTTACTGTTTTTTTTTCTTCTTCCTTGGAACAGAGGAGTATGTGTTGGGTCATTCCTGATCTGTTTACCATTTTAATAGGGCATTTTGGGACCAGTTCTTGCTGACCATGTTTGTGACATGGTAGATGTGTTTTAATAGTCTTTTTAAATATATGAAAACTATAGTTATTTAAATGGAACAAATGTATTGTGATTTATCATAGTTGTAAAAAAATGGTTTGGTATTCATAATGTCTGTTTGTCCTTGTAAGGGGGGGGATGATATTCCTCACCCACCCCACATATTTTGAAAGTGCAAGAATGATTCCTGATAAGCTGAATGATTCAACTGAATATGAGGCTGTGCATGGTTTGATGTGCGTGCGTGACGCCTGCATGTTTACATGGTACTGTGACTTAAATACGGCACAATTTGTTTAAAAATGTGCGTGAAAAGCTGCAGCACTGGTTGACCATTTTTTGTTAGCATTTTATGATCCTTGTTTAACAGTATTAGCATAGCCACCTTAGCATCGTTTGGTTTGACGCACCTTTATCGACTGCATACAGTAGGTGGCTGAAGTAAACGACGTATGACAAGTGTTTCAAATGTTTACCTTTTATTTCAACAGAGATGCCTTAATGGAGCGCGTCACCTGGCAGTTGCAAATTGAAATGACCTCATGTTCATGGCGACTTGTAAAACCCGGGTACTTCCATAGTATTATAGACAAATTAAAGCTATTGCAAAATTACTGGATGTTTGGCACCATCTATATGAGCAGAGTGTGAACCAGATGACCGTGCATTTTAATATAAATTAGTAGACTTTGTTCAGTTAACTGTAAAATTGTATTGGCCATTCTCAAAGACTAAATTGTATGACCCCGCAGTGGCCATTTTAACAGCTCCTTTACTTACCGCATACCTTTTTTAACAAACAGTTTTACATACAGAGATGGATTATATGTGTTCCCAGGCTATTTTATTCCTCTCACTGTAATGGAAAAGTGTTTGTGTTTCAGTTGAACTGGGTCTCCACAGTATGAAGGTTTGTTACAGGGCTGTAAAGCGAGTCGACTGTACATGTTGTGAAGAATAAAGTGCCTTTATTAAACTTTTTTCCCTGCCACGTCTAACTAAAATTACCGTAAAGGCTGTAGTATGAGTGTGTGTAGGTTGTTTTTCAGGTTTCAGCATTTACTGTTGATTAAATTCTGCACCTGTGTGTAATGGAAAGGCAAGAGTTTTACCTGGAAGGAATTTAGGATTAGGAGTGTTGCTGTAGTGCCCATTTCCCACCAGCAGCCACACCACCTGCGGTTCAGGGCTAGCAATGTCCCTGAAGCTAAGCAGCTTTGGGCCTGGCCAGTACTTGGATGGGAGACCAACTTGGAAAGCTGGGCTGCTGCTGGAAGAGCTGTTGGTGTGGATTCCAGTGATGTGACACAGAGTTGTTAAATGGTGACGCCCTGTGGATGGACAAATCTGGCCACCTAATTATCCTCTCTCTAATTAGAGAATCCCTTCCTGCCCCTTCACCACCTCGGTGAGTGGAATGGGGTCCCACCATACCATCCAGGTGGGTGCTGAATTGGCTCCCCAATGCAACTTTTATGCATATTGCAGCCATATGATTGTTTTTCTGAAGGGCACAGCCAACAAACCACGCTTGCTTTGAAGTATGATAAAACTATCCCAAACTGTAAACCCCCCCCCAAAAAAAATATTTAAAAACCAGCAAATGCTCAAATTTTCTTTTTTTTTTTTTAGGGGGCGGGGGTATGATTTTTAAAAGATTGCATTGCACAACTCTGTTCCTTTTACCAAAAACTGCTTATCTCTCAAACAGCAGGAGATCAAACAGATCAGCACACTCTGTACCAAACCTGCACATCAACGTTTTTATTTTTGATAAAAGCACAATGCCATCTTTTTGTGAGACTGGAAAGGGGGGGGGGGGAAGAGATCAAAACAACGCCCACTTCTCATAGTTAAAGCTTTAGAACAAAACACATGTTAAGTGTTTGTGCTTGAATGCGAGTACAGAACAGCTGGTACTCACAACCTCCGAAGAATAGCAGCAGAAACTCCAACTAAGTTTTGTGAGAATATGGGAAGCCCGACGCAATCCTCAGAGACCCCCAGCCAGTGCACGTTTATGCTCCCTCCCACCTTCACACCAGGAGCAAAAACACAGACTGTCTAGGGGTCCCTGTGGACCGGGCTGGGAAACCCTGTGCTTGAGCCTGACGGCCAGCTGCTCCGACCCCGGCAGCTGAAAGTGTTTCACAGCACACAGCGGTTTGGCTGCAGCCTCTGCTCGACCTGCCCTGTCTCAGGGAAAGCTCTGCAAAAGGGAAAAATACCCCCACACACACACACACGATGCCTCTACACAAGGCCCCAATAACTATCGGCCAAAAACAGCAAAACAATCCGCAGCTGGACGGAGCAGCAGAAACCAGTTCTAGTCTGAATCACACACACTTGTCAATTTGGTTAGAAAATGTGTAAGAACAGTAGAAAATAAATCTGTACAAACTTCACAGAAAATGTGAAGACTCAAATGAAAAGACTCAATATGTACTTCCGAAAGAGAAAACAGCAAATCGGACTGAAGATGTGGACAAATGCAGCTTTATTCTAACTGCCCCCTAACGAGTCTGGCGCGCACGCACACACGGAGGACATCACTGATGTCAATACCCTCACACAAGCCAACCTTGGGGGGCCCCATCTGGCTCGTTAAAGAGAAGTGGCGCACGCCCAGCTTCCGGGACTCAGAGTTTATCCACCAGCGCGGCCCCACAGCTGAGACATTAGCTTCACACTCCAAGCAAAAAATTTTTTAAAAAGTAAGAAAAAAAAATAAATAGAGTGCAGCTTGGTGTTTCTGGGGAGGTGCGGTCTTGCCCACGTGAGGGGGCTTCCCCCCCCCCATCGTGTGGCATCAAGCCAGCTGCCACCAAACCAGCCTCCTGCCTTCGTAACCGGTATCCGGGTTAAGTCTGTGGTTGCCCATTAGCTTCCATAAAAATATAAATATCTTCCATATACAAAAATATTACAGACAATTTCTATTAGAAACAGGAGAATAATTTCAGTATAAATTTCAACATGTCCCTTAAAAGGAAATAAAAATGAGTTTTCTTCAGCATTAAAGTAGCTGCATTACTTTGGGATATTAAAAAGGGGGGGGGAATGGCCTGCATGTCTGTGCCTCATATCCACGTGCTGGTGGTGCCAGTTCCATTTGGCTTAGGCTCGCTCAGTCCTCCTCTGGCGCCCCCTGCAGGTCGACCTCCACCCTCCGCCTCTTGGCGAGCTTCTCAGGACTGACGTCGCTGCCCTCCACGGAGCCATTCCTGCTGCCGCCGATGGCCTCGGCCCCATCGCAGCCGTTGGGCTCTCTGTCCGGCACTGCGTGGTCCGGGTGCTGGACCGGTCTGTTTGACTGGCTCTCAGTGCCGGATTGAGAGTCACTTGCACTGTGACTCGCAAGCCCTGTGACAACAGACACTGACTCATGAACAAATTCAGCATGAAAGAAGGGACCCCCCAAAGAAAAATCTGGACCCCCTAAAAACTTCTTTTTCCGTGAACCTTGTGCTTTCAAAGCAGACACATGCACATAATCTCACTTGAATACTACAGAGCAACATAACCCGTTTTACAACTAGGTATTACTGTAACTATGCCTGGAATGTGGTCCAGGGTGTACCCTGGCCTTTTGCCCTGTGCTAATGGGAATAGGCCTGCTGCCCCCCCCCAACCCCCCCAAGGCTCTGACCAGGATCAGCGGTCAGAAGTAGGATGGATGCATGGTATTACTAAACTTCCTTCATTCTCGCTATAGCCCAGATAGAGCACAGCGCCCCCTGCTGCACGTCCCCCGCCTGCTGGTGCTCACCGTTCTGGTTGCTGCTGTCGTCTTTCTCGGACTGACCGGTGCTGCTGTTGGGCGTGGTGGACGGTGGAGAAGCCGCTCGGCTAGAGGCGGCGCTCTCCGTCTCATCGAGCAGCCGGTCCATATAATCCCTGCAAAGGGCACGGGGGGACCCCGTTTACGGCTCGTGCTGTGCTACTGCAAGCCACGCCCACATTCACATCGCCAACGCTGACAAAATGCTGCCGCATAGCGCCTGCAGCTGCCCCACGTTACCACGGTCGGTACGGATTGAAACATTGACGCAACTTCCTAACGACAGTAGCTGATGGCGAAAGGTTTCAACTATCGTAAAACAACTTAAGGTTGTTTAATAATTTATGTTACCGAAACAAGTCGATAAACACGTATAGCAGCATTTTCATTAAGATTCACTTACGTAACACCTGGGTGAAGAGTGTATTTCCTTTTCCCAAGTCTGGTTTGCTGTGCAAAGAAATCATAACGCTCAGATTTCTTCCACATGTAATAAAAGGCCACACATTCTCCTACAGATCTAGTTCTCACCTGAAAAATTTAATTTATCAGATATGAGATAACCAGTACCTAAGAAGAAAAATCAGCATTAGAAAAACATTTGCACAAATGCAGTGTTACTTTTCAATGAAAATAACTGAATAGATTAAATTAGTATACAATCCATATCAGAGCAGACAGCCTTAAAATTGATTTGTTAAAATAATTGATGCAATTCCTTATTCTAGACAAAGAAAAGGTATAATTCGCTTAGATTTACATTAAAATTATTTAAAGACATTCATGCATTAGGTGTTCATAGAAATATTTAAGCAACAATCACAGTACATGTCAATGTCATTAACAAGATAATTTTATTATTTGCTCTAATGATGAGAATATGCATAAAATGCTGCAAATATTTACCTTGTTTACTTGTATTAAATGAAAATTTAACACAAAGATAATCACAGTATATGTAAATGTCATTAGAGGATCAGTTTATTACGTGTTCTAATAGTCAAAATAAAAAGCATAAAAGGTGTGAATAATTACCTTATTTGCTTGTATTAAATGAAAATCTTTCCCATATGCTTTTAATCCTTGTTCAAAATATCTGCATTCTTCTTCTGTCCAAACTGATAGCTCTTCTGTGGTAGCAAAGACGACGTGGGAAAACGCTTAGTTTCATTACAGTGATACTGTTTCTATTAGTCCCCGACAAAACCCAATTACCAACGGCTTCAAAAAAAAAAAAAAAAAAAAAATTGTGCAGTGTTAAAATGACTCATCGCCACACACATTAGCCAGCCCGCCCGCACGCGCGCACACACACAAACACAGAGAGACAGAGAGAGACATAAAATCAGTCCGTACCTCTGGCTGCTTTCACATTAAACTTTAGCCGCCTCAAAGCCTCTTCAGTGTTAAAACTACACTTCACTAATTCATACAGGGCCTGAAGATAAACATAAGCCACAAAAATTTAGTGTTCTGTAAATTGAACAGCTTTTAATAATCAGGGCTAAGAAAATCACTGTAAAGTTCTGGCCCATCCTGTGCTGACTGGTGCAGGTAATGCATCTGGAGTGGCTGTACCTGCTCGTTGTCCTTGATGTGAGAGCCTTCTGGGATGGCATCTACGCCCTTCTCCTCCCCTGTGCGCTTGGAGGCCTCCTCCAGAAACTCCACCACGTCCTGCTCTGGAAGGAGCTCCGGATCCCATAACAGCTGATCGTCGTTCTCATACACTATAGGCAAGGAAAAAGCAAAACGGAATTTCTGTTACAGGCAAGAGCAAAAATCAGGGCTTCTACAGAGCAGAAATGTTTTTTAAACCCGTCTCACGCTAGATTAAATACCAAGAGATAAACGCCAATAATATTAAATATATCAAAGGACACTAACCTCTTTCATTCTCTTTATATTTGGAAAGTCCGGATGGTGTTTCAGCCTGATACATCGATCCTACCATAATCTCCTGAAGATCCAAACACACCCTCATGATTCAATTCAATTTGACGCCCTGGTTTTTTTTATTTTATCTCTCAGCGCAAATACACAGTTACCTTTTTCCAGTCTTCAGAAGGAATATAGTCTTCATCTTCCTCAGATTCCTCCTCAACATCATTACCTTAAACAAAACACTTCCTTCAGGGGAAATCTATTCTATGCATTTCACGTACTTAACTGCAGTATGCATTTTTACTCGCACAACAATCAGGAATCACTTGGAAATACAAAACATCACTGTTGGAAAATTTAGTCCACTACTTCGTAAATAACAGACCTGCTTGTGGAATTTAAGAGGAATGGTCGGCCATATTATTGTTTTCTAGTCACCTTAAAGACGACGGCCATAACAATACTGTTGACTTCAAGCTACATACTCTCAAAGTATTTGCATCTCCGTGGGCGGATCAGCTCTGCATTGTCCCGAGATGTCGTAGACTGAGAACGCTCGTCATTAGACGGCTGGGTGTCATCTTCCAGGCCGGAATCCTTCACTCTCTCATCCTGAAACCCCAGAAACAAAGACTAGAGATAAGTTTGCTTTAACGGTCTTCAGGCAGTTCTCACATAATGACATTTATGCAAAAAAAAAAAATAGCATCCTAAATTTCAGCATTCTGAAATTTCAGACTTTTATTCCTTTGTGAAATTCAGATCAAGAACAAAACTTATGAGCACAAAAAGCTCAATTATAACCTAGGCCTATTTTTTAATACACATCTTAACTTCCTTATTTAGCCAATATTTTCCACCCAGGGTGACATAAAATTTTATTCAGTCATACAACTAGATATTTTTATCTAATGAAGCGCAGCCAGGAACGTGCTCAGAGATATCTAATAACAAATAAAGCCCCCCTTTGAGACTTGGACAAGCAACATTAACCCCATGTACTTAATCACCAGAGGACCTGCTGCACCAGCGTCACAAACCTGGCTCCTATTGAGTCCCCCACTTCTGCTGTTCTCATCATTATCCACATCTTCAATATACTCCTCTTCCTCACAATCATCCTCGTCCTCTTCCTCATCTTCCTCCTCATCCTCGTCTTCCTCACCTCCAGGGGACCCACCACTTGCATACAGACTCAACAGTTCCTGTAAGGGCATATCCCTTTCCTACCACAAAAACAAGTAGATTTACATCACCACTAAATGAACTGTGACATAATGGCTAACCATTTAATTGCAAAGAGAACCAGGAAAATTTATAGAGGTGGAAAGTTCTGGTCCAGAAAGTAAAAATCCAAACCAAGATCTTGTTTTAAACAACCTATCGAGCATAAAGTCACAGAGTACTGAACTGGTTGGCTGAAATAAAACCTTGGTCTGAATTTGTACTTTCTGGACCTGAACTTTCCACCTGTGCTTACATATAATAAAAAGTATGAAACAGAAAAAAATAACCAAAAAAAAAAGTTTCCAAGTCTTGGCCAATGAAACACCATAAATTATACAACCAGAGGTGGAGAGTTCCTTTCCAGAAAGTAAAAATCCAGGCCAAAATTTTGTTTCGAGCAACCAGTTGAGTACTCTGCGATTGATTCTTTATGCTCAACGGATTGGTCGAAACAAAATCTTGGTCTGGATTTTTACTCTCTGGACCAGAACTATCCATCTCTGGTAATAACCTGATATCATGATCAGATGCCACTCACCCGAGCAAGATCTTCAATCTCACTGGTAAAGTCCGTCTCTCCCTCCAGCATCTCCTCTTCCTCCAGGGTCCGCTCATCATCGAAGTCATGAACAAGCATGTCAGCAGATGGGTCAAACTCGTGGTCGTCTGAGCCAGCTGACCCTCCTGACAGTTTTGCAAAAATAAATTAATCATATGGCATCCTACAAGAAAAACCGTTAATAGGTATTTTTATTACAGTTTTTCCAACATGTATACATGTTACGGTACGGAATATAAACACAACTAACGTAAGAAAAAGGCCAGGAAATTTAAGGCGTAAAGTTTTGATAATACTCTCACCCATTTGATCAAAAACACAAATCAAGGTTGTATTTTTTCCCCACAATTACAAAACTTCAAACATGTTTACCTGGACTCGAATTCCCAAAGGAGGGCTAAAACAGAAAGACACATCTATTAGCCAAATCACTTTTAAATTTTTTTTTTAAAAAATACTAACCATCCATTTTAGACAAATATCCACACATGGCTGGCCGCTACGCTGGCGAAACTTACAGCAAAATTAATAGATTTAAACGAAATAAAAGAGCAGGAAATGTGTGGAAGGCGATTGCCCGTATAGTGCAGGGGACGAGTCGCCGCCCTAGTGGATGAAACTGGAAGTGCGAGACGGAAAAGCGCGACTCAACTTGGTAGCTACACAAGTGTTAGCCGACACACAGCAAGCTACCAAAGTTGTGCGCTTGAAGCAAATAACCCGGACTTTGCAACTGCTGCTATGCGGATAAATACCATTTTCAAACACAATTTTCCTACCGTAAAGTTACTAAAAAAATAAATACGCAAATACACGTAAAGCTACAACGATAGCTAGGCAGGATTGCCACATTAAAGATAAATTAGCATATTACTTATTTAGCGCAATCTAACTTGAATGACTAGTTACACTAATATTACTACCAACACAGTTAAGTTACCCAATAAGCTAGCTCTCCGCCTACAGACAGAAGTTTTAATTAACAATTGTAAAATGCAACAAGTGTTCGCAACATTAAAATAAACGCTAAAATTTGAAATACACAAATATTTTTTCAGGTCAGTTCCCTTACAAAACCATTTGACAGACTCATAAGACGACATTATGATAACGCGAAGCTATTTCCGAGAATATTTATCTGACTTTAAACCTTACCTGCGCCATGTTTGCTCTGCTGATGGGTTACGTCACGGGTCATGCCAAGGTCCCGGATGGAGCGTCCGCTGCAATCCCCGCCCCTTATTCAAACGAGGTGACGTCATCCAAAGGTTGCGCGCGCTCCTTAGGCGCACGTACATAATGAAGCAAGACATTTTAAATGCAATTTGCACTAGGAGTATAGGTATACCGGAATGTGTATTTTTTGAAACTCCATCTTGCTCTTATTTTGAGTTATACACGCATATATACAATGAGCTTTGGGTTTGAGTGCAGAATCAGACATAAATCAGACATGAATCGTTATCCGGCACACAGAGCATTTCTCGGGTAGGTAATTAAGGGCCTTGCTCAAGGGTCCACCGGAGTCCTATTCTGCAGAACATTCTGAATCGGCGACCTTCCTTCACAGTCTTAGAACCAGTCACCCTTCCCCAAAACAGTCATTTGTGATCTGCCGTGACCCGGATTCGAACCGGGGTTGTTGCGGCCACAACGCAAAGTACTAACCACTATACGATCACGGCGAGCCACCGATCACTTCATGGTTACCAACTCTTACACATCCGACGTGACACTCACGCTTTCAGATTCTGATGCTCACGTAAGACATCTTATGGTAAATCCTTGTTATTCCGTTATAAATCTAAAGTTAGATACATCAAAAGCGCTTAGGTAGTTTGTAGTACCTACAGACTATATAGGTATTAATAACCTATATAGGTTAAGTACTCCCTCCCGTATAAAAGAGTAATGACTTTTCGAGTTATGCAGTAGACATCAATAAAATTTCTGACACTTCATATCTATTTAATAAATGCTTATTGTAGAAATGTAATTAATTCAATTATTTAGGCTAAATATCGCGCATAGAAACGCTATCATAATCAGCACATTGATTCTATTAATTCCTTATAAAACAATCAGAAAAGTGTTTTAAAGTCCCATCTTGTGGTCAGAAGAAAATGGTTTATGATCACGTATCGCAGCCATCAACCTTGGCCCCCGACAGCAGTAATGTTTCTGGTTTTAGGAAACGCATTGTCATTTCCATTTGAATTGATGCCACTTAATTCTAATAACACTGATGGTATGGATGAAATTTCTGTACAATATGTTTAAAATAGGTTGTGGAAAAGAAAGTCAGCAGGAAGAGTAGGGCATGTTACTCAAGAGAAGCTTGGTGGAAGTATTTAAGTCCATCCATCCATCTCCTCCCGCTTTTCCGGGTGGGGCTGTGGGGGCAGCAGCCTAAGCAGGGAAACCCAGACTTCCCTCTCCCCAGCCACTTCATCCAGCTCCTCCGGGGGAATGCCGAGGCGTTCCCAGGCCAGCCGAGAGACACAGTCCCTCCAGCGTGTCCTGGGTCTTCCCCGAGGCCTCCTCCCAGTGGGACATGCCCGGAACACTTCACCAGGGAACACCTCCTCTCGATGTGGAGGAGCAGCGGCTCTACTCCGAGTCCCTCCTGAATGACCGAGTTAAGGCAGTCAAGATAAATTCCTAACATTAAAAAAAAATGCAATTAACAGGCATCTCAATGGGCTGAAAAATTTATTGAAGCAAGTAATGCATGTGTGCACTTTCTCCACACTGTGCTTTAACCATTTTCTTAACTTCTGAAGCCATTGCCCATAAAGGCTTCTGCACAATTACACTTTCAATATAAATCCAGGACGGACATTTTAGTCCAATAAACCAGTCCCATAAAGATGGTTCCATCCTGAAGTCTTAAATACCAAAAAAGGCATTTTACCTTTATTCCCTGTGTCTTTATTCCGATGGAGAAGTCAGAAGTGATTCCCAGTAGCAAACCAGTATTTGTTACAAACTCCCAACCACGGACAATGTACCAATATTCATACTGAACATCCCGGTATGCAATGAACTCACATGCTTTGTGCAGGCTTTGGTATAAAAAAGTCTAACTACAGAACATAAAAGGTTGAATGATTAGTATAGACCACCATGATCGACAGATATTTTTCTAAGCACCGCCACCCTAAAGATGCGGTGAAGAGATGGAATAGATAGCACAAAGGTGAAGGTAATGTCGAAAAAAAAAACCCATAATGCATTTATTAAAGCATCTTACGAGAAACATGGGGTCTTATTCTTCATATCATCAAAAGACTCCTGAATGTATCTCTACTTGTTTGTGTAGCTAGGGTGTTCTCTGTTGGTCTGAATTAGTGGAGTTTTCTGTGCAACCTTAGAATCTTAGACTGCTATATTCTTGCCACTTTCTTCAGCATAATATATTCTATAATATTAATTGATTTGGCACACAAAATGTGATATTTTATTTTTAGTGCAGGACTAGACTATTCGATCGTTGAGGGCCCAAATCTGATGTGTGATTTGGTTGCGATAAAAAGCATTTTAAAAGCTAACTGTAAAAATTCAAGGGGCTGTAGCCCTCAACGGCTGCAACCGTAGTAGTGCAACTTTACTGTCCAGTTCTGGTTCTTCTTACTCTTAGAACAGCAGGTGCTAACACTGGGTTAGCAGGTCGAAACACATGCAGGTCTGACTGCAGTCGACTGAATACACAAGGCCTGAGCCTGGCCTTCTCTCTCCGTGCTTAAACTGCTAGCATGTTGCTACAAACTGAAGCCTGAACCCAACACTGCTACCCAAAGACAGGGTTACAACCCAACTGCTCCAGCAGCAATTTCAGAAAGTCATCAAATGATAAACAAATTTCAAGATCAGAAAAAATAAATACATAATAATCTACTTCTTTATCAGATTTTCCCTTTCGTGATAAGCAATGATTATTTTTTAAACATCTCTTTAACATTTTAATAAACTTGCTAGTTGTTACAAAATTTACCTAAGGCTACTTCATTATGCTTATTTATATATGTATAAATAAAATAATATCCACGCTATGAAGATTAAACTACAAAATATCATTTAAGAGTATTTGGCAGAAACTAAACTAAAAGTATATTAAACAAATAATTAACAATGGATTTAAATATATAACATACATATACAACAAGATCTACATATTACTCAGTAAAGGTTGCCAAAGACTAATAAGACAGATGCAATGAAGTTCTTGATTTCAATTGTTTTGTTTAAAAGCGGCTGCTGATAAGGCACTGCTTATTTACAAGACGAACTGCTGAATAAAATGTTCTTGTTTGATCTTTAACGTTTTCTGGACTATAATTAAAAAAATAAAATAATAATAATAATTTAAAAAAAGGGTCGGAAATTGTTATGAGTTGTGTTGCAGTTGTTGTCCGTCGTAATTCTTTGAAATAATAACAATACATTAAAGACATGATTTGCTGTTAAGGTCCTCATAACCCATTGCTACATTTTCATTCAGCAATTTCTCGGACTCTTCTGGAACTTGTGTGTACAAAGAGACCAACACAGAGCATAATAAACATTATTTACACGGCAGCCACATTGCTCCTACGTGGACAAACTGTCGCTGCGTGCCGTCTCGCCCTGCAAAATTACTGTGTGCATCACAGAGTGTGTGAGTCCAGCAGGCACGCACTGCCGAGTCCCCAGTCCTGGTCCCGCTCTTGTGCCTCTTCTTCTCTCATTTCCTGGCCCTCCTGGAGGACCTGGTGGATCTCCTGGAAGCTCGGCCTCTCCTTCGTGTTCCTCCTCCAGCAGCTCAGCATGAGCTTGTAGATGACGTCCGGGCACATGGCAGGCTGAGGAAGGTAGATCTGGAAGAAGCACACGGACGCACGTTTCGCTGTGTATGACGCCATTTACCTTCATAACGTCAATCTGTGTTTTACATCATCTCAAGCTGTGTGTTTATAAGGCAACCACTGCAGAGAAGGCAGAGAAAAGATCTGACAGTGATTAGGAGGACTTGGGGTGCAGTCCACTATCACCCCGACCTTTCCCTGGGCCGTCAACCCTCACCTGTCGTTGCTGGTCCCGGAAAAACTCTCCGGTGTTTTCGATGACCTGCTCATCAGTGAGCGGTGAGTACGGCTGCTCCCTGCAGAAGGTGAGCATCTCCCACAGGGTAACACCGAAGGCCCACACGTCACTGGCGGTCGTGAACTTGCCCTGGAGGTCAACGGTAACTACCGTTATACACACTTGAACACTCCTTCAGATCGGAGGCAAATATTATAGCACTAATACACAAAATTCAACGCATAACCACAAAATCTAGTAGAAGAACTAAGGTTCTTAAGTAAATTGCCTAAATAATCAACCTTAAAGGGGCCCTATTATGCTCATTTTCACTGTTTATAATTTCATTTTTGGGAACCACTGAAATAGATTTACATGCTTCAATGTTTCGAAAACATTTCTCATAATATACATCTCTATTCACTCTGCCTATAATTCCATCTGAAAGACTGAGAGCTTTAAGCTCCACCCCTGGGGAGCTCAGAGTACCCTGATTGGTCAGTTTGCCCTACATGATCCACCCCTTTCTTGCAGGCTGCAGACAGGTCCTTGCAGGTGGGCGGCCAATAAAGATTGTGCTACGAGGTGACCTCACCATGTCATGGAAGTAAGGCCTGGAATTCCAAGGAAGCGTTTCAGGCAGATTAGAGAAGAGTGGTTTCTGTGATGAGAGTTACTCAGTTCGGCATATACTCTTGGCCTTAAGACTTCGCAGCCTGTTTATAGAAAAGCTACACACCAATGGAAAGGGGAACACTGGAAAAGCATAACAGACCTCCTTTAAAATCCATCTGTAAAGTGTGTGCTATTTTGCTAAATAGCTTTAGCGCATCTTCATTATCACATATGTTCCAGGTCCAATGAATCTAAAGAGATCTGGATTGCAAACGCCTGAAGAGCAGCAGGGCTTCTCCTCACCAGTAAGATGCCCTCCCAGGCCATCCAGCGGATGGGCAGCACGGCACGGCCTTGGATGCGGTAGTAGTCGCCACTGTACAGGTTTCGGCTCATGCCGAAGTCGGCGATCTTGATGGTGTAGCTATTCCCCACCAGGCAGTTGCGTGTGGCCAGGTCTCGGTGCACAAACTTGAGGGAGGACAGGTACTTCATGCCTGAAGCGATCTGGGTGGCCATGTACAGAAGGCTGCCATAGCTGGAAGATAAGGCACAGGGTAACGGGGGCATAAGAGGGACTATAACTCATACAGAGGTTCCAACCTTACTATTAGCCAATAATATGCTTTGAATTCCAGAGTGTCTGAGGAGAGGGAATGCCGACAGCCAATCAGCTTTCAGCAGGCACCAGTGCCCGTCAGAGAAGCTTTGACTTCTACTCTCTTCCAGTACCAACAGTTTGAGGTATGAGACGCTGCCTTGTATATAACATAACAACAACCAAAAAATATCCTGAATGACTGCCCAGCGACTCCCTGGGGGAGGCGTTTCGGGGCCCCGGGGCAGACCCAGGACACACTGGCTGGCTTGGGCACGCCTTGGTATTTCCCTGGTGGAGCTGGAGGAGGTGGCTGATGAAAGGGAGGTCTGGGCATCCCTGCTTAGACTGCTGACCCCGTGAACCGACTCTGGATAAGCGGCGGATAACGGACGGATGAATGTGAAGAAAATTGCTAGTCTTTGGAAACTTCCAGCTGCACCAAATAACTTTGGTTATATGGCTTCAATATTACTACTAAAGTTCACAAATAGGGCTGAGATGAAGCCTTGAATGACAGAGGGAACTCAAACCTGAGGGAGGTGGTGTCACTGAGCAGGGTCAGAGGACTCTCAGGTTCATGCCGGGAGAGGAACTGGTTGAGGTCGCCGTTTTCCATGTACTCTGTGATCATGCAGAGAGGGTCACTATGGACACACACGCCCAACAGACGGATGATGTTCGGGTCCTTTAGACGAGACATAATCTTGATCTCCTTTAGGAAGTCAGTCCTGTTAATGGGAAAGAAAGAGGGTTCTGAGGAACTCTGGCTCGAGGCAGTTTTACTTACACAAAAATGTTCTGAGGTCAGAAGGAAAAATAATTGGTTCAGAGAGACAACCAATCAGCCTGGTCTCAAGCAAGTAGAGGAGGCAGGACCAACCAATCAAATGTCTTGGTTGAAACAAATGAACCAATCATTTTTTTCTCTGCTCTCAGAACATTTGTGTGTAAAACTCCGATGAGCAGAGATGCCCTGAAGATTCAGTAACGGCAGCAGGTAAGAAGCTAAGAGAGAAACTTCTATATCTTTTGTATTTGGACTGAAACCGCAGTAAATGCTTTTTGAGATTCATACCTTGCGTTCTTGTTTGCATCTTCACGCAGCATCTTCACAGCCACGAGGACGGGCTGACCGTCGCTGAAGTCGAAACAGCCGTCTTTGCACATGAACTCCTGCATGCCGTCCGCTTCACACAGGTGCACCTGCGGTTTCCCCACGGAAATGAAAAAAGAACCTTCACTATGGGTTGACCATTATGGCTGCACCCATCCACCTCTAGCTGACTGATGCACTGACCTCCCCAAACTGCCCCTCTCCAAGCTTCTCTTTGAAGGTGAGCTGTTTTCGGGGGAACTCCTCTACAGCCAGGTCTTTCCCAGAGAGGAGATCCATGGTGAGGGCAGGTACGGAATACGTGTTGCTGCCTGTGACACCCTGGAGGTTGACGATGTCTGCTTCAGCGTAGTGAGGGACACCTTCCTGAGCGCTGGCCTGGCACGACTTTGACGCCACACTTATCCCTGCTGATGACACATGAAAGTAGCCACAGATGTTCACAAACCCAGACACGTCACCCAACGAGCGATGCTAATGCCGAGAGAACTGAAGGCTACTGTGATCTAGACCTATTTTAACAAATAACTTGATTAATTTATCCAACTAGCCTTAGCTGGTATCAATGTGCGATTTTTATTTTCAGTTGTACAAGAAGACCTTAGCACCAAAGTGTCATTGAAAATGATTTTAGCATATATGAATATGGTTACATAGAGACATCTGATGAACGTCAAGGGTTTCCCAGAATCCCTGTAGACTCACCGGCTTCCTCCATGGATTGGGAGATCTCGGGCATCTTGCGGAGGAGCTGTGAGGGCTCCTGGTAATCGGGCCCCAGAGGGAAGATCCTCTCGTAAGTGGAGTTGGACTCCTGCTCACTGGGCACTGATGAGTGGTGGTTGTTACTGTAAGTGAACGTGTCACTTTGTACGGACAGGCTGCCTGTCAGTTCATCATCCAGCATCCGCCGGGAGGCCTGGAATAACGTTACGTTAAACCAAAGTTATATTACAATCATCATGCTACGTCGAGTAACCTAGCCAATCAGCGTGAGAAATCTTTCCCATGGATTCCATCGGCTACAAATTGCTGCAAAAAAAAAATTTATGATGCCGAACCTTTTCCAGCATCTTCTGCCAGACTTGCCGCCACAGTATAATCACGATAATGGCCACCAGGATGAATATGATAGCAACCAAGCAGCCAATCAGAATTCTAGTATTGCTGTCATCCACTTTGTGAGTAGGGTCGTCTCCTGTGGAAGAGATACAAAGACTGCGTTGGGTTGATGCCTGAATTGGGCCGAGTCCAGCACTTCATTCTCAGAACAGACGTGGACCAAGCAGAAGATGCTTCAGGCACTGACCTGGCTGAGTGCTGGGTGGGGCGCTGGATTTGCGTGGAAGAAGTGTTGTGTTATACATCGCTGTGTCTGAGCCAAGGAAATAAATGTTTGCAAATACATTTCACTTGATTAAACATCTAATTAAATAGCTAAATAAATAGAGACATGCATTCGTCCTGTTTTTCTGCCACATCAGTGCCTTCGTTCCCTACCTGACTGGAAGGTGATCTCGCTGAACATCATCCAGGCATCAGCGAAGTAGTACTGGCACTTGATGGTACTGGCCATGTGGTTGTCGAGGGCGACACTGACGAAGCGTGCGCTGGGGTTGACACTGTCCACCACGGGGCTGAAAGTGACAGCCGTTGACTCCCATTCGGACGTGGATCGGAAGTAGCACGTCACCTGCCTGAACGTCTTCACCTTCTTCGTAAACATGTTGTTGCAGTGGACCTTTAAGAAAACAGTTCAACCGATTATCACTTTGGACGTCATGAAAATTTTATGTTTGCGTAATATGCTCAAAAAAGCTTTTGATATAGGTTTGAATGACCGTGACTATAACACATTTTTTTCCATTAAAACATTACATCCATCCATCCATCCATCCAACTTATGCTGGCCAGGGTTATTAGGTACAACAATTCAGCACCTGACTCAGACATATTAGTGGGGACAATGACATCCAATCGATAAATCACAGTATTTTGTCCACAGTTCCTTGATCTAACCCTATATTTACAGCGTCTTCTTGCCACTATAACTATCACAGGCACCTTCATGGTGGTGAAGTTGCGAATGCGATCAAATTCGAAGACGATCTCCACATGGTTTCCTGGGAAGCTCTCATTGTTCCAGCCCACATAGTCGTAGCCGGGCCAGACGCTGTAGATGTGACTGTGCGTGAAGTCATCCAGGCCGCAAGTGCCGTCTGTCAGCTGGCCCAAGCCTTCACTCATGGAGCTGAAGGGGAATGGAGACACCAGAATCATTAACACCACCTACGCGCTGCAGTATTTAGTATGCTATGAATTTTCCACTGAAGACAAGAGCTGTGAATTAACTGCAAAAAGTATACACACACTTTGGGCTTACAAGATCTGCACGCTTAACTTTTAACCAGGCATTCTGAAGACAGCATGAACCCTAATTACACTAGTTTTCAGCAAAGTTCTCAGATGAACTAAGAAAGGTATGAAAAATCAAACAGCTAATGTATGATAAGGACAGCCATTAAGGGTTTCACCATCTCTTTTGCCACATTATTGCTCTATTAGCAGGAAAACAGGGATTCTTAACATCACTGAAGGGTTAGAATCAATCAGTTGTAACAGTAAACAGAAGACATTTGTTGTGATTACAAAAATATAAATCTCTCAGTGTTAGTTCGATTACATCAATAGAAAATCGTCAGATTATT
The DNA here is from genome assembly GCA_026784285.1 of Stomatorhinus walkeri. NCBI lineage: Eukaryota > Metazoa > Chordata > Actinopteri > Osteoglossiformes > Mormyridae > Stomatorhinus > Stomatorhinus walkeri. Next base: position 8,045,056 of record JAODUD010000043.1, on the reverse strand, counting down.
AGAACTTTCAAAATACTACACCAAAAGATCTACTGAACACACTTACATTGCCAGTGTATCAGTGATCCAAGCCCAACCCTTTGGAAGACAAAGCATGATGATGGAATTTATATATGCTAAAGCATAGATTTGCCACTAGATGGCAGTGATCTCAAATCAAACATCAGTACTTGAACACAATGACAACCAATATTTTACCTGACTTGATTTTTGTCGGCTTTATTAACAGGATTCGAACCAGGCCCTCTAGTCATAACTAGTTACCTGAAGGAAGCCTTGCTGTAGTGGAACACATGTATAGATAATGAAAGGTGACAGAAGTTGCAAAAAAGGCTGTTTCATGGCATTCATAATTACCCAAACAAATCGTTTCTCTGGGATGTGAGCCCCAAACAGTAGATAAATGTTGTTATGTATGCTAAAATTATTTTTCAGACAGCAGTGTGTGCCAGCAGATTTCTCAAAGACCGCATACACAGAAGAGCCGGACCTTGCAGAAAGTGGATGTAGAAAACAACGCACCCACCTGTAGCTCAACAAGCCGTCGTAAACAGAGTCGTTCAGCGGAATGTTCTGGCTGTGGTAGATCATCAGCTCGCCAGCAGGGGCGCTGTAGGACACCAGGCCGTCTGGTTGGAGGACAAATGAAAGTTCGAGTAGGAGTAGATGACCTTATCCACAAAGGGCCGGTGTGTATGCAGGTTGCTGGGGTAACCTTTATGTCAGCTGATCAAACCCAGGTGTGAGGACTCCTAAGCCAAACAGTCCTGTGATTACTAAACTAATTAAGGAGTTGCAATGAAAACCGGCATACGGAACTGCCCATTCTGACTAAGACTGCCTACATCTGTGTTAGAGGGATCTTGCTTGAATTGGATCTGGCCAGCACCATTAATGAGTACAAAAGATGTAAACTAACCAAGTGTTGAGAATGCACTTAGCTTTGTGGGAATCTCTCAACATCAGAACCACTTAGAAATCACTGTTAAATACTAACAGATGTTCCTCAATACATTTGACAGACTAACTAAAACAGTCTGCATTTGTTTGTGTCTGTATGAAACTACCATTTAGTATAAAAATGCCATTTCATTGCTTTTGTTGAAATTTGCCAAATGTATAATGTATAATTCTTTTGTCCCAGTTTTGGTGAAAAAAAGAAAAGCTAAACAATATATTGAAATCAACCAAAGAATCACAAAAGTAAATGTTTATCTCATGTGAGAGGCCTGTTATTTGAACACTTAAAAATGCCAAAATACATACGCGTGATAGTTACTACTGCATTTCTATCTGTCTTCACGGTGAATCCATTTCTTTTCTACTCAGTCTAGACCAAACTAAATTAGGGTGACCATGTTTTCAGGGAGAGGATGCAAAGGCAAGCATCAAAGCACAGGGCAGCACGTGATGTCCTGACCATAGAAAGCAAATGTCAACGTGAAACACAGTAAAGTCATGTACATTTCAGGTCCTAAAGAAAGAGGATAGGCCTCAGAAAAAGAGGACGTACAGTCACCTGAGTACAACGGATTAACTGTCAACACATTACAGCACAGCACAACAATGAAATGCGTCCTCTGCATTTAACCCCTATGTGACAGAAGTTGGCAGCTATTATGCAGTGCATGGGGGCGGTACCATGCTCAGGGTATCTCACTGATGTCCTGCTGGTATGGGACGTGAACCAGCAACCTTTCAATCATAAACACTTTCTTAATCATCAAGCCACCACTATGGACAGATATGAGTTTAGCGTATTTCTGTGCTGTTTTTACCGTTCAGACACACGGTTAGGCGGGCCGTGCGGTGTATGCTGGCATCGGCAAACGGCGGCCTGTCTCACCCAGCCATTCACAGCCGTACAGCTCGACCCGCATGCACACGTTCATGGAGTGGTCGGTGACCGGCATGAAGCGCACGTAGCGGCCGATGATGGGCGGCTCCAGATCCTTCAGCACCACGTCATAGGCGTTCTTATTGCCCTCGATTATCTACAGCAGGAAGAAGAACGACCCAAGCAATCACTACACCAAAATCGCCATAAAGCTATTCAAACAAATTAACCAACTGGCAGGGATATCTCAGACTTCCCAGAAAGAGAACTAGATTCGTTGCGAAAAGCCAGAGTACTATAGAAAGTTATTGGATAACGTTTATGATCAGTCTAATTACAGTTTGCCAATTATATGATTTGTTCTGTTTGGCATTTTTCCAGTGTACTAATGGGTACGGGGGGGGGGGGCGGGGGTCCACCGGGATAAAATTCTCATACCCCGGGGTACGAAATGTATACGAAAATACAGAACAAATCGCTAAATGATTTTTTTAAGCCCTAACCCTAAATTGGTTCTAGAACCACCTGCGCATCACAGTATTACACATGATCCGTAAACCCGCCTGCTGTCCATGCCGGCTGCGCCAGGAGATCCAGCGGTTGCCGTCGCGGCTGTACGTGATCTTGTACATCTGGGCAAACTCCTTGCCGATGCCGCCGGCGTGGCGACCCTGCGTGCCGACCAGCGTGATGAAGTGCAGCGAGCGCAGGTCGATCTGCAGGTACTCCTTGGGGCTGTCCGGCTCCACGGTCATATCCGGGCACCAGGCGCCGTCCCCGTCCTCAAAGTCCAGCCTGCAGTCCCGGAGACATCATGTGTTGGGGACGACATGGACCGGCCTGTTCCTCCCCTTACAGCTGCATGGTTTCACTGTGGATAGCTTGAACTGTGCGTGCATTTGAAGAGACAAACCTGCCGTATCTAGCCGCAGTGGAATCGGACCACTGACTGGAGGCGGAGATGTCTTCGTCCTGAATCTGTCCACCTGTCATGCCTAATGGATAGCGGCACACACCTACAAAGCAGGATCGTCATCAAACTCAGATGAGATGAGTGGCTCCCGTGCTGTTCACACTCAACGTGACACACACTGTGCAAACAAATAGGCCAACGCGCATTTAAACATTTCAGCTTTGCGGTTTCAGTTTTCTATTTGCATTTATCATACCGGAAAAAAACTCTAATTTTGCAGTAAGTTTTGGTAACTTTTTTTTTAAAGCACCTTTTACATTTTTACACGAATGACATCCTCTAAATGCTCGTCGGGGGCTTCCAGCCAGTCACGAACGTGTTATTTTTCTGCATAATCAGACGGATAAAGCAGGTCTTGCTTCAGGTGACGTTTACTTATTTTTAGCCGAGTTTGGAAATGCAAGTAGAGTTTCAACTGTAAAGCTTCTGTAATTTAATAATAACCAATTAGATCCAATAACTGTAATGGGGTGTGACATCAAAGGGACAATTGACAAACCAGAACTCCATCTGGATGTTTTAGCGGAACATAATTACACATAAACAAGCTTCACTAAATAATCGCAGGAAATTACAGCAGCCGGGAGCTACGGTTCATATTACGTTAAACATGTCCTCCACCCATGTGTCCTGGAGTCCTGTAACCGTGACGGTGTGCTACTATTAACAGTTCGACCTTGTCTCCTGCACAATGGACCACTGCCTGATCCAATTTGTAATCCCTGCTGTAAATTAATCCTGATCTTTAGTCGATTGCCAGAGATGTTCAGGTGCATGCAACCGACAACCGTCAGCTGTCATCGTCTTGATCTCCTTACACAACGTCCTGCACGCTACCTGTGCGCTTAAAAACGCGGCCGAGTGACTGTACTGTACTTTAATTTACTGTTATATATGTTTTCTAGTGCATCACCACCCTTAAGAAACGATGAAGGGTGGATGGAGAGATTAAACGCAGAGGTGGCGACGTCTGATGTGAAATTACAGGCGATATCGTGTGCATTATAAATAGTTTTCATAAGACTCCAGAAGGGCAGAGGACATCGGGGGGATTATTTTGGCAGTCACAGTGCCAATCTTCCCGTCAGTCTGTCCTTCTCACCCTTCGTTTAAACACCGTCAATGGGCATCGCTGTCTTTTCAGTGGCAACAATACTGTACATTTAGGAATGCTGTTTATCTTGGGCTTGTTATAGACTTCATGATGTAGAAGGTACACATTTTGCCTTATTTTTGGTTTATATGTCACTTATTAATCTTGCTGTTTAACTTTAAACCAACTGTTTTACTTAATAAATACATATTAGCACATAAAACCAGCAGTCTTACTGCGACATCTAAGGCCCAGTTCCTTAACCTGAACACTACAAAGAACCATATTCCTATAAATGTAGGCCTAAAAACTATAGGAAATGTATTTAGGAAATTAAAAATGAAAATTAGCGTTTCTGTCAGTGTCTTTCTTACCACCATGGGCCAAATCACTTGCGCTGAACTTATGGAATTCAGAACAATATCACAGAAAACCCAGAAGAGCATCAACTGGTGATACAATCGAAAAGAACTGATGCTGAAAGTCTAAAAATACCTTTCAAGCAGTTTTATACTGCAACTTTGCTAAAGGGCAGCTGAGTGAAATTCTCCGCTGGCGCTGGCCGTCGCACGGAAAGCCTCGCTAACGCTACAAGCTCCAGCCGTTTTTTTCTACCTTTCCGATTTTCCAGACCCTTTGCCTCTGAATGACCTGCTTGTTCCGTGGTATTTGCCGAGTACCCGCCAGCTCCGGGCTGCATACACCAGGGGACGGGTGTACACCCCTCCGTGCTTTTGCACGATGCCGTCCCGCCTCAGTCGTCCAGGGCAACGAGCATTTCAGCAGCTCTTAAGAAAAGAAAGAAACCCCAAGGACGCCTGAATGGAAGAGATTTAATCTCGCTGGAGCTTGAAACTTGGAAAAGTTGGCTGGATAGTGCATCTCCTTCCTGCTAAATGCAGCACGGAATTTTCCCCACTGCTGTTAAACAATTTGTAGTGCAGGGGAAGCATTTAAACATGCTTAAGTGAATTATGTTTGTATTAAGGAAAAAAAGAATCCATTTTAAAGGCAAATGCTTTAAAGACTTTACATTTTAAGGAAACATAACTCACACAAACATAAAACTTAAAAGTGTCTCATGACTTATGAATAAGTAATGACGCTCTAGCAATGAGGACAAAAAATTGGGGTTAATTTCAATAAACTTTACTGCTGTCAAATGTCTGGTATTGCCGCAGCCACAGGCTCCAGCAAGATTGTGGCATGGGCATCTCTGCCTTTCGTTTCACATGTTATTACAATCTTTGGTCAAGGTCGTGTCCTCAGATGATCTGGGAGCCCTGCGTAATGGCAGCAGTTAGTCCGTGGGACCAGAGGATTCTCAGTGTGGCCTGTGCTGCGTAACTGAGCACCACAGGCTGGTCAAACAGCTCTCTCAGGAGATCCCACATAATCAGACTGAACTTTCTAGAATCGGTCTGGCCAGTTTCAGTCCTGGTTTTCTTTCTAGCACATAGGCATCTCACTGAAGTCGTAACATTAGTAGTAAGACACCCCCTTGGCGTTTTAAGGCTGAATTAGGGACTGGGGGCTGGGGGCTGGGGGTTGAGCTAAAGTTCCAGGACTCCAGTCTTTGAATTCAGGTCCAGAATAAAACACTGACTTTTATTTAGCAGATGCTTCTGTCCAGAATGAATTACAATCGAGGAAAACTTGGGTCCAGGCAGCCCTGGAGCAGCTGAGGTTAGCAGCCTTACTCAAGGGCCCAGTAATGATATATAAAACGGGGCTTGAACCCATGACCTTGTGGAAAGAGATACAGAGCCTAAAGCTACAGAGCTACACTTCTATCAGCCTTCCAATATTCACGGTGCAGAACCATATTTACACAATAACTGCACGTTTATGTCATAAAAATAACACAAACGCTTCTAAAAAATGGCAGCGATAACAATCCTAATTCAATAAAACTCATTTAATAAACTCCTGCTTATGTCTTCTGCTGGGAGTATCAGTTTTCTAACACATCAATATAATATAGAAATGATTAAAGGAACCGCTTGACAACAAAAATAAAGGTTGGAGATGCCTTTGGCTCTTTTCTCAGAAACGTGTCAGTTCATCTCGGAGTAAATTCTGTGAGGTTCCTTGCAGCTCAGTAATTAAAACGTTGTGCTAACCTGGAAGCTCTGCTGTACAATTATCCTCCTCCCCAGATGTAGTTTATGAGCCATGAGACAGCCGTAAAGGCCCGCTGGAAAACACTGACGCTCGTTCATTTGGCCTGTCACACAAGTGAACTTCTCCACCAAATTCCACTGTTTCTTTTACAAGTGACTTTACAGCAAGGGTAATTTTTTTGTAACAGGCACTTCGGCAAAAAGGTTTATTTTTGTGTGCAATGAAGCATTGTCGTTCACAGGATCTAGGTCTGTGGAATCTACCTTCTGTCACTAAGTGCCTAACACATATCTACCCATCTTTCAGCCACTGGGCCACAGGTGAGCCTGAAGCATATCTAAGGCAACGTGGTAGAAAAACTGGAGAGGAGGTCGGGAGGCAAGGTGCATTCTGGGATAGTGGTCAAGCCTTGACCTATTGGGCACGACATTGGATTAGGTTGGGACGCATGCACTGGTACAGCATGTTTCTGCAGCCAGCGCATGAGGAAACACCTTGGGATCCTGGTTGGTGACCTCCCAGGGTGACATTCAGTCCAGTCCCACCTTCTGGAAATAGCAGTCAATCTGCTGCAACCAGGTGTAACGTGGGTGTCACCTTGGCCAGGTCCAGCTGCTCAGGTCCTCAGCAATGAGGATCCTGTGAATCGGATCACCCTCAGGGAATCACACCACGTGGCCGTAGTGCTGTAATTGATGCTCCCTCACACTGCAGGTAATGTGCCTCATTCGGGACTCTCTCACACTGCAGGTAATGTGCCTCATTCGGGACTCTCTCAC
>JAODUD010000043.1:7932892-7945414 GCA_026784285.1 Stomatorhinus walkeri | reverse complement strand
TGAGGAAGGGTATGAATACTTTTGGACATGCCACTTTTTGCATAATTGTACATAAAAGCTGAGAAATGTTTTTTTTTTTTGCCTAAATGATGTCTTTAGTACATCCTTGCATTATGTTTTTGCATACACCTATGTCATTTCCCGTCTAAATATGACTTGCTGGATGAATATAATCAACTTTAAGTGAAAATTTGCCTGGGGTATGAATTATTTCGAGGCTCACTGTACATCTGAACATATTTACATAAAAAAATAAATACATCTTGAAGAATTTCATGTATTAATTCATCTTTATATTGTGAACTACAGGAAATACATGCACATATATATCTATATATAAGCGCAAATATATCTACATATATGCCAAATAAATGTAATTTTTTCACTGGCAGTAAGTCCTTATGAATGGTCTTAGAGGTTGCGTTTTTAAAAATTGAATTGTATTAATTAGAAAATGTGAACATTTGTGAGTAACGCTATTGAGCACCAGGTTCCTCATGCTGCAGGAAAGTCACGTTAATTATTATTTTTTAATTTTAAGATGGAGAAAAGTTGCAAAATTCAAAGCAGAAAGTTTGAATAACGACCAAAGCCCCATCCTTCATCTGACCTGCAGTGGCTTCTAATTACCTTTGGGCAAGATAAGGACTTAGCACAGTGCTAAATATCTGAGTGCTATATAAGGCTGTAAACCTCATGATGGAAATGTAACGATAACAGCATCGTACTGTATGACAACAGGCAGGACAGAGAACCAGAACATTGTTTTCAATAGAATTCAGCTAGGTTCACACGATTATTGGTTGCAACTATCTGTAATAAAAGTGCAATATGTGGAGATAATACAATTTCCTCCAGAGTAATGATGGTTATTAGAGTAATATTGTGCAATATTCAATGCAAATATTATATAAGTGCATTATGATATTGTGAAAATAACTATGCTAATAAAATTAGGCTTTGTATAGTGACAGTATACCTGTGGTAAAAAAATGAACAATATACTTAATTTGAATGTTGAATTAATTTAATTAGCATACGTCTAAACACATGTGTTAAATTTACGATGTTTCTTACTGAACCCTAACCCACCAAGTCCTCGGTGCTCTTTTACTGTAGAGGCGTTACAACGAAGTCCGCAAATATGCAGCTAATCATAATGGTTTTAACTCATCTCTCTGAAACACTGTTCAGCTTTTTACCGAGATCCACTCTTTGTGATTTCCACCATAGCAACTTACACTGACATGGTTACAATTGAATAAAGCATTAGTTCAGTACTCCACTGTACTTGTAACAAACATTCAAGCAAAGGTTTACTTTTAGTGTGAGTTATTAAGTCTAACAAGCAAGGGTGTAGTTAGGGCTGTAGCCAGTGTTTGAAAAAAAGTGATACTGTCCCTTTTATAAGCTGTTTATTTTTTAGTTAATTAGTTATGTGAAACGTTAGTGAGCTTAATTTTTATTCAGGTGAATATTTAGCTTCAAATGATCATTTTAGCTCTTAAAAAATTACAGAGGTTTGAACCTCGGTGACCTCATAGCTGACTGCGGCCCTGGGCCGTCGCTCCCCTGACCACACATGGTACTCCCACAATATTGTTAGGGACACGTCCCTATAGTTCATACCGAAATGTACGGCCTTGATAAAAATGCTCCCTTGAGTTTTTGATGTACACAAATTCAAATTCATATTTTCGCTTTCAGAGCAAATGTGAACATGTGATCACGTTTCTGTGAGCTCTGAATGCAGTCATAACAAATTAGCTTGTCTTTTTATCTGTGCCAGCTGGATTTAACAAAAAACACATGAGGTTTGGAACGGCTATGACTTAGTTGGTTTTTTTTTTGGCAAAAAGCATCAAGTCTCAACAAAAATAAACCTGTGTGCTGAACCTGTGTGCTGAACCGGTACCTGAACCTAATGATTTTGGTTGTAATTGACTCAAAGTATTTTGTCATTGCACAATGTTAAAATGCACTTGGTTCTACAAGGCTGATTGTCCTATATGAAGCTACTTATGTCTAAGATAAAAAAGTAGAGTATGAAGCTTGTGAGAACTATTACTTGAGTCTACAATATTGAACCTGGAAATTCAGGACATGGAACGGGCAATAAAAGTTTCAAATTTTTGATTAATTGCATATAATGCTATATGGGCTATGATGTCCATAAATGCTGAGAGCTAATGTTAGTACTACATACTTGGTATCTCTTCCCTTTATTTTTGTTTGTTTATTTTTATCCATTCAGGTAATAAATTTTTAAATGTTAAGGAACTTTTTGGTGTTTAAGGAGGAATTTAAATGTATTTTGTAGTAATGTATTTCTCAATTATTCAATTAATAATATATTTACTGAGCTTCAATTAAATAAATGGTGCTTTTTTATACTTCTTAAATTCAAATTCGAATTTTGTCGTAGAGGTTTTAGCACTCAGTGTTGAACTTGACCACAGGGCATCACTTGCGATGTCTTCAGTGATTACTTGATCAGTTCCTGGTACTGGTCAGATCTCAGGAACCTGCCAAAGGAATCCCTTTCCATGAGGGCGTAGACGCGCTTCTGGGCCAGGTCAAAGGTGTTGGGGGAGATCTGCACCAGGTTCCTCAGAGTGACAGCCTTGGTGAAATGGTCAATGTTCACCTGCACATATAAGACACACAGTACGGAGACATGCATAGTCAGTGAAGAACTTGCATCAAAGTTCTCTTTGTCTCTTTCCAGGCTTGTCGCTTAGAAAAGTTTTCTTACTTCTCTTGTGCAATGAGTGAATCTACTATAAAAAGGCACAACCAGCAGATTTTGCGCTTATAAAACTTGCATTGATCTGTGAATATATTTCCTCACCTTAACTGCAGATCTGCATCACTACTCTTGTGGGGTTGGCATAAGAACTAACCCCACAACACTGAAGGGTTAGCTGTACAATATTTACAATAATATATTTAGCAAATTATTTATCCTGACAATGAAGAGTCAGACAGTCCCTAGAACACTGGTCACCAACCGATCGACCGCGATCAACAGATGGATCTTTAAGACACTCCCAGTTAATTGTGACAATCAGACCCTTAGCTTTGCTCATTCCCCGGTCGGTATAATGTACCGTTGTGACTCGGTCACACCCCAGATTATTTATATTTACTGGTGTTAAGCGCCTTGTTTAAGAGCCAATGGTGAAACCAATTTGTCAACCACGGGATTTTAACTGGTTCCCCACCTGCTAAGCCACCATTCCCCCAGTATCTAGAGACATCTGTCTCTTGGTCTAACTCATTTTCATTACAAACCGGTGAGCATTATTCACATGGTGGTCATCAATCATAGTGTTTGAAGCTGTCAGCTCAGCACACAAACAATCTGGGCTGAGAAAAATTCAAACCTCTTTGGGAGCCTCAGTCTGAATGAACTCTTCATAGATCTTCTTGGCCTTAATTGCCATTTTCACTGGGGACTTGGTCTTCTTGAAGTCCTCGCAAGCCACCCAGAACTCAATGTTCTCCTCGCTGAACTCAGACCTCAGGAAGCTCCTGAAAGTGGCCAGCCCATCTGTGAAGGAGACCATATGGAAAATGCATTCTCCCTCTCTAACATGCAGAAATCAGTCAGGACTCATTAATCTCGGCGGGAGCAGGACGTGACAAACTGTTCCACTTAAAGAATCTGTGTGGCTGGCCGGCTCAGTTCAGCTGTCCTGCCTTAGGGGAAATGCTGTGACACACTGTTGCTGGTGTAATCCAAACAGCTCTTTGGTGTATCCTAAACCTTAATAAATTGATATGTCTGAGCACCGACTTTCAACTGGCAGTGAAAAACCATGTATTTTCCAAGATCGCAGTTTAAGAGTACATATTCTGCTTATTTATTTTCACAGTTACTAAAAGAATAAAAATGAAATATTATATATGTCTTCTGAAAAGAATTTTCCTTGCTGATGAAAAAGAAATCCTCTAAACAAACTTCAAAGTGTGGAACATTGTTGCAAGATATTCTACATTAACTCGCAGTGGCTCATCCAGTATGCAAGTTTGGAAAAAAAAACATTTTGTGAAAAAATAAACAAAATTACAATGCAATGTAACTGCATTCTTGAAGGAGAATATATATATATATATATAATTGCACCATTCCACTATCATTTGAGCAAAATAAGTCAATAAATACAAATTTACACTACATTTGAAAATCAATGAATGTAACAAATTATGATCTTAGTCTATGATGCAGGAGATGGGCATTTTTATATGTATACACACATGCACACACACTAATGATAAGGTCATTTCTCTCAGGATTCTTCAGTGTTTAGTCATGCTAATGGCTGTGCATTTTTCGCATCGAAGTTGGGTCCAAGCCCGTTCTCACGAAGGCCATATGCTTGTTTTAAACATAGCAATTCAGGATTTGCATACGCCTCAGCATCTTTATATATCACAGAAGGCTAGGTTTGCATCAAAAGGCTTCCTGACAGAGTCTCCCATTAAATTGAACATATACCAATGAAATCATCGCTAACCACATAAGGACATAATGGGAGGCACTTTTGCTATGTTTAATGGCATTCAGTATTCATTTGCATCCACAACAGACTCCCGGTGATCCACAAATCAATAACCTTGAGGAACTATAACCCTGTACTTATCATTTTCATGCCAGATAGAGTTTAATCTGGATGACTTTAAAAATGATGACTGCTTTGTTCATTGGCATCAATTTCACATGCGTCGACACACTTTCAGCTTAGATGAAAGTCACTTACAGCTGTTTATGAGGACTCGGTCCAGGGATTCACGCCATTGCACTGCTTCTTCAAAGGCCGGCCTTAAAAACAGACACCAGACCGTCAGCAGCAGAGCAGCCACTTTCACATGACCTTGATTAGTTGATTTTATTAATTTATTTTTTCCCTACAGAGTAAGCTCTTATACACAAACAGGTGATGCTCAACACGAAGGACAGTATAATTCACAATATATAGCTGCCAAATTTCATAAGGTAGTAAAACAAATGATTGCTTAACTTAATTAAAGGCAAAAATCATTATTTTTTTAATTTACCTAAGACACCTGTTGAAGCAGTTGAGTTCAGTTAATAGGGAATGAACATAACCTTTTAAAACCCAACTGGAAATGGATTTTAATTGCTTGTTTTTGTTCGATGCTTCAAAAAAGGGACTGCTCATGAAATTGATTCTTGCACATTAATGGATACATACTAAATTATTCCTAACCTGAACATCAAAATGAATGACAACTCGAATTAGCGTATCAGATGATTTCAGAGACATTTGTAACGTTTGTGATATGATCCTGTAATCTCAGGGATCAAAACATTTTGCCACGGACACGTTTGTTTGTGTATGGACAGGTTGACGATGCCTGTTTTATCCCTGCTCTATCCCTGCGCTGCAAAAGCGCCATAAACAGAGATCCCAGTAACAGGCTGAAAAGAGTCTTTTTTAGATTTTTTAAGACTTCAAAAAAGATTAAAACCAAAAGTCTTCTGAGTACAAAAGCCAGAAACCACACATTTTCTATACTTTGTTGGACATATTTTGTTTAATGCATAGGAAATTGCTAACAGGCTACATTCTTTTAAAGTAGTGTTTCATGTCTCGAAATAGCCTAAATCTTCATAGTTGTATAATGTCCACCATTATATACAACAATGCAAGGCAGAGAAGCCAAAATAATTTACACGGTCAACCAGTTCCAATCTAAAGTGGATTTAATATTAATCTACAAAAGGGGTAGCAGTTTGTTCTTTTGCTTGTCATTGGGGCTAGACCTTACCTTAAGGTACAGAAATGGATTCCCCAAGGTATAAACAACATTAATGTACCCCTAATGGTACAAAAGTGTTCCTCAGAGTCAACTTCTGTACCTTAAAAGGTACAATTACCTACAGCTAAGCTGTAGATTTGGCAGATCCTTGTGGGTACAGCCCCAGTGACAAACAAAGGTACAAATTGGTACTATTTTTTCTGACAGTATACAGTAGTTCATGACAATTGAACTCTGAGGAACATCCCCAAGGTACAAATAACATTACTGTCCCCCAATGGTACAAAAATGTTCCTCAGTCCATTTCTGTATCTTAAAGGGCACATTTACCCTTGAAGGTACAACCCCATCACAAGCAAAGGTACAAATTGGTACCCTTTTTCTGAGTGTAGAACTAGCATGTGAGTAACATTCATCATATTTAGGCTTTGCAGTCACTCAGTTACTGTCAGTAACGGCCACATTGCTCGTAGACCGCGAATGTAATCTCTCATACTGCTTTAGAACCAGGTGCAATCGCTTCCATCACACTACAGGGTATAAAAGGTCTCCCCTCTCACTAAGGTGCATTACACACTAGTAAAAGCACTTGATTTACAGCACTGGAATCAGAGTGGTTGGTTGTGGAAAATTTTAAGTTTTATTGGAAGGCCAAGAACAGTACTTCAGAGCCTCTGCTTCTCCTTCTATCTTAAGTCCTAATTGTTTTTTTCTGTGAACTCATCTCTGGACATTGAGCCTTGTTTAACTTTCTCAAACCGTTACAAATGTGTCTCACAAAAACCACTTTGCCACAGCTTTCTCGCTCTTTCTCGTACTTTTGGACAAAATGGAATCCCTGTGGTTGTACCTTCTGTTAGCAGGCCGTGTATCATGTAACACACTAGAACTTAAAAACAAATAAATTCGTCATTTTGTTTTAAAATGATTTAAAACAGTGTTTAAAATTACTCAACGAAGGGCCCAAGACATTGAATATTGCAATACCATAAATCTTTCCCCTGCAAATTTAGTAGATACTGTATTATATTAATATTAAAATAAAGAATTTCTATGCTATTATATGCCTCTATTTATGTTGAATTGTTTTGAGGAAAAACTATGCCATGTATGCTATGCATGTAATGTTTGGCTGTATAGCTGACAGGATGTGAATATCGAAGGTGCTCAGTTTGCTTACATATTTATTTATCAAAATGTATTGATTGCAAATTAGTTTAATGTGGCCAATAGCAAATACAAGGGATTTCAATACACTAACTGCAACGGAAGGCGCCGGTCCGATCCAGGATGTCCCTGAGCCCGAGCTTAAACTGCTTGACCAGTTTATGATAGCTGACCAGCTCGTGTGACCATCTTAGACCAGCTCAAACCAGTTACCAGCATAAGCATTTTTTTCAGCGGGGGAGATGGATGCATGAAGAATATGCACATGTGATTTCAGCTCAGCTGATGTAGTAAAACCACAAGGTGATTCAGGGAACTATTTATAAAATAAGTTAACCCTAACCGTTCACACACCTATTGGGCCGCGTGGAAGCTTCTAATAAGGGTTTTGGGAGGGACGTCAGTACGGTGACTTTTGAACCATGACTATAAATTTAAAATTCACAGTCCCTAGAAAGATTAATCAAATCTTTCTATCCTAAAATTAGAAATCAACAACAACGCCAAGCGTTGCGCAAGAAATGGCCTGTGCGGTCATCCTGTCCCTGGGTCCCTGACACGGACAGCTCCACGAGTCAGCTCGGCTCTGAAGCGCCCTCTCCTCTCTGCTAGCGTACACGTACTTCTGAAGCTTCTCCGGCTTCTTCTCCACCTTCTCCGCATAGGGGATGATGAGGTCGATGCCATTCTCAGGCTTTTGGAGCAGAGTTCCCAATTTAGTCTTGATCTCTTTAGCCCTGGGTATTACAAATGGGAATTAATTGATTGCCGCTCAAAGGCAAATATTATAAGGCTATAATATTTTATTACGTTTTATTGTTGCAGCAGTTCAAAGTCCATTTGGCTTCTGGTGCATGTTTGTACATATATCAAGTAAAAAGATGAGTAAGGCAAATAAAAAGACTTTTTACACAAACAGTTTCATTAAAACTCTTCATCATTTAATAAGCATTGAATAGAGCCGGTCCAATAAACATTTTATGCACAACACCACACATTAGCTATTTTTAAAATTATAACATGTAAAACAACTTTTAATTTTCTAATACTAAACAAAAAATAAATACAATCAACCAGTAATTTGATTACAAGATGTAGTACACGACACTGCAAACATTTTAATGTTAAATTAAAATGTTAACATGAAAAACAATTAAATTTGTAAGTTCTTTGTACACTTTTACAGTGTATTCATGCCTGTGTTTATTTTGCCAGAATTTCAATACCAGATTTCCTGTATATGATGTAAGCTCTAGAATAATCACAAACAAAATAAAAATCTAAACTGTATGCATGTAATGTTTCAGACTGCGTGTTTGCATGTATGTGTGATTATAACCTTTTCTAACTTCTATGACAAAAACCATTCACACAAGAAGCTTATAAATGAACAAACTGAGGAAAATGAACGAATTAATAATTCTTGGTGTGTAGCCACAGACAAAAACTAGACTCACCCAATGAAAATAAGCAATAGACAAAGTCTTTATCTATACAGCACCAGAGCACATTAATATTTGAAGCTTGTTTGAAACTTTTTATCAGACTGAAATGTCGAACGGGGTACGTAAATAAGAAAGAGTCTCACCTCTCCAGACATGTTTGGGGCAAAGCGGCTAATCCTTTACACATTTTCCAAAACTTTCTCCCGTGATGTTCAAAGTTCTTTCAGAACCAGAGGAGAAAAAAATCAGTTCAGTGTGAGTGTTTTGTTTCAGACTTACGGCTCTTGCCATTATATATAGAGGCTGCTCATTGGCTCAGTGCCAGTGGCTTAGCCAATGAAATGGGAGGATTTAATTAAGGGCAGAGACAAATTTAATTATCTTAGGGGGAAGGCAGCTGGCCAGCCCTCTGATGCTAACATCACTGTAGATTTATCACAAATTCTTACAGGCTTACAAACAAAACCCACATGTAGTTACGGTAAGACCCCGACGCCCCTCTTGAGGTCCCATCAACAGTTGTATATCTGTCCGTCACCATTATTTCCCAATATTCACAGGCATCATTTGCCGTAGTACTTGAATGTTAACATTTATCTGGTCATTAATTAATCTACGTATGTTCCGTTCCCAGATTACACTTGCAACGCACACTCTGTTGGATCCGCCCTGAAGGGACAGACATAGTTGACGCTGTCCTACATTTTAGGGTAAACGACCAATAAGACAAAAAAAAAAAAAAAATTTTATATTAACTTGCGGTTAACCTCATAAACCCAAGAACATTTATTTATATGAGTCACATTAAGCATGTGAAGAGTTACAATCTGTGTACTTCTCTGAGAGCATTTGGATAAGGGCATAGTGACTCACTGGGTATCTCTATAAGCTCAGACCACCGGTGAAAACCAAATAAGTAATTACACAGATGAGGTTGGTCTGGAACCAGCCTCGAACCATATCGGGAGCCATGTGGCAGTGTGGCGAACAAGGAAAATACAGTAGGGACTTAGGCACAGTGAGGCTGAAAGGCAGGAGACAGGGAGGAGGACAGGATGACTGGCGCCACCTGCTGGCCGTGTGGGGAGGAGACACTAAGGACAGGGCGTGATGGATGCGGACCCTGACATGCAGATTATTCCATGATCAATAAGTCATGAATCAAATTCACGATAAAGGTTGCTAGATGCGGGGTGGGACTGGTGATGGTAAAAGGTGTCGATCATTGAGTGTTTAAACCACACCCTCCGTGTCCCACTGAAAATTGTCTCTCGATCCGGTAGTGTGTGTGTTCTCCATGATGGACTGGCCCCCTGTGCTGCCCCTGGCATGTGCCCTGTCTGGGACAAGCTCCAGGCTGCCCTGTGGTCACGACCATGAGAAACAACTGGAAAATAGGTGGATCCAGAAGGTCTGCTGGGATGAGAGATCTGTCTGTGGTTGATTTTTGTTTAATTCTTGTGGGGGGTGTCATAAATTTAATTACATAACAGAATCCCATAAGAAAATTGCCAAGCTAACCTCAGCTTTTGTTTTAGGGGTCGCTGATTTCTTGGAGACTGGCTGAAAATGTTCTCTCTTCACACTGAAGAAAACATGCAGGAACATTTGTCCCCATAAGAACTTGTCCTGCCCCACATAACCATATGCCTCAATGGGAAGACCAAACAGAATAAAGGTTTTTACATGTGACTTTTTTCACATCCTGGAACAAAATTTCTCTTAAATCAAACCCCTACCTCAAACCATTTTTACATCAAGTGTGCATGTTAATAATTTATACAGCATTCATGCATTCAGATAGAGAAAAAAATTGTATTTACGGTGCAGCCATCCATCCATCCATCCATTTCCTGAAAACGCCCAACTGGGGCCGTGGGGGGGACCGGAGCCTATCCTGGGAACAACGGGCACAGGTGGGAACCAGCCCTGGGCGGGCACCAACACACTGGAGGGCGCACACGCTCACACGCACACTCACACGTTTATGGTGCAGCATTTTATTAAAAAGCTATTCAGTGACCTATAATCACGGGTGGACAGTGTACTTGTAGTAATACTTATGAGTGCTGGCCTTTTGAAAATGTTCCACAAGTGTTTGTTGGTATAAATGGTACTGTCACAAATTACTTTGCTTTTCATACCGAGATTGCAGACAAGGGAAGAACATTCCAATCAACATGAGCACTAAGGACCAAAACATTACAAAAGGATGCTGTGATTCGCTTTTCTGAAGTTAGGATTTTGACTGAAAGACAAGGTGAGTAGAAACCCCAGTGCTTGATGCTATAATAACACAGCTGACCACTGAGACACTGTGCTGTCACTGCGTTCACCTCACAAATCTGCCACATCTGTACAAGAAAAGCATTTTAAAAATGTACAGCCATCACATAAAATGAAAATCACCTGTGGTACCTTCCATCAAAACCGAACAAAAAAAATCCACTCAAAAATTCGAATGCGTGATGCAGGCCAACCCATTTATCGCGAGGCTGTCGGACATAATGTTCTGCGCCTCCATCAGAAATAGATGATTTTTTGATAGTAAGAAACAAAAGGCAATTACTCCAGGAACGGCCAAGAGTACCTCTTTAATCACGGCAGAAGAATGTAGAAAATGAGAAACAGGCCATGTTGATTACAGAGATTTGCACGAGGCCTGATTGTCGATTTATTTCGCAAAAGATGGTTGTTCACTCAATTGCACATAGTCAATGGAAAAGGTTACAGGTGGAAATTAGCCTGATTAACCTGGCCACACACATCTATCATCCCCAATGTCACATTCAGCATAAGATAGGACTGATTTGTAGCTATGACCGGAAGGTTGTTGGCTCAAATCCCAGAGTATGCAGTGTCATTGTAACACTGTTAGATTTTAACACTGTTGGGTGCTCGATCTAGGACTTGAACTATGAAAAATGGCTGAGTCTGTGCTTAGACCCCAAGCTTTGCTCCCACCCGTAGAACTGGACGTGTCCCATAGAGGAGCAAGACAGGATATATGAAAACCAAAAAATGGCTGCATCTGTACTCATGTTTGGAGAAACGTCTTTGCATCATGAAACAGGACATTCAGGACGCAGCATCTAAATAACACCAGTGGCCAAATAATCTTCCCAGAGGCAAATTCAAATTCTTGGACTGGGTGCAATGACCTTTTAAAAAAGCACTGGAGGAGTTTTTACATAAGGCGCAAGGGTTCAACTGGGACGAGGACGGTGACCTGAGGGTTCCAGATGTTTCTCTCATCTGTCCCCTCAAAATCAAAACCTACAGAATTTTTGTATTTGCATGGAGAAAACTCTTTGTAGGGAGAACATTATGATCTGTTCAGATACTGAGTATCTTACACATGTGAATGATAAAGCACCGCCTCTGAAAAGTTTAGATTAAATTTGAATGTGTAATGGGTGAATTTAATTGAATATAAGGTATTACTGATACCTTACAACTGCAGTGTGAATCTGATTGATTCCCTTGAATTTGATTTCTTTGCTTCTCTGATCTGCAATATAGGCACATATCATAACATATGCCATGGAAATTAATGCAGGTTTTTTTTCTCTCTTTTGTGTTGCAGAAGTAGGACGTAACAGCTCTTTTCCCGTGGCGCGTTCCAGCATGTGTTTATGTGGCACGCAATCCAAATGAGTCAATAAAATGCACATTATGGAGTTTAACAGCTTAAAAGTAAAGAACATATGAAAAAACATTCAAATACCATCAAAAGAGATTTTGTATTAATCTAAATGGAACTAATTCCAAAACATTGATAGTGAGAAAATCATTGACAGAACATCTAGATAGTTTTAAAAGTAGACAGTTGCTGGACAAGACTGGAGTGCTGACAGAATTGATTTCAGGTTTTATTCAATGGGAGCTATTGGTTTGCACCATTTTCCTTCTCCAACAAAAGCAAGACCCCTGTTGTTTCCCACGCCATGTACAAAGGATGTCAATCCCATTCTCCTGTTGCAGACGAAGGAACCAATCAGCGAGGACCATCGAGCCGTTGTTAGGACACCCAGAACTGGTTGTGATAACATACCGTCAATGTCATATAGTGAATGTTCATGGAAAATATCTTTGGGAAAAAATAGGAAATGGGGGGCGGGGG
>JAODUD010000043.1:7882694-7894683 GCA_026784285.1 Stomatorhinus walkeri | reverse complement strand
AAAAAAAACAGATATTTATCACATTATGGGGACATTGTGTCCCCATAAGGATAGGTATACCCGCTCACACACACACATATATATAAATGTATATTTAACCCTAAGTGTAAAAAGTATTTAAAAAAACACACAAACTTGCCTTCACTATTAGTATGACAAACGGTTAATTGGTAATGAAGTGGATGTCACGTTCACTGGGTGAGCGTGCCTGAACGTCGGCGGCGTAGAGCAGGAAAGACGATCAGAAGCAGGAGTATCCACAATAACTGGGTAAACGGGTAAACGCCACAAGACATTACAATGACAGATCTGGGGATACGGACTCAGACGCGGACTAAATACAGAAAACTGACAGGAAACTAATTGGACACAGCGGACTACAATCAAACGGAAGTACAACAGGTGGTTTCAATCAGCTTTGCACATAGGGAAGATGGTGGCGCAGGAGGTAGCACTATCGTTCGGCAACTGTAGGGTTGCAGGTTCGAGCCGTGGTTCCTCCTGACCCCATCAAAGTGTCCTTGAGCAAGACACTGAACCCCAATTGCTCCCGGTATGCAGGTTGGCATCTTGCATGGCAGCCTCTGCTACCGGTGTGTGAATGGGTGAATGAGAGGCATAATGTAAAGCGCTTTGGAATAAAGCGCTATATAAATGCAGTCCATTTACCGCAAGGGGGGCGTGGCATACACGAGGCTCGAACAGACGGGGCGTGACAGTGGAGAGTGCTATTATTTATTTATTTGATATTTGCCATTTAAAAATAAACCCCCCAGATTTGTTTATGCTAGAGATCACTGAAATTTTCCAGACTCCCCCCATTTCCAGAGATCTAATGGAAATGTAACCCCAGTGCTTATTTCTTACCTAGTCAAGCAGTTTAATTGGAATTTTTAGATCTCTAGTGTAATTAAAGTTATTTGTGAAATTCTGGTTTGATATTTTACTTTGAAGAGCAATTTATTTTCAAAATGAGATCAACTTGACATCTTCAATGAACACTTGACCACCTGCAAACACTGGCCCCAAGTGGTATTAATATAAAATGCTCTCCAAGAGAGTCTGAAAGAAGACAACGCTAAAAATATGAGCGCCAATTAGTTGGCGATCGCCGTCTCCTCAATTTGGCCAATGCCACTGCCCATCTGGTGCTAGCATGTAATGTGTGAGGTGCTCGCTAATTAAAAGGGCTGTACGACAGTTTAATACGTCACAGTATTAAATGCTGATACATGTGAATCTGTTACTCTGAAACATGTATACTATGCTGTCGGCGACAAACACAGGGAAACGGATATTTATGAGCCTTGCTGAATTAAATGACGAGTTGTGTTTATTGATGCTGTGATGTTTAATTAAGCATTTCAGTCACGCAGGCGTTGCATTTTGGAACTTCAGTTTACCTCTTGGTGAATATGATACACAAGTTGAGAACCAGCTATATGAGACCTTCAAGCTTTCAGTTTTACAGCAAATAAATAAAAAAATAAATAAGTTAAGAAAGGGAATACATATCCCAATGCATCTATGACATGGTAACATAGTGCTCCAGAGTCAATAATGTAACAAAACCAATACTATTATTATACTTCATTTTTTAAATAAAGTATCATTACTCATTTGGAATGCCATTTTAAATTAGAGTCAGGCTGATATATATTGTATTACATGCACTATTAGCTAAATGCATTTACAACTAATTATCCTCCTTCCAGTATGTAACATGTGAGGATTAGGCCAACCTTCTTGTTTATGTAATTTGACCGCATTCTGCTGATCTAAGAAATATTGTTGCCACCTTAAGCTGTTAACGTAAATCGAGTTCTTGTCCTTTATCATTTGTCCTTTTTGATTTATGTACTTAATTCTTTCCCCACATATTTGAGTATATATTTAGAAAATTGTAACACTAAAGTGATAATAAAATGATATTAATCAAAATCACCCACTAGATTATTAAATCCTCAAATTTGAGACTAACGTAGATTTATGTGTATAATTTCCAGTACTGCATCAATAAGACACTTTTGGATTTAATGCGATGAACATTTCTCACCGTTGACAGGTCGCATTTAAGCGATATAAAACATAAAAATGCCATAATACTTTTGAATGTGTCCAAAAATTATGCTATTTAAGTTTAGCAGACCATGATTTTACATCAGTTTGCAAAGCACCAAACTGAGAAATATGACAAGTGAGGACTTTACTTGTGTTCATGGGGAAACATTTTCTCACTGACTTGCAAGGCCTCTTAGAGACAATTTTTCATAATGATAAACGGGTTTGTTTCCCTTTTGGGTTCGACATAGTCGGCTTATGCACAGAACCCCACAAACTGCAGAATCCTCCAGTCTTACCTCCTTGCTAGCATCCCAAACCAAAAGCTTGCAATTGTGCAGATAATGCATATATAATGGCCCCCGAGAACCCGTTCCGCATTTATCATTACAATGGATCATTATACATAGGCTAAGCATAATGACAGAGAGATATAAAAGTATCTGCATGATTTACCATGCTGATAGCTTATCATTGGCTTTTCATTCTTTTCTGCCCGATTTACATAAAACACAAATTGTGGTGCGAGAGAGACAACGTGCACCTGAAACAAAAGAAACCCTTGACGGCTTAAAGCACGTTTTACGTAGATTTCTCGTGCAGACAATTTATTACTGACGGAATCTTGAGAGTTTATCACTGTTACTAAATTATATATGCATGGTTCCAATTATGCAGAAGGGATTTCCTATCATTATGTGCGTAACTGAACCTGATGACAACAGCAATGCAATAAAGCGACGTTTTGTTGTGGCTGCTACTTCATGCTTGAATAGCTAACAGATTTTTTTAAACAAAATTTTCACCGGTTTACAATTTGTGTAGCTGGTCACGTTTTGGGAAAAAAAAATGTCTTGATGACCAGTTGGCAATGGGGAGAATTGCATTAAGAGTTGTGATATTTTAGCCCACTGTACCTTCTGCGAGAATACTTTCAGTTTCCCTCTTCGTTGGTTAGACATTAAGTTGAATGACATGCATAGTGTTTGCTGTTCAAGCTCAGATCTACTGGTATGGATAAGGGAACATGTTGTGTTTGCCTTAGAAACACATAAGGGCAGGTATTTAACCCAGTCTCGTCTAAAACACATTTATGCTTAAGTATGCAGAATTATAATAAAAGACAATAAAAGATAAGAATCTTATCCAGGGTGTTGCTTTCTCATGTATTTCTCAGTGTGATCCAGTAGTGGGTAAGCAGCCATGGAAGTTGACAATGACAAGATAAAATAACCCCCTAGATATCAACTCAGCACCACTAAAACTGTTTAAACTCATTGCTTATGTGTGGCCTGCATATTGAAAGATGCTAGGAAAGTTTAAGGAAAATAAACTAAGCATTTGACTCAGTTTTGCTTTTTTTCCTACCTTGAAAACTTTCTATAATTGCGTCATTATTACAGCAACTGTGTCTCAAAAGCATCTGTAGATAACTGGGTCATTCAGGCTCATGTGCATAAAGGTCAGTCAGCGAAAAGATGCCCTGATGAAACAACACATGCGATCAAAAAAATGCGCTTCCTGACTGCATAAAGCTCTGCGACGAGCGCATCACTCCATCAAGGCAATGCATGACACTGTAGTTATTTTTTAGAGAACTATCAATTACAAAGACAAACAATAGGTATGCTTTTGAGATGAGTATATACCGTAGACTCTTCAGATTACTTCCTGCTCGAAGTGCAGAGTTGCTAAAACACCACCTTGTTTTATACCAGCGATGTGTTCCTTGAAGCACAATTGATTTGACTTTGTAATATTATCAATCAATGTTACCGGGCTGCTTCTGTGAAAATCTTACAAGGAATGGCCATACTTCAAAAGAGCAGTATATAATTCATACAGGGTAAACAGATAAATCAAACAAAACAAACATCTTGCTTGTCAGACAACAAACAGAATCTGAGCAGCGTGCCGATCAAAGCTAGCTTACATGAATTTTACTTGTTATTTTTTTTTAATCATTTACAGATTGTTCCGACCAAGGTTAAGCTACTGTTCCCAAAAGTGGTAGTATTTGGATAGCTGTACAGTGTATCTAAAGAGTGGCAATTGCAAACGAAAAAACAAACTGTATAGGGATAGGACACTCAGCTGTAAAACAGTGTGAGACGATGGCCATCTTTGGTGTCCTCTTTGTCTGCTACGAACACATCAGTGTCACTTTGCTGTCCATAACACTTTATTGCCATTAAGGACTGGCTTAACAGCTCCACTGGTGCTGATTTACCGGAACTCTGTTCCTTTAAATGGCTCTATTTTGTCAAAACTACCAGATGTAAAATGGGGCCTTGGGCGAAATCGGCTGCCCCGTGATGGAGGTAAACGAGCCCCAACTTTCGATGTCGCCTGAGCATCTTGAGGTGCCACATGCGACTGAGACACAGATGATGATTTGTGCAGATTTTTCCCTCCTAGGCAAACTGCAAACTGAGACAGTTGATTTAGTCACAGTTGTGTTTGTGAGTCTTAAACAGTTTGACATCAAAACAGATCTGAAGTAATATGACAAGTGCAAATTGGACTTATTTAACCATTATTTGGTAGCTAATGGTGACCGAAATATTATGCAGATGATTTTTTTTATACATCTGAGTATATATATTGTATTAAAGTAAAATAATGCAAACAGTGAGATAATAGTCAGGCCAACATTAGCTACCAGCATCATTGCATCTTGCACATATTCTCTAGGTGTCTGAAACAAATGGAGATATGAATCACCATATTTAGATTGAGAAATTTTTTCACGTTTATTGATGATTGTGAAAAATATGGTCTTAGGTGCTGCGTCATTGACTCTTTGGGATGGAAGTGTTTCACGTCATCACACAGAACGGCTTTGTCATTATTGGCATCGGAGTAGGACCACCGAGGTGAATTCGCACCGTGTTACAAAAGTGCCACCAGAATCTGTCACTGTAGAAACCAGCACTGAATCTTGTAAGCTTGGCATGCTCCACATTCCACTATTGCTAGTGAATAATGACTCATTTCACCATGTGCTCCACACCCACCGCTAATGAGTAGGCCATTGTCTCTGCCCCACCTTACTCGTAAGATTCCATTGGTAGATGTGCTAAAGAAATTATTCACTGTCCCGATAACGTAATCCTTCCTGAAATTTGTCAGGCTGTTTTAGATTAAATTCCAAATTTACTTTGCTTTGTCTTGAATCTCTAATACAAGGACGGCATGGTCTTTCATCTAGCTGCCACGGCTGATGATGCATTTTTCATAGATTTCCATGTCAACACCACCCTGTCTTCTGTTGCCCATTAAATGGGGGGGGGGGGACTGAAACCTTCTTCATTAAAGTTTCTGCCAAACATTCTCTAACAATCACCACTCTCTTTGGGAGTCACTGAGCGTTCTTCTTCTAGCCGTGGTAGGCAAAATAATGGGCAAGTAGGCCAACCTTGCATTTTTATGCACGACCTAAGCACCATGGGGCTTTAACAGCTTAATTAACTGAGAGTCCAATCTTGTGTGGAAGCACCAGATTTTATACTTTGCATCTTTCATTTACTTTAGTATCTCCACTTGTGCTAGGTACTTCTATGTACCATTTGCCCCACATGCTTTTAATTAGTTTTTAATGAAAATTAAAATTTGAGACCCAGGAAATATGCCCTTGTTTGTCATAACACCTTCATATCATAAACATTGTGCAAACATCAAAACATTAATGAACACGCTGCTTCTTTTGTAAGTCATTCGGCTATCGTCGTCGCTATGCATTATTCAGACGATAGAATCTAATTTTATATATTCCAAGCACTTGAAGGTCGTTTAAAAGTTATTGTATAGAAATTCAAAGATAGCTGCTCCGAAATAGCTTATAAGATTAAACAACAAGGTCAAGGATAGTTTTCTGGGCAGAAGTAGTAGCGGAAGTAGCACAGAAAAAAAAAAATTCTTTTTCGAGGACAGTTTAAGTTATTTAGTGTTTTTGCTGTCCTGAACTTTTGTATTGCTAAATATATGATGTGTTTTAGCTTAAAGTTTTGCCAAGTATTGAGACAAAAGTAATTTAACCAAACTGTTATGCGTTTTATTTGTGATTTTTAACCTGCACTTGTGGATTTCCTACAATTTTGCATGTTTGTACAAATTAATGGTTTATTTTAAGTAATACCTACCAGTTACTACCCTTTGTCTATAAATGTATGGTAGATTATTTTGTAGTTATTTATCCAAAAAATCCTCACTCACTGGTCATATGAATCATGAGCCAAATGAACCTTATAGCCAGTTATATCACTAGTAGTGTCAGGTCTGCAGTTGGAGTAACAGAACTACCAAAAAAAACCCTGAGGATTGTTTTGAAACTATGTAAAACAAGTACTAACTTGTTACAAGACATTCTGTGCATCTATTAATGCAGATGGAAGCGCGGCAATAAGTTAGCCAAACCAAGAAATCTTCGTAATCTCTCATTTAAGAATTAAGTTGAGGCCAATCAGTAATTGCCCCATCAGGAGAAATTTTAACCAAAGAAGTAGACTCTGGAATGATGGAATTCATGTTTATAAGTAAATAGTAAAATAGCTGGGTTGTTCAGAGAATCAGGAGGACCTAATGAATTGGAATGTTTGTTTAAGAAAAGATCAGAACATCCCACTAACAACATCATTGTCAAATGCCTGAAATACAGTAGGGGCATTTTGTAGTCCAAATGGCATCACCTGGAACTTGTAATGGTCATTGGGTGCTAAAAGGCCAATCCACTCATATCCTTCTCCTACAGATGTATCAAGTTGTATGCATTTCTCAACACTGACATTGTGGTCAAGGAGAACTGCAGGTTATAAAATCTCAACCAGGAGAAACCATTGATGAGGGAGTATTGGGATGACATGAATATGATACATAGATATTGTTTCTATGTGGTTTTCCCTAGTGGCAAGTTGGAAATACAACATCACTACAATCCTACTGCAGGCTTCCTCCATGGGTCTCTCCAGAACAAATCCGTAGGATACACAGATGGGATTTTACTTTGTGTGGGGAAATTTAAAGTCTCCAAATATATTACTCCACCTCCATTCATTACGTAACATTTTCAATTAATGTCAAAAAGAAGCAAATTAATAGATTGATGTCTTCTCTCAGCTCAACACTCGTGAGACTGACCCCCACGTCTTCACCTTCCCCCAATCTGTCTAATGCAGGCCAACAGAATAACAGCCAAACTCCTGTTCCCCTCCCTAAACCCTCACTGAGCATGTTTCAGCACTCCCCACCCAAAGCCCCATCCAGCAGAGTGGGCTCGTCCGCTTTGATCTAACCCAGATAATGTATTCTACCCAGAGCTATCCTTTTGCATTCCGACAGCACCTGAAAACAGGTAGACGGCTGCCGTTTCTCAGATTGCCAGCTGCCTGGCTGCACCGTTACACAATACTAATTAACGGAAAAGGCTCGCCCCTTTGAAAACCCCGTCTTTATGCTGGCGAATCCTTTTATTCTAATAAACCATGAAACAGAATCAGTAGTGCTGTAGGTGGCCGACATGAGGGAATCCTCTCTCGGGTCCTGTAATATGGGCCCACACAGAAATGCAAAGTGCGCTGAAAGGGATCAGGTCTCTGTTGCAGCTACGTTCCTAATGCACCACCCTCTGCAGCTGAGAGCAAACTCGATGCAAGACATTAGCTACCAGAAGGCATGGGAATAAAATTCTAAGTGAAACTCCAAACCGAAATGTTATACGGTAATTTTTCCCGGTGATAATTCACGTAAAGTGTATTGGAATTAATCAGAATGCCCTGGATTGCGAAGATAAACATATGCAGCACATTCAGGAATGCCGAGTTCATGCAGTGTTTTCAGTACTTTCTCTTTCGGAGAGCATCCTAATCTTTTGGTTTATTCAGTATTGCATTGATGTGTTTTTCCCAGGTACGTGAGGGTCGGCTAATGTATAACATTCTCCAACATGCAGTGTTTCAAATTCCCTTTTTATTTCAGGTTCCCTTTTATGGTAATTTAACAAGAGACAGGAAGTGAGGCAACGTATAAAGGACCGTTTGAGCTGTGTGGCACGAGACTGATTAGGCGAGGTGACCGTGTCACGCCGTTTGATGCTCTGATCCAGCTGAATGTTCATGGAGATTATTGTGGCAATACGGGACGCGGTTCGTGGTTTTCCAGTCTTGCAAACGGTCGCTATAAAGGCAGCGTCCAGATTACGAATGAGATCTCTTCCCTAAGCTGATGTACACAAATCAGTGCATGCCCTCGTTATTACAAACCATTGTATTTAACCCATAAAAAAAAATATTATAGGCTTTATGGCAGTCCATTCATAAGTATGAATTGTCTGCAAGTCGGGTCACTGCTTGCACTTTCAAAGGTGTTTTGACACTTTGATGCGCAACGATCTTTAGTCTGATAATGTAAACTTGGCGTTAAATTTCCTGGGATGCCGTTTAGACTCCTGTTTTTTGCTTGAAATTTTATGAATTTTCCGGCTTCCTGGTTCTGAGTCACTGTGGAATAATAAGACGCCCAGAGTGTCATTGGATCAGAGATTATGTAACAATGAGAGAGAAACCCTGGAACTATGGGAACTTCAGGAAATATAAAAAGTGAGCATAATTATTTTTAAACTTAAATATATACAGGATAAACATGATTATATATATATGTGTGTGTGTGTATGTATAAAATCATGATATATATGATTTTATGCACACACACACACACACACACATATATATATATATATATATATATATATATATGTATGTATGTATAAAATCATGATGTCTATGTATATATATATGTATAAAATCATGATATATATGTATATAAACCACAAGAGATATTTCTTGTTTGACGCGGATTTATTGGTGGCTTTTTATCTTAAACCTGTCAGTTGAGATAAATATAGCCCTGCTCCTGAAAAATCCCATGAATACATAATGTTTAAATAAATCCATGCTCCAATTTCAATAAGTTTATTAAAACAAGAACATTTTATATCATGTCACAGAATGTTGAGCACCCACAAGTCACAGTTTATAAGTGTCAGGAGAAACATGATGACACCTTAGGCTGTTGAAGGATGGGTATGAAATCGTACAGGACAGCTATAAGTCTGACAGTGTAAACTGTAGGATGCAAGGTGTCACAGCCAAGGGTGGATAGAGTCAAATGTTATACTGCAGTTTTATTATTAGGTGCTGTTGATGCCATGCAAACAATGTCCCTCCAGAACTTTCTGTCCCGGTTTTCCAAAGGCATGTTCATTGGAGCAACGACTGAGTCCATCCATCTTGTTGATGGTCCTTCTCCCTTCAGCTTTCCAGTCATTATGATCTTTTCCAGTGTAGTAGGTCATTTCAGAATTTGCCCCAAATAACCTTCCAATTGGTCATTTATGCTCCAAGTGAAGGTCCAGGCTTGAGCTGATGAACAATCAATGTTTTGTTCTCTCTGTGGTCCTCACTATTTTTTAAAGGTGTCGATACTCCTCCTGTCCTCTGTCGTCATTGCCCAGCTTTCACAGTCAATACTTACGTAAAAGTGTACAATATAACATATAACGTGACATTATTAGTCAACAATCTATAATAACTTTATCTGTATAGAGCTTTTCAAGCCAGGAGGCACAAAATTCTTTTTCTTATAAAAACATAATATTTATTCATTAAAAAGCGAATACATTCCAGAAACATTCAGATAAAAGAAGAAAGGACTATATGATATAAAACATTACAAATATAAAGTATTAACAACAAAATAAGAACACAGTACATAAAAAATAACTGCTACAGTGTCAACCTACAAATAAAATATTCTTACCAAGAAAATATATTGTGTAAAAAATCTATCAGATATACACCAAATTTCAATTATGAGTGCTCATAAATACATTAAAAACATAAAGCCATAAGAAACATAAAAAATGGACATTAATCAAATTAAGCAAATCTACAGATGCCATTTTCAAGAAAGTCACTCACACATCCCCAAAACATCCAGTTTTCATAACTTTAATCATGAAACAGTTCCTGGAAGACGTTGATGAGAATACTGGCAACATTGAAATTGTCCTCTGGAATGTTGTTTCTGCACAATCTGCATGCATAAGTACAGGCTATGGGGATGTTTGTTGTGTTTTTGAGTGTCACTAAACATTGACTGTAAGCCAGGCCAGGGATTCTATCTTATGAGCTATTTATCAGCTCCTTTATATCTGATACAGTGTTGCAACACTTTCCTTAGTTCTAAGATGTGCAGTCTATGGAAATCACTGTGCCTGTATATGATTGGTTAACAGAGGAATGTGAATAGAATTCAGGAAGCAAGGATAAAACACAAAATGTGATTGAGGAAGAAGATGTAAAAGTGAAAAGCATTATTGGAGGAAAATGTGCAGAAAAGTATCAAGGCTTCCAAATTTTACTTGAGTATATGCAAGAGACTAAAAGCAGTGGACTGCTACACACCCTCGGGATACACGACCTGAAGGAACGAGCAGTAATTATTTTCTTTTTCACGGTATGTCCTAAAAGAATTTTATTGTCTCATTTAGTAAATCGCTTTGATTCTGAGCTTTGGCTTTGCTGTAATTATAGTCGCACTGTCAGCGTGATGCTTTTTTACTAGATTTGCTTTTAATTATTGTCTTGGCGGCACATTTCCTGTGGTTTTGCTACAGATGATCACAGGAAAAAAAAGGTGCAACATGCATAACATCCATTTGTCAGACAACTAGTCAGAGAATATCAAGCTGGAAAACTGGGTCCCAGCCAAAATGCACGACGCCGAATGCAGTACAGTCGGAGATGGAGAGCGTCAAACCAAAATGCAGGTATTGCAAATGCGCTATTGAAAGTGAGCTGATGGGATTGCACTCGATCACCGTGTGCACCCTTTCCAACAAGACTCTGTTTTCACAGGAGAAGATCAAGGATAATGTTGCCTTGGCCATTTCTAAAAATGTCAAGTCTGAACCAAGTACATTTTCTTGCGACTCTTATAAGCCAAAGACTCTCCCCTGAAACTCTCTGGTGTTTCAGACCAGGAGCGTCAGTGTTAAGAGGTAAGTCACTGTGACGGCTGCCAAGCGTTTCCACCAAATGTCAACAAACATTCAGTGTAACGTTAAGAGTGGCGTTGGCGGGGAAGAAAGGCCCTGAAGCCCACAGTGGGTGAGCTCACCAGGCCCTGTCAATCATCAGGTGGATAAAACCCAGTGGGAACTTCTGAAGTAGCGAATGGGAAGCAGCTAAAACTGATTGTGGCAGCCAAACCACCAGCAGTTCAGACTAGGTAATCCATCTGAAATTTGGACCAGGCTGGTACTTGGATGGGAGACCAACCAGGAAAGCTGCATTGCTGCTGGTGGAGATGTTAGTCTGACCAGAGACATGGAGGCACCATCCTGTGGTCAGTGCGGATCCCAGTACCCCAGTGCAGTGACGGGAACCCTGTGCTGTAATATAGTGTCGTCCTTCATATGAGACATAAAACTGAGCTCCTGACTCTCTGAGGTCATAAAAGATCCCTAGGAATCTTTCAAAACAGTAGAGATGGT
Organism: Stomatorhinus walkeri; assembly: GCA_026784285.1. Taxonomy (NCBI): domain Eukaryota; kingdom Metazoa; phylum Chordata; class Actinopteri; order Osteoglossiformes; family Mormyridae; genus Stomatorhinus; species Stomatorhinus walkeri. Next base: position 7,883,072 of record JAODUD010000043.1, on the reverse strand, counting down.
ACCCAGATGTCGTGGCTGAAATTGCCCACTTTGGTCCTTTCAGATCTGGCCTGAAGTGTCTCCCTATTGTTCTGTAAATGTTACTTTCATTCATTGTATGACTTTCCTTTCCCTGCTTGAACGTGCACTTGTACAGTGTATTCCGGTGCCCCACCTTTACCGGTGTCAGCGATACAGCAGGTGCCACGAGCTTCCCGACGCAGCACAAACATCTCCGGCAGTTTTAGGTCCAACAGCACATGCCCACTTATCTCTGACATATAAAGCGTAGCATCTGCAGGGCCGGCCCTGGCTCTAGGCTGTGTAGGGTCCTGCTGGGCTCCCCAAATTACCTGCATTGTGGAGAAAGTGAAATGATAATCAGTTTTATAGGTGGGG
>JAODUD010000043.1:7778772-7794198 GCA_026784285.1 Stomatorhinus walkeri | reverse complement strand
TTAGGGCCTGCATCACGGGCCTGCATCACGGGCCTGCATCACGGGCCTGCATCACGGGCCTGCATCACGGGCCTGCACAGTAAACCTCAAGGCACCTTTTTTTTTTTTTTTACTTTAATACCATGTTAATTCTTGGTTTTAAAGAAGGTTTATCTTTGGTATAAGGTTTTAGGCTTTCATTTTCTTTTTGAGTATTTGGAGAAAAAAAAGTTTTGTGTTCATGTCCCTGGCTATAGTTCAGGCCCCCCCCGCAGATTAACCTTTGATGCTGCAGGAAAACAAGACCGCCCCCTGTTGCAATTTAAATTTTTTCCTATTTTTACATTTTTGAATTGAATTTAAGGAGACTCACTGGCCCAGTGGTTGGCACTGTAGCATCCAGCCCCCAGCTGTGTGTGTGTGTGTGTGTGTGTGTGTGGAATTAGCATTTTCGCCCTGATTTACTTTGTGTGGGTTTCTCTCCAGGTACTTCGGTTTCCTCCCACATTCCAAGAACATGAGGTTGGGTGAAACGGTACCTCTAGCTCACCCACAGCATATGAATGTGTCTCTGAATGGGACTCAGGCTGACCCCCCTCCTCTGCCCATGTTCTGACCCCCCCTCCGCTGCCCTTTATTCCCTGGGACAGCCTGCAGACTCACAGTGATCAGGTACCAGATAGGCAACAAAAAAAAATGATGGCTATTTGTTTGAACTTCAAAATGCAAGTCATTGTCGTTGTGCTTCAGAGTAAATTCACCTATTTGACATGATTGTCGTATCCATTTGCAGACGCACCCAGCAGCCACCTTTGAACCTGCTGTTTATCTATGACATTACATCTTGTCACATCACCGGCCTGTATAAATGGTCCAGAGGGTCTTCCCCTTCACGCAACACCCATGTGACATGCGATGCAATGCTTCCCATATTTCTCCACATTCAGAAAACTGCTATACCATTCTGGCATAGACTGTCTAATCATCTTTTTCAGTTGCCACATTTCATTTTCAGCCCCCAGAATCTTTCAGCCCCCCAGTTAAATTCATTAAGATACCGCAGCTCCAAAGCAAATACATTTACAATGCAGATTAAAAGGGTCGATGCTGGAATTTAAGCAAAAATGACCTTGACTTCTGAGAGTGTTGAAGACTCCCAGCACTGCTGTGAAGGCCCGGCTTCCGTGTCCACATGCAGCAGTATTTCTGAGCAAAAAATGACTGAATCGAGATTAAACTGCAAAATATGCCTGTTCTAATATTCCAGCATTAATGTGATCTTGCTTAAAACCTGACAGGCATCAAAACAACATACAAAAGTATAGTTGTATAGTAATTGCCATATCTTACATCTTATTTTACTTGTTTTAACTGGTGGGACTGTAATTTATTAACAAACTGCTTTTTTTAATGAGAGATGAGAAATTGAACTGCCCCCCCCCCTTAATTGTGAATATGAAGCGATTCAGAACTGGCCGTCACTTATAAGCAGGACAGGCCATCGGGAATGCGAGCCGTTTGTTTGGCTGCCGAATAAGGACGCGTCTGCAAACTCTCATTAGGGTTCAGAGATGTTAAGTGCTCTGCTGGTCCAAAGGGAGAGTACACTAAGGCCATCCCTTTTAATGATAAGGGATTGCACTTGGAACAACAGTTGGCAGGTTGTTGCTGTGGAGGGTCATGCATTGTGTGATGGTTAGGAACTGCCTGAAAGGATTAAGTAACCCATAAGCGATGGCTACTCAGCCTTATTTAGGCGTCCTCTGATGTTTTACGCTGCTTCGTAGCTAAAGAGGCCCTTGATCATTCAAAAACTCAATTACTTACAGGTTTTAGCCTCTGAATCCATAATTATACTGTTCGTTAGGTAGGAAACGTTATGTGATTGGGCTGTATATCACTTTGTATCCAAAAACTTTGTCAATTTAACTAAAAAAAAATTCAAGGTCTGGCTTGCAATAGTTCTTACTACAATGGAAATAATCTCATAATTTTAGACTTGACAAGGTGCCCCAGGATGACATTAGAAATGTTGCAGCTAAGGGGGGGTGGGCGTGTCACAGGGGCACTACGTGAAGACCCCCTGAATCCGAAAAATAATAAAAAATCCCTGAGGGTGACTCACTGCTTGTGTGGGGGAGGGGGCTGTTGTTTTTCATATTGAAAGTGGTAACCATAGTGGACACCCAACCATAGTGGGCACCCAACCGTAGTGGGCACCCAAGGTGACATTTTATCTGGGGCCCCGAATAATTGAAGAAGTGTTGCCCCTGTGCTTGGGATTGATCAGATAATTGCATGTCAGCAAGGTATATTTACCAGTATCGCTCACACTCTGAGTAAGGCATAATCTCAGTCACTTCAAGCAGTCAACAGCCTAAAGAATAACAGCAGTCTAAGAGAGGGTCAACGGAAACTACTACTGGAGGGCTGGGAGCTAAGTCAGTTGAATAAAATCACTGATTATGCATCCTTTATGGAAAAATAAATCTGATTTTGAATACATAAATACATCTTGTAAAAATATTGTAAAATTGTTTTTGTTGAAATGCACTTTCGTGGGTAATTTCAGAGGAGACTGCATGGCAATGAAGCCAAATGTGATGTACATTGTGAAATGTGGAATGACGCATTGCATAAAACGGTAAGAGGAAAACTTGGCACGTCTTCATCATAAGATTTGGGATGAGTGATGGTGTGCAAGAGTAAGACGTTTAGCGAAAGATATTAAAGTGTCAGATCATTTGATTTTGTGATATACTACCAAGGTACAAAATGGCTTGGTTACATAAACCAAATAAATAAATACAATTAGAATTTCATAATGTATCCCTGAATCAAATATCCATATCTATTTAATGAGTGTCTGTTTGAAATGATAAATGCTTATTAAATGATTATCAGATAATGATTAACTGCAATGATTTTTTTTATGAATATAAGAGTGGCACAACTCTAGTTTGGTTAAAGTTCAAAATACAGAGCATTTCAAACTACACGTGGTCAGGTTTTGGGCCATGTTATGAACCCTCTGATGAAACGGAGTACAATGCAATCTGCTGGAGTGGCTGTCAAGGCATGGATACAGTTAGGCTAGAGGATTCTGGGAGATTTACAGTGCTGGACCACATGGGAAGAGAAAGATGCTGGGAGGCATCCTCCGCGCTCGGGGTGTAGTGAGAGCACCGTGGGCTTCCACAGTAACTCGGGAAAGTGGGTGGGAAGCCAGTGCATTCTTCATAATATCGCAAATGAAGAACTGCCAGGTGTGGCTTACTCCATAATTATCTGGAAGGGGATCAGCAATCGGAGAGTTGTGCCGTAATTATCTGGAAGCAGGTCAGCATTACACAAGCGCTGGGGAGGGACGCAGCGTGATGTTCCCAATGCTACCGGCCCCCGTCTTCCTTTTATCTCCCCCAATAATGCTCTCTGTCAAAATTAGAGCCACTCAAAGATCTCAGCCCGTCCTGACGGCACCAGTCAACGTTGGATCGCGTGTGGGTGGCCTGGCTAGGATTTCAGAGGGCGGCATTCGGCAACACGCTCAGGGCTTGAACGTGACAGAAATCGCTCCTCTCTGCTGGACGGAGACGGTAATGCAGGTGGAGTACGAGGTTGGTATTGGGGCGACGGGGACTTAATTGGCAGCTGGTGGCGTATGAGGCTTCAGAAGTGCCCCCTCCACCCTGCGTGAAGGGGCGATGAATCCGACGGTCGAGAGCCTGTGGGAATGGGACGGAGGAAGGGAGGGAGACTTTCTGGAGTTTAACTCTGCTCATTTTGGACCTCAGTCAGCTGGATCGTTAGTTCTGTTAGCTTCCTCAGATTAGCCCGGGACTCTGCACAAGCTCTGATTCATTGTGCCTGGGGAGGATCTGGCAAGCTACGGTTTTCCAACCGGGTGATTACAGATACGAGCGAGGCGGCAGCTTTCACCGAGTGCTGGATGGCCTCTCTAGATTTACCCAAACGTGTGGGCGATCCAGGAGATTACAGGGGTTATCATACTTATTTGTTATTATTTGATATGATATTAATGAAGATCATTAATGAATCCTACTGTGATCCTCACTTTATGAAGAAAGGGAGAGGAGAAAAACAGCAAGGACATCTGTGCACATGGCAGATCGAGAAGGGTTTCTAATAGGGTGGGGGTGACTCCACATGGCTGGAGAGCGCGGGGGGGTATCCTGCGGTGAGGGACTTAAATTAGGATGAAATGAAAGGGAGAGTATTGGTGTTTATTTTCTGGAAGAACTTTTAAGAGAGCTGGCATGGACTGGGACTGGATTGAGAGAGTGTGGAGAAAGTGTCCATTGGGGGGCGGGGGATTATCGCTGACTGTCCTGCTCTGTTCATAGGTCAATCTAGAGACCATGAGATTGTCAGATAAACAACTTACAGATATCTGAGATTTTGAACCCCCCCCCCACCCCCCAGAGAGGAAACATGCTAAGAGGGGATTAAGTGGAGAGGACAAATTCTATAAAGGTTGTTGGTTGCATACTCAATTTCCCATGTTCATTTACTTTTTAACCTTTTGCAAAGGGTGCAATAGATAGGTTTTCTATCTTTGCATATAGGACATGCTTAACGGCACGTGTCCGTGCTTCTGCAATATGGGAAGCTGTATATGTGCAGTGATCAGCTGTGATTTATTATCCTTAATGCTAAAACGTTAGCAGCACCAAGACCTTTTGTTTATCTCCAGTGTCCGTTTTATTGTGGGAAACACTGAGCGGCTGCTGCTTCAGGATGGTCATGTGCTGCAATTCTTATTTCGGCTTGACAGAGGGATAGATGGAACTGAGACTGATCTTGTTAAGGAGACACTGAAAGTGACTCTCAGAAAAGCACATGTATACCTTTTTCAAATGCACACTGCTAAAAACTGAATGCAAACTGGAAATTTGTTTGGTGAAATAATACTCAACTGTTAACAAATAAACAAAAGTGTATTGCTACTCAAGCTGTGGCCAGAATTTCTGAAAGAGCAGCAATGTTCTCAAGAAGAACAATCAAAGCAGAAATGCCCATATGAGATCAGGAAAACCACATCAGGCAAAAGGGGAGGCAGACAAGGAATACAGTGTATTCTGTACATTTCATTGACGAGTATTAAAGGCAGAGGTTGAAATCTCAAGTTCATAAAATACAAATCTGATCCAAGATTTTGTCTCAACCAACCAGTTGAGCACTCTGAATGTGGCTCTTTATACTCGACTGGTTGGTTAAAAACTTGGTCTGGATTTTTTGCACTATGCAAAATATTTTTTATTTAGTATTTTTCCATGAAAGAATTTCAGCATAAATATGAAAGATAAATTTGAGTATAAATTTCAAGATGCAAAATTTGTAAATAGTGGGCCCTACGTCCCCGGGTAATTCATAGCTGCAGAGTTCAAGGTTGCAGTGTTTTTGAAGGCAGCAAGAAAGATTTTCAAAGACTATAATCACCACAGAAAGTATGTGATCCAGTGCTACAGCATACCAGCTTGTCATCCATTTCTTTTTTAGTTCAGATTACAGCAGTATTACTACAGGAAAAAGAAGTCAGAAAATGTTTTTCTGCCAGACAATTTAACCTAAACACAGGAAAACATCTGATTCCAACTTACAACCAAATATTGCAACAGTACAAACTTTTTAAAAGACATAAGGCAGGAGCAGAGGTGAAAATTCCAGGTCCAGAAAGTACTAATCCAGGCCAAGACTGTTTCAACCAACCAGCTGAGCACTCTGTGAATGTGACTCTTTATACTTAACTGGCTGCTTAAAATCATCGTCTGGATTTGTACTTTCTGAACATATCTGGGCAGGAGTACCTTGGCTGAGATGTCAGTCCATCTCAAATGTTGTCCTTGTGCTTTGATGGACATGAACACTGGCTGCAAAATATTTTCCTTTCCAGGATAATAAATTTACCTTTGAAGCCTTGAAAAAATGAACAATATAAAGAATATATTCCTTCACATAAACCATGCACTTTGACGCAGATTTCCAGTATCTCCATGAATGTCATCATGGAGATGGCTCTGGTACAGCAGTAGAAAAGCACCATTAGAACACAAGCAGGACACAGTCCCCGAACCCTACCGCTGTCATTGTGCAGTAGTGCTGCCCTCTTGGACACCCTACATTCTTTTTATACAAAAGAAAATAAGTCATTCTGTTACTGCTCATGAAGTAACCTGTGGATTCTTTTCATGCAACTTAAACAATGATAAGGCACCCAACTGACAGGTGTATTCTCTCTCTCTGATTCAGATCAGCCAGAAGACAGATTTTGAATGGCCCACAGTTAAAAGTTGCCCCAAGGTCCCCCTGAATAATGACAATCATAAATCGGGCTTACACCGAGTGAGTCTGGCTGCAGGACGGCATTTCACCATCTCTGCATTCGGCTATATCGACTGGTGTATTTCCCTATAATTATATTTCGCACGGGAACCAAGAGAGTTGGTTCTATTGAGCCTGCTAGTGGAGAGCAGGCCTACACTTTAGGGTTTTAATTATTTGCGGTTTTAATTATGCTCCCACCGGCTGAGTATGGTAGACTTTAATGAAGCCCAGGACAAATTTTTAGTTATTAAAACCACAGCATATGTTTCAGAATAAAGAATTTCATAAATAATGCAGATGCTTAAATATTAACAATGTAACCAGCACTTTTCTTTTGAAAATGTCAGAAGATTAAAAAATAAGTCTCAGAGCATTAAAGAGATTCCAATAATCTGATCATATGTTTGCAACATTGAACCTAAGATTGGAGGTGCAAGGTATTCCGGTAATTTATTTATGTCCTTTCAAAGATAATTGACATCATTTTAATTTAATTAATCATTGTTTGGGAAAATAATGCATGCATATTGACCACTGTGCAGTGTGAACATTACTTTCAGTTACCTGAAGCTGTGTTGGATGGTTCCAAGCAGACCTATGCTGTCAGCAGATGGACAAGATCTAATTTTTCACAAGGAAATCATTAACGTAAACATGAAAGTAGCACATTAGTTAATTAATGTGCTTGTCATCAAAATGGGTTAATGGGAAGATTGCCTGAAATATAATACTCAGCAAATCGCTTTCTCTGGAAAACATGATTTGCTCTATATATGTCCTTAGGCCATAGTTAAAGTAAATAATGATAAACTCATGCTCTCCATAGTCAACTCCAAAGCTTTTTGAAATATTATTATTATTATTATTATTACTAATACATATAACAATAAATACACATGGTTGTAATGTGTCATAGCTTATAAAATATTTATAACCATGTTTTAATGCTCTATGAATGCCTTGTAATGTGTTTATATAGTTCATGGACTGCATTTTTCTACAGGCTTATTAAATCTAATATGCGTTACTGACATCTAGGTCATAGTTCATATAGCTATAGTTACAGGTATTAAATACTATTAAACAGTGCATCAGCTATTTAAAAAATAATACTTTTTTAAGAAATGAAGGAAACTGGCTGGCTGTTTCTTCATAAAGCAATGAGTTGTTACACAACCACAGATCAGATATTTTTGTCTGTGTGCAAGGGAATACTTGAAAATGCAAACCATTTCAATTTTGGATTCATGGCATGATTCTTAATATGCAATATTTTAAAAGGACGTATCTGCAGGGCGTGTTGACAGTAGTCCGATTGTCCGAGGGCTCTGTCGCCGTGGAGAAAGTTCCGTGCGCTCCAGTTCCATATTAAACGGGTAGCTGCATTGCCATCACAGTTGCTTCCCACCGTCTCGTGTTCCATGCAGCTGAGAGCGTGATTCTGCTCTGTGCAGATGACCTGCTCCTGGTCCGTGCCCCCCCCCACGGAGCTGAATGTGAGTGTCCAACTGCTACAGCGATACCGTCAGTCCTAGGGCTATCTTTCCAAAAAAGCATTTCCCTACAGGGGCCCATTTCAGACCCATGACCCATATTCACTAAATACATTATTCAGCTCCAGGGCAGAATGGCAGAAACCATTACAGTTAGATTAAATGAAATAATACACTCCACAAAATGGTACTATATGAACTGATTCGAAAATACTGACTACAATGTTATTGGCTGCGGAAAAAAAAAGGAATGCACTTTCTGGCTGAGTAAATCTGAAGTATGCATAAGAATTTTGAGTTCGATATAGTACTTAAGGTCTAGCATTTAAAACATTCCATTGCCTCGTATATGACTGGAATGTTTTGGGCTATTCTAAGGTTGCGACAAATCAATTGAATTTAAGAACTGATTTGCCATGTCAGCAAATCAGAAAGAAGTAGGCAAATGGTAATTTAGGCCCAATAAACGTGTTATATTAATGTCTTGTGGCTTCTTTTTTATTGGCTGTTTCTCACTCCCTGGTCACGTTGAGCTACCCAATGAGAATCCATGTTCAGAAAACTGCAGTGGATAGGACTTTTTTTTTTTTTTTTTTGCTAGTACTGAATTGGTACTAACAGGCAGCTAGTTACTCAACTCTTGACAATATTGCCTCATGGATTTGTGACGAACGCTTTTTATCAAGAAGACAAAAAGCAAATCGATTCATTTTTCAGCAACATGCTACAAGTGCAGAGGAATGTCCTTTCTGCTTCGACATGCATGAGCAATCAAGCTTTTTGACTTGTACATGACACATTAAGCAACAAATAAACATCAAACACTAAGTTCATTAACAACATCATGGATAATTAATGTCAGAGAGAGTATGGGTCAGTGTTTAAGAAAAAAATATATACTTATGGTCTCAGTCAGGTACTAAAGTCTCTGGTGTGACATCTGGTGCGGTCTCAGTCTGTACCATGACTGTACGATAACCCTAAGAAGACACGTCAAGATTGGACAATCATACTGAATGGAGCTGAGCATTTCATGCAGAGCTGGTGTAAAATGCAGCTTGGCATCAACATCTGCCGTTCCAGCTACACAGCTGGCTCTTTTAGTCATCAGGCACTCTGTAAAGAAACAGCAGCCAGCTCTGCCCAATCAGGAAAAGCGTTTGGTGCACAGATACGACAGTAGGGCCTAGATTCCCAGTACTGTCACAGCCCAAATGCATCTCACACACCCCTGATGATATGATGATGCATCACGTACCTTTTTAACCACTGCTCTGTTGGTTTCCGCTCCGTGTTATCAGCGCTGAAAATCAGATGGAAGTGCAAGGATATCCTGGATATTACCACACTCCCACTTCCAAGGGCTCATTCTTTGGAGATGCCCTTGAACAATATGATACAGTAGAAAATAACAACATTGCTAAACATTACTATATTCGCTACAGTGATCGGACACGAGGCTCTTCAGGGCCCTAATCCAGAGAACATTTGCACTTAATCTCTTCTAATTACTTGACATTGTCTGGCATAAAATCCACTCAATGCTTCACAATAATAAATGTCACAAAATTCGACGGCAGCTCAAATAATTTCTCCTGTGGTCTTCCATGTTGTAGTAAACACCAAATAGCTCAATATAGCTATTACATAACATTATTTGCTCTTAAAACACTAAATGCTTTCAGGCATTCATTTCATCACTTTTTATTGACGCAATGGTACGTGTGACCCTGCTTCTTGCACATAATTTTAGTTTAAAGACATATGGGAAGATATTAAGCTGAAGTATAAGTAACTTAATGACTGGTCACGTTGCTTTTATTTCTATCATAGAATATGCTACATAGTGCACACCTTAATTGAAAGATTATATTTGCCCAAAGGAGCCTCTTACTTGTACAAAAACAAAAAAACACAAATGAAAAATAATGAGACAGAAAGAATCCTTCATAATACAATTAGCAGTTTAATTTCAGCACAGTTTACCACAGAGATTTCAGCATTGTAACTGCATAAGGAATACTATAGATTTCACGTAGGTATCATTTGGTTTCACGGGTTGTGAAAATGACACCTTATAGGTTTTCTCTGAACACTGTGGGATAGGGATCATGTTTTATGTGACTCCATCCCTATTCAACCCAAGAGCCAAAGGGAATTTAAAAAACAATACTGGTATAAACAACCAAAAAGAAATGGATCCATTGTGGAAGCTTGTGTTTTTTAATCAATAATCTTTATATTAATCAATTGGGGATTTATTGACACTAATGGTGTGGCTGTGTGAGCAGCCATTGTTCTTTATAGGCCATAGGATAGAGAGTGCCGCTTATCCCCAGATCACAGATGTGTGTTTGAAGGGTCACTGCAACCTTTACTGCTGCAATATTCTGCTCTTTATCCTATTTTATAGTCCTACAACCTTGAGTCTGTCTAAGATTTTGACTAAGTGGAGTCTGTTGGCCTGAGAAAGCGACCGACAAGGTCACCCGCCCTTAAACAACATTTGGAAGTTTAGCGTTTACCTCCTGTGCCTCCTGTCCCCATTTCTTTGGTATTTTGTCTGTGCAAAAGTCTTGGACAGTGAAACAAAATATCTGAACAACGGTGATCATGATGTTGTAAAACCATGATATTATGTCTATCAAAGTGTGTCAACTTGGCCATTTCAAAACCTCAGTTTCTGCAACAACCGCATCTGATTCGACCACTAGCACACCTTGTTTGGCTAATCAATACCTCATTGACAAAACTTAATTACCTGACTGATTGATTGATTGATTAATTGATTAATTACTTAATTGATTGACCTGGTGGTGAACTTAATGAGAAGATCGATAGCTTGGAGTTACCACAGAGGTGAGGTTTTGAAAACTTAATGGTGCCTCTAGCTATCAAGCAAGATATCAGTAACGTTTGGAGAACAGAAGGAATTCATGTTGGATTTTATTGCGTTATTGTTCATTTGAATATATTGTAATATTTAATTGCTTTCTTCTGAGCACATATACACATATTGTTCACATATACACGACCCACATAAATGGCTTTTTTTTTGACAGCCTAAGTCGTTTGTACAGTATTGCATATACACCATGCAATACCTACATACAGTATACATAAGGCATATGTGGCAAATATTAAATATTTATATACATGTATCTTTTATGGTGCCAGTTCCCCTGAAATGTACTTTTCTCCGGTTCGATGGCAATAAGTAGTTTTACTGCATCTTACCTCACCTGGCACACTGATATAAAGACTGACATCATGATGGTAGTTATGGCTTAGCAGCAGTCAGGATAATGTGTCCATTTCAACTCTCCATTTTGTGAAACAAAGTTATAAAGTTATTTTGTCTATGCAAATCAATTTATGATATTTTTGTCCTTCTAGCGTATTAGCGGGGTGCTGCGAACTGGATTGCATGATCGACTGCCCACAGAGAGAACATATGTCAGTTACCTAAGCTTCATGTTTTCAGGGTGGCTGAGAATCGGGGAGACGCAGGCAGAATATCTGCCCAGCACCTCATGTGGGTCCGTATTTGTTTTCGCGCAAGATATATCATCCATAAAGAGAAATTTCTTTAAACTGTGCGTGATCTGAAAGGATTATTAAATTACCTTTGTTTAAAAAATATCTAGGAAACTTGGCATGTCACTTTAGCAGCGCTGGCAAGTAAAACGTGTTACGCCACCGATTCCCTTTAAAATTTTCAGCTAAGAGTTGGCTGGTAGCACTGTGCTAACACACACACACACACGCTACTTGCTAACACTCATTAAGCACCAGCAAACGGAGGTTGGCAAAACAGAAGCGACACATGAAAAGCCACATCTCAATTACAAACGCAGCGCTGCAAAGGTGGGCCGTATTAGCCTGACTGCTAATCAGCAGCATGCGCCAGCTGCAGAAAGGCGCCGGGCAGTCGGCAAACGCACGTGAGCCTTCGAGTCGACACGAGGCAGCTCGCGCTGCCAGATAACCCGCTAAGAATGTTTCGCTCTAAACACGTTAAAGAGATGTTAAAATTAAGGTATGGAGACGTTCAGACTAACCGGTTTTGCTGATGTTCCCAGAACATTATCACACGAATACACGAATAATAATACTATATAAGAATAATAATATAATAGCAAATGAAAGGCGTGAATAGAGCAACGGGTAACAGTCACGTAAACCCATGACCCTAGAGGGGTAGAGGCTGGATAGTACATTGGCAGTGCACCCATATAGCACTTTTATAAAATATTGTTTTATATTATAAAATTTTATGATTAAAAGGGTGTTCAGGTAATAATGTTATTGTGCTGATACTGACAGAACCTTTGTTAAATTTTTTTAAATGGAAATAATTTTCCATTAGCGTTACAGTAAGAATGTTCTCTGCCAACTTTGAGAAGACCTTCATATATCGTTCAGTGAGTTCAGGGAACGTTCCCTGTTAGCAGGGTAGTCAGTGCCAAAATTGCAGCTCTGCCAGTCACAAAAACAGCAAGGCGAACACTCTCAGGAACCATGCACAGTCGAGTACATGTCAAACAGACAAACCGTGTGACGGCGCTAGCAAGCTGAAGCCCCTCGGGGATAAATAAGTTATTTTGAATTTGAATTTGACACTTGCAGAGAAACGTCCAACAGGTTGGTTGCCAAGCATCACAAAACCGCAGCCTAAGAAATTGCTGCAGAACTGAATGGTCATCATTGTGACCCAGACTAGACAAAAACTTTTTTGTGAGTTTCAGAAGGTGGAATTGATGGTCATGCTTCCATTCAGAAATCACTTGTATGCAAGGATAATGCAAAAAGATGTGCAACCTGCTATAACAAGTAAAAACTTGGACTCTTGAGTAACAGAATACCAATATCAATTTTTCATCCTTCCCTACATACGTCAGGAAACCCAAAGATACCCTCAACCCACTATGTGGGTCCTGCAATAGTACATGCAGGTATCTCATGGGAGTCATTTGGTCTGATGATTACTCTGCATGGTTGTATAATGGCATATGATAGTCATTTCCCAAATATGAGGCCATTTCCCAGGACCAGGTGTGCCCTTCGGTGCAAACACGGCTACCTCATTATATGCTGTCATATTCCAAGATGAAAATGCCCCAATATACACTGCTAATCAAATCCGGGTGGTTTCATGAACATCGGGAAGAACTTGAATGCCTTCCACGGCCATCCGAAACAGTGTATCTGAAAGCACAGAGGCTGCTGGGATTGCTGCACGGAGAGTGCTGTACATGCATTTGTATGGGAGTATGTTTGTGTCTTTATGTGCAGTTCAGTTTATGTGGGTGGCTGTTTTTTTCGGTCTGTGTGAATGCTTGTCTGTCCTTAAGAAACAATGCGAGTAGATAAATGTACGGTAATCCATGCAGGGAGCAGAAATATAAAGTATAGGTATTTTATGGGTTCCACTGAAATAAAGGTAACTGATTATGAGAAAGATCTCGGTGTGTATGTTGATGCTTCCATGTCCCACTCTCACCAGTGTGGGGAAGCAATGAAAAGGCCAATAGGATGTTGGGTTATATCTCTAGGAGTGTGGAGCTTAAGTCAAGGGAGGTGATGCTAAGATTATACAAATCCTTTGTAAGCCCCTACCTAGAATATTGTGTGCAGGTTTGGTCACCATACCTTAAAAAGGAAATTGCTGCCTTAGAAAGGGTTCAGCAAAGGGCTACGAGAATGATTCCTGGTCTTAAAGGAATGTCTTATTTGGAGAGGTTAGCTGAGCTGAATCTGTTCAGCCTCGAGCAAAGGAGACTAAGGGGGGACATGATCCAGGTATATAAGATTCTAACAGGTCTGGATGCTGTACAACCAAACAGTTACTGCAGCATTAGTTCAAATACAAGAACTCGTGGCCATAGGTGGAAAATGGCGGGAAAACAGGATTTGAGGAAGCACTTCTTTGCACAGCGTGTAATTAGAGTATGGAATAGTCTTCCTGTTAGTGTAGCGCAAGCTAAAACCCTGGGTTCCTTTAAATCAGAGCTAGTTAAGACTTAGAACTGATAGCTTTTCTTCATGAAGATTTGTCAAATATCGCATCACACAGTTCAGGACTGTTTTGATGGTGCCCAATTCCTTATTACACCCATAATATTAATGTCTCAGTGAGTGTTTCTGCTATTTTGTCCAACCTCTGTACAGATTATTCCTCCAGTAATACAAAGAAAATTTCAACATTTTTCAAAGAGTTCTTCTAAAAGACTAATCGAGCCGAATGCGACTTCTGTGGTGTAATACTACATCATGTCGCTACACGGGGATAGGACAAAAGATGAGGTAAATGCCACTGACAAGAATCATGGAAGTGGAAAATTACAGTCGGGGTACATGATGGAATCATAGGAATTGTAGGAAAATTGTATATGCTGAAAATTTTGGATTTATTCTAATAGCTATAACTTTTCAGTTGGGGAATATACAGCTGTGGAAAAAATTATGAGAACACTCTATAGTTTTAAACGAATCTGCGTTTTTAAATGCTGGTTTAATGTAGGGCCTGCTGGCAGAGGCCATGCTGAGCAGTAAGTGGCTTCTAGGTCCCAAATTTCTCAGACAGCAGAACCAAGAATAATGTGAAGCAGGAGGCTCTGGGAACGACCAGGAACCGGCCAGGTAGAGGGCAGAAGCGACTTTCTAATGCCAGAGACGACCGTCAACTGATCCAGCAATTTCTCACGAAATGGGTGATGACAACAAATGACTTTCAAAAGGAGTGGGGACATTACGTGCAGCTGTGAAGTGCTACATACATATATTATAATACACACACTGATAAACTGGAAAATGAGTGAAACTAAATACTGTGCTATGGTCTCTTACTTTTTCCAGGGCTGTACAAGACAAATTTGTTGCTAATCCTATATTTCTGAAGTTAAATGACAAATCACTTTCCAGCTAGGTAAGCAAACACTAGAGGACTGGTGTGGACCTCCACAGACCCTCCAGGAGGAGTAGACCATAATCTCAAAGGTCTAGCTTTTGACTCCTGTTGTAGACCCGCTGTTGATCAAATTTAATTAGCCTAATCGAGTTCGGCAACCATTGCACCTGCCCCGAAGAACACTGCAATATTCCTGGTAATGTTTTATAAAATTTATAGCGGTGATTTTTATGTGATATCCCTAAATTACTTGTCAGAAAGTGAGCTGCTGCAATGTCACAGATCTTGCAGACTATCACGTTTTAGGCTAATGGTACTTGTGAAGTTCTTAAATACTTACATTTATCTGTTGCCGAGGGCTGTTGGATCCATTAATGAAAGAAACTTCTAAACAGTACTTAAGGTGCAATACAGAAATAACCCTGAGGGCAGAACCGCAGTAATTGCTCCGTTGTCAAAGACACTTACATATCTTTTAATCATCTGAACTTCCAGACGAGGCATTATTACGACCGATTAATTGCACTTTATTTTATCAATTGCTGCTCCAAAGACATCTGTAATTAAGCACAATTTATTCTGAGGCTGAAGATAACATTGCTCTCAATCGTTTTTTTATTTTTTTTATTTTTTAATTGTACGATAAACAGAGGCCAAACGCGTATCACATCTATTATATTTAGCAGCTGAGTGGAATGT
>JAODUD010000043.1:7767858-7778742 GCA_026784285.1 Stomatorhinus walkeri | reverse complement strand
GGTTGGGGGGGTTGGTAAACCTTCCATGTGACAGTTATTAACGATCGATGAAGTGGAGAGTGCTGTGAACAGCCTGCAATGAAGAAACATTTCAGAAGTGTCAGATCATCGCGCGTGGCACTTTGATATAGGTGACCTTACAAGGGGCGCATCCATTTAATGCCTAGATGATGTACATTACAAAACACCCGAAATAAATATATCAATAAGTTTATAAAAACTAAATAATTGCTTGAATACTTTATGCAATTTTTATTTTCCCCAGAATATGTTTCTTGGTAGCATGTTATATCAAACAGTAATGAATTGTTTCATTTTCAACAGTTGCCCTCGCAGAATATTTCCCTAGAAGCCTGAAGTAAACTTACCAAGTAACTTCAGACTATTTGAGTAACAGAAGGACAGAGATTCAGACATGCACATCAAATTTTGAAAATCTTATTTAACTCTGAGCTCCAAATCTGCACAGACAGTACTAACCAGTGAGCCCAATTTGAATTGTCTCGGCACAGGAGGTTCATGTCAATAATAGTGAAAATATCTTTAACCAGACATCTGTATTCCTTAGTATTATGCAAAATTTGCAGCATCAAACACCAGAATCCTCTGCTAACTGCAACATTCTGACATTCTATCAATCAGGATTGAGAGTCCCTTTTTTCTCTGTGATGGACATTTCAAAATATATCCACCGTCATGGGTGGTCCTACCTCTGCCTTATTTCATCACCCAGAGCTACAACACAAACGCGCTGCATCTGATCAAACAATTTCACAAACTGTGGCCCTTGTGCTCCACTATGACCCTTAGGATGTTGATCGTGGTCGAACTCTTGCTCATGCACAAAGAACCTAGATGCACATAGAATCTTGGTGCATCTACCTGAACAAATAATCTCAAGACTGTTTTAAATTCAATGCCTCTGACTCGATTTAAATGTCAAAATTCATATTTAATTGCTTGTTGTGTTTGAACTTCGCAGTACAACCATGTATGAATTAATATCATGTAATTTTTGTTGAACTGTTTATGATGAAAAGCCTGTGGTCACTTATGTTGTAAAATCCAAGAAGCATTAGTGCAGACTTTTCAAATATGTTGCTTTATTTAACATCAGTAATTACTTCATCAGTAGTGCATCTTGTTTAATGAACTATTTTAAATGTTAATGGAAACATAATGACACCACTCAGTAAATATTTAATCTAACTGCTCCATGCTTTGTGAAGGCAAGACATAAATGAGAACCTTGCCAATTAGTCTTGCATTTTAGTGTCTTGCTGTAATTGGTTGAGATGGTCATGAGCTGACCTTACATTAGTGCCAAGCTCTCGTAATTTAATTTTAAAAACAGGCATGTGTGCATTGCTTCCGTTCACCCAGCCATGCACATGCACACGCAGACACACACAGCGTCTGAGAAAAGCACATTGATTATTTTCAGCCTCAAGCAGTTTATATTAGGGCCGATATTGTCAGTTTCCTCTGTTTCAAAAAAGGTGCATTCAGTTTATATAAGGACTGAATGTTCCTGTTTCCATAAGTATTAATATCCGAAATAGTTACAGTCCAATGCGTAAATAATTTATTCAAAGAAATAATATAAAAACCCCACAAAACCAAAATAGCAAATATTTCAGTATGTTTGCTTCAACAATCTAGTTAGTCTTTCATGTCCTTTGTTGAATTGGGCTGGAATAATGAAGATGTTACAGCCGATAAACATTAGGCTTACTAGATAACCTTTGTTTCAGAATGTACAGCATCTGTATTTTAAGTGCAGAAACACAGGGATTTTAATTCGCAAACACTTCATTCTTACTTCCACGATAAAACGCTTTTCTTATTCACGAAGTTTGACAACATATTTGGATTCCTCCCGGTGATTAATATGCTCTCTGTTATACACAATTCATAAATTAATTTCATAAAACCCGACTGAACTAATTGCCAATTAATGACGTGCATGACCTTTTGAAATGTCATTGTCAAAAACAAATTAATATAAATTAATTTCATTTGAAAACCTGACCAGATTTTCTGAGGAATTTATGTATAGAACTCTTTCAATATTTTACCTGCCTACCCACCCTAACTAAATAATCTGGAGCAGATTAAAGCACATTATATCCACAGCAGCTGAACTTAAATATGCTTCAACTATATTAACTAAACAACATATTCTACATTTCCATAGTTTCACTGTTGCCATTGTTAAGCCATATTTCACTTTATACTTGATAGCTATTTCAAACAAGACAGGCCTCATTTCATATATATTACCATAGGGACACAGAATGGTGGCACCTGTTATAAAAGGCAGGGGATCACATATACATCTATCACATATAATACATTTCTATACTTTTCTGCAACTAAAATAGTCTAGCTTTTAAAAAATATATATATATTGTGTTTACCAGCACAGCTTAACAAGTAGAAAAGCTTTTAAAGCGCTAAAAATAACGTCTGGACTCATAACAACACAGGGCTCAGCTCTGAGCTCTGAAAAGTCCTCATGGGTTTTGGGACCCTTATTTCTTGCATTTTCCCAGTTACTTAGCTGTAAGAAGCCATTAATATCAGCTGCTGCACCTACTGCAGATTCATAAATGACAATCTGTCTCGGCATCGGGTTATTGAAGGGAAAAAATACAAATGCAATTGTTTTGTGTTCAAACCGAACACAATTAGGTTATCTATTTATTATTATTATTATTATTATTATTATTATTATAGATCAACTTCATTAATAAGTAGATTGTCCAAGATACTCAACCTACTCTTTACCACTGGGGATGCAAGTGTATTACAAAATACAAGCAGTCCACGGGTTAATAGCTGCAATAAAGCCTGTTATATTCAAAATTCTGGTTAAACGCAATGGTTTGTAATGATGAATACACGCACTGTGCACATTGCTTGGCTTCATGGGTTCGTCAAGTCATTACTGTACAGTCGCCAAACATTTGACTGACTCTAAATAAGAACTATATGAACTTGTTCCAGCTTACCTTCAAATTGCATTTAAAGACAGACTTATGGACTGGATCTTGTTGGTAACTGGGCACTGCCTGTACAGTATTGCAGTTTATTACTCTATATACGTCAGTACAGATATAATTTTTCGTCATTGCATTCTGATCACTGCTGCCAATCCTTGTTTGCTATAAAACCCTTATACATCAAAACAATGATTCTGCCTATTGAACCAGTGATCTTCTGATCAATGTCTCAAGCTCTTAACAACAGCACCCCCGGCTATAATGTTTTGCAAGCACATTCAACACATGGCACTACTTTGTGGAGGTCAGGACTCAGCGGAGCTGACGGCTCACCTTCCCTCTTTCCTTAAGATCCTTCACTTCAGCAACAATGGGAGTCATCTTGCTGCTTTTATCTGCATGAGATCACACATTACTGCTCCCATTAGTCCCAGTGTATCAAAGTATGTCAACAACAGACGCGGAACATTCTAGAACCGGAAAGTCAGGAGAATGTAAAGTGACTGTTTGCATCGGTCGTTCTCCATTTCACCTGTTTTTTGTGCTTTTTCAGCTGCACTTGGGGCCGCAGACATGGCTATGTGCGGCTGTAAATGCAGGATACAGTACGTCGCCATGTGCGTTTCTGCAAGGATACGGAGCGAGGAAAAAACATGATAAAAACACCATGGAAATCCTGCCCCTCCTGCTCAGGACTGTATTATCCAATCCCCAAAGTGCCCTGAAGTGTTCGTCAATTATGGCCAGATAATCTGGGGGACAAACAATTCTCTCCCCTCGCCACGTGGTGTCACCAACGGCTGTGACAGTCAATTAATCTCATTGTGGATTCGCATAATGGCTGACATGACAGCATGGCCCTAACCACACACTCCCTGGCAGACAGCGAGTGTCCTAGGAGCCTGGCTTAATGGGCTCAGTGACCACAGCGCAGGAGCAGCCTGACACTTTCTGAATTCCCCTGAAATGTCACGGCTCTGGTGACAGCAGTGAGTTCCTCAGAGTGTGGGCAGGGCTGCATGTTGCCTTTGAAATTGCGAGGTTGATGTCTGAAGACCCTCAGGTCTGTCTGACGCTTAACCCCACACAAGGAGGCTGGCGACACCTAACCTGTTATTCATTGGGTGGATGGCGCCATGCTAATAAAAAAATTGCATGCTTCCAGTTATTTGGTAACATTTGCTACTTAGGCCGCTTTTGGCATTTTAGATTTTCAGATGCTTTCGAACCACGTCACGCACTTTGCTCTTTCTCGCTGCTGACAACTTCAGGTTGCGCCTCCCGCTCAAGGCTGTAAGAGTAGAGGTCCTTTGGGACCAGGGCGGGAAATGCTTTGGCCACTCGTTTACATTTGTACGCACACCACACTACCTGCCATGTAATGTGCATCAAAGGGCAACAGGAGAGCCTCTTGCGAGAGCTCCTGTGATCAGCAGAGCTGGTTCTCCTGTGATCAGTGTCTTTTACATTCCACTCTTCGGATCAAAGCATTTCACGGAACTATGCCATGAAAAGGACTGGTAATGCTCCAGCAATACCTCCTATGCAGAAATATGCAGCAAAGGCAGCATACCTTAACACACGAAATACCACGTGGTCCTAAATTTAGGATTGTGACAACACTGACCTCATTGAACCCAATGAGCAGGATAAACAGTGACAAGACGAGTGGATGGGTGAAGTAAAACTGCGAGGTGTTGAATAGCTTGACCGGCAGAAGAAGAACTGAAAGTAGAGTCTTGGAAGTAGGGAACAAAAAGAGGAACCACGCTGACCAATGAGTCACTCAAATTAACGCTGTGATGCAGGTTCTATTTCCAGGCACGGCCCTGCCACAGAGCAGCACCTTGAAAGACGCATAAAATGAATTACACTAAAATGTCCTCCACGAAGAGTCCGAGCCAGAGACCGTTATTTACGTCCCAAAGTCAAGAGCACAACCTGCTCAAACATCGGGGTCATAAAAAACGTATATCTGAGAGTCATAAAGAAAATAAATACGTTTCGATGTAGAATATTTTAACGCACAGATTCTCCTCTTTGCTTGTGTTGATATTAAATTAGCTTCATCATTATCATTTTAAGTGGAAGTCTTTAGTTATAGTTATTGCAAATCATTTTATTTCCAGCATCTATGAAAAATAAACGCCAAAGTGAACTTTTGCCCATTTTCATGACATCGACTGATGATGTTTGCTTGAAGGTCTCTGGAAAATCATTCACACTATCAGTGGCGAGTGCGCTCGTGCGAATCACTGCCTAATGTGCATTCGTTATCGGAATCGTATGAAGAATTCAGTGCTATTTTAAGACGCAGTGTATGACTTGCACTCCTCAGTTCAAATTCTCAATAAGCTGGAACAGCAGGCTTTCTAAGATATACATTTCCCAGGAAGAGGCAGAATTAGTATACATTAGGCTGCCTGAGGACCTCTCTCTCCATATTGTCTGACATTACAGACTGGAGTGCTGCTCAGAGTTGTAATTCATATTGAAACAGCATCAGCATCCTGCGCGGCATGCTGTTTAAGAAGAGACCTCCACAGAGACTCAAATAATCATTAACAGGGCACTTGCATTTCATTTGGCTGAATATACACGTCCTTTTCTCTATTCAAACGGTGCGTCGGGGCACGGGGCCCTTGTGTATACTGAGCTGTTAGCCTCGCAACACTTTCTTCATGCATTTTTTTTCCTGTTTAGACAGCACATCTGACAGACTCTTCCAAGGATTCCTAAAGGGTGTGCGGTGATCACCTTGATACTGCAGAATACAAAGGGCTGTCTTTGCAAAAACATGCACCGGTGTCTCTTTCGGGGAGGGGCTGCATGCTTTGGGACATGCTGAGATACATGACTTGCATGCATTCTTCAAAGTCAGTGAAATATATTAACCATGGAACGATATAGAACTTCACCACACCGCAGTCACCAGCAAAGAAATATTTTTTGTTGCTCCCTGAATTGCTGATGTCAGGATCCCTGCCTTGTCCCAGCAGATGTCACTGACCACCCCCTTCTTTCTTCGGGGATTCCCAGGCTTTAGCCCCGTTCTCTGACCCTAGTGTGTTTCCCTGTTCCCCGACCTGCTGTGTGGCTGAATGACCCGAGTGTGCGGCTGAGCAACAAAGCCCTCCTGTCATCACAGGTCGGACATTTTGCCATTTGTTACCCCGACACTAACTGTTGTAATGACCAGCAGAGCCAGACGTCACAGCAGTAAGCAGAGGCACGGCAGCTTTTGCTTAAATGGGAGCTCTTTTATTGGTTGTCCTTATAAGGACGGAACACAATTACTACCACTCCATCCATCCCATAAGAGGAACACGTGGGAAGGTCTTGTGCTGGATGGTAAGACACACTCGTGGGGATTTGCAAAGTGGCTAGAGACACGCGTGGACTGGACAGGATTCACACACGACACAGGCAAGGGCAACTATGAAAATCGGGAGTACAACACAAATATTATAACAAAAACACATACTGGGACTGATCACAATGTCCCAAAGCACATCAGGAACTGCTAGTGGGCTCCGCTAAGCCAACGCCATCTTGATGATGCCACATTATGTTCCTCATATTTATCTATGCAGTGTCAGTCCTAACTTTCAGTGACTTTCTTCCTGATCAGCCCTGTCTGTGTCCAGTTTTGTAGTTACATCCTATGTTCCTTGTATTTCCCATGTAATTCTTGGGCCCTAGTGTTTTGGTTAACCCACACCTGTTCCTCGTTACCAGTGTACCTATGTGCTTGCCCTGCTGCTCAGTGTGTTCCTTGTCGGTGTTCATTGTAGGTGTGTCCTGCCTGTGTTTTACACTGAGCCCTGGTTCGTTCTTGTTTTACTGAGCTGCATTTGTTTTGACCTCTGGTCGTCACTTTTGCTTTCTATGGTATTCAGTTTATAATAAACCTTGTCTGTAAGCCGCTCAATGGATTGTTTTTACCATGACCATTGATAAGATAATAGGTCTTTCTGCCACAGTGGCACTGTAAAGGACGTTTGCAAGGGCCCAGAGTGACAGAGGCCATAACAAATTTGAGACATAATTGGATTGGCCTAGGTAGGGGGGCAAATAACATATTTCATGGGGCCCAAAATCTTTAGCAGCGCCTCTGTTCTACTGCATCATATCAACTGAAATTCATATCCATTCGTCCATCTTCCATAAGCACTTGCAGGGTCCAGGCAGCACACATTACATCCAGAATTGCATAATGCCAGGTACAGGAAATTCCTCCTGATTCTGAATGGATAAGATCATAACTTGCCCTAACTACAAAGTGTTTAAGACTGCATATTGATGGTAAGGTCTCCTACAGTAGATATGTTCCAAATGGGGTACATGAGCTTATCTTTAACAAAACATTATGCAGAACATATTCAATTCACGATTCACCCTAAGTAAGTATCCTTTGATATAGTTATGCATAAATGTAATGTAGATTGGAAAGCCTAGTATATAGTGTATTTTAACCCATATTTTACCCAGAATTATCCGAAAAATCCCCCATTTGTTGCATAACACAGCTGATTTAATGCACTCTGATTCTGCAGACAGATTTGCGTGTTGATTGAAAAAAGTGGGCGGGGTCATTCGCTGCCTTCGTTGTCAACTGTTGCCTGAGGCCTTATGCAGCTAATTATTCCGGTGCTGGCAGGAACCATTTGGAAAGTGTCTTTGTCTATCAAAGAAAGCAGTTCTTTCACATTTCAGTTGGGTCTTGGATCAATTTTCAGTATTATGCTGGTGCGTCTGTGTATTTAAACTTGGACCTTACTGTAACTCAAATACAGAGTCCTTGTTCCTTAAAAAGGCAATCTGTTTATTCCCCAGAGAGACTGTGATTTGACGCTCAGGTTACCTTATTCAATCCGTCAGTTATCTTTGGCACTCAGTCCAGTAATACTGGAGTGTATTACAGCAATGTTTCTCCTGGTCCTTGGGGAACCTCAGACCGTCCACATTTTTTCTCCTTCTCAGCACACGTGCACTGTCTAGGGGTCCACGAGCTCCTGGTTGAGAAACACTGTATTACAGAATCTCAACACAGATACAGTTTACTGATAAAAATGGTCCAGCACACGAATTTCGTAACTGTAGGTCTGAAGATCAAAACGAAGACGCTGACTTTTGGATATGATGTTATATCTTTGTTACTGTAACATCAATGGACTGTATTCATGTTTTACATTTTAACAAAGGTATTGTCAATGTCAGGACGGTAACATTATTGCTCGAACATCCTTTTAAGACGATTAACGTTGAACAGCCTTTAACATATGACCTTTGAGGGGTAAAGTGACAGTTGCGAAGGAGCTTTGTAGGAAGGACACTGATGCAGGATTTAATCGTAAAGTTCGGTTAACCTTCCTAGAAAAAATCATTGTTTGTTGGACTAATGGAAAAATGAAATTCAAGGGCCAAGTTTCCATCTGAGTATTTCATTTTGTATACAGCAAGGGGCAGTACAAGCAGAAGCAGGCTAATGCTACCTAAACAGTCCCATCTGTGAATGAAGCAAACGTAATTGGCTGGCAATGCAGTTAAGGAATGTAACAAAGTGTCCTTCGTTGGGTTCTAAATTAATGAAGATGTGCTAGCATGGCATCTATCCAAGGAGCTGCTCGGGCCAGGTCTGCTGCAAAAGCTTATGATTATTCCATAATGATATGAAATGGCACATCTCCGGCGAGGCACTGGTCCACTCGCTGCGTGAGACCATGTGACTGGCGAAGGACGGTGCTGCTCTCCCACGCAGGACTCAGACCCAAGGACTCAGCCCAAGGTTAACTATAGGTCACTAGGCTCCCAAGCACTGGCCAGCTGACCTGGAGATCCTCCACGAGTGTCCGTAGGTAAGATTCCAGGACAGCGGCTGGCATTTTCATCAAACCAGTATTAACTACTAGATTGGTCCACAAGGTAATCTAATGTTCCCATACTACACTTTTAAACATTTTCCCCTGTCAAAGTTCATAGGAAATATGTCGCTATGCATTTGGGACTTCCTAGTCATACAGCCCAGGGCATTGCTAGAGGTTTAGGAACCTTCCCAGTCCAACCAATCCAATTATGTTCCACATTTTTTTAGGGCCCTGGGCCCTTAGGGGCCCTTGGAATTGTTCTAACACTCCCCGCTCCTTACAGGGCCTTTGCTTACAGCCTCTCCTGTCACCAGTTTCCTGCACACCGACATTGTAGAAGCAAACAAACAACTAATGGCAAATTCCGACAAAATGGAATGCGAAGGAGAATATTGCCTTTTTAAGGAACGCTGCATCGCATCATGCAGGACATGTCCTCAGTTACCGGTCTGGTTCACAAAGGAGCTGCTGCTAGTTAGCAATGACTGGGAATTAGAACCACAATCGATTTTATGATTAAATTGCAAATAAATGCACAAAATGGGAGCCTTCAGATGGTCTGAATGGTAGTGGGGCATTTTACCGTCTGTCTACAGCTGTTCGTCGTTGCACCTGTACCAGCAGGGAGCTACACTTGGCTGATTGATCCTCAGACTCGCTGTGAATGCCAAGACGTGGGAGAATATCCAACAGCCTGAGAGACGTGATCCCGGAGCACTGGAAGGCCTGAGCTTCAGGCAAGGTCACAGGAGCACTGGAAGGCCTGAGCTTCAAGCAAGGTCACAGGAGCACTGGAAGGCCTGAGCTTCAAGCAAGGTCACAGGAACACTGGAAGGCCTGAGCTTCAAGCAAGGTCACAGGAGCACTGGAAGGCCTGAGCTTCAAGCAAGGTCACAGGAGCACTGGAAGGCCTGAGCTTCAAGCAAGGTCACAGGGTACTGGTCCACGAGCAAAGAGTTGTGGCGAAATACCAGTAATGAGAACAGCGAAAAGGAAAGCACTGTGCTTGCTTTTTACTTAAACAGCTCCCAGAAACCCAGGAAACAAGGACATAGTTACCCGTGTGAGCAGCCAAGCTAACAAATTTCGCTTATGATCGCTGTTGTTTCAATAATCTTAATTTAACACTGTATCTATCCTTTTAGTTTAGCTGTGTATCAATAACACATAATTTCGAAGAAATCCATTGGTAGCCTAGAATGTTGTTTTTTTTATAGGTAATAACGGTACAGACAATGGAAGTAAACATGATGCAAACTATAAAAATGTTCTAAAATACCCTTTGCAAGCAGAATGAAAGGCGTGAAGCAGGGAATCGGAGTTTAAAGCATGTATTACTCAAAGTGCCATGCTGATATTTAAAAGCTACGCCAAAATCTCGCAGATGCAGTCAATTCACATGGTCAAAAGTGAAGGGAACGTTCTGTACTACCCGGTAGATTTTTGGAACCGTCAGTAATTTGCCGTCATCTCTGTGAAGGGCCCCCCAAACCTGAAAAGTTAATACAAAGTCGGAAAGTGATATTCATGTTTCTCTGTGAATAAGCCATAACTGTTAAACCTTCCTGCTTGCTTAGTCAACCAGTGGCATACGCAAATTCCCCCCCCCTTGCCCTGTCATATCCAAAGGCTATTTCCAGTGGCTGACATCTTGATCGCTTCAGCCCGACCTCTGTGTACCAGGGTCCATATTAATTTCACACAAATTACAATTGCGACAAACAGCCCCCCTCGGCGCACCTGCGACAGAGCGACAAAGGTTAGCTGTAATCTATTTTCTGTACCGTCCGATTACATTCGGGCAAGAAACAAAAAACGAGACGGCAGTAAAACTGCCATCTGCTATTCGGACACACATCATGGAATTGAAGGCTCTGCTTCAACTTGACAGTTTCCCTCCTGGGAGTTAGAAAGATCACCAGCTGATTCACCTGCAGGCGTCTAGGCGTGGGGGGGGGGGGGGGGGGGGGGGGGGGGGGGGGGGGGGGGGGGGGGGGGGGGGGGGGGGGGGG
>JAODUD010000043.1:7697114-7712293 GCA_026784285.1 Stomatorhinus walkeri | reverse complement strand
ATGCTGTAAAGCGCTTTGAGATGATGTGAAGTCATGAAAATGCGCTATATAAAAATAAATTTGTTGTTGTTGTTGTTTCACCTTACAGCACGTGCTCCACCGCAGGTATTGAGCCCTAACAAAAGTAGAATCACCACTAAGTCATCCCTAATGGACTGGCATTATGGCCATTTTGAAGGAGAGATGAACGACACTGTCATTATTTCCTTTTTTAAAAAAAGCTTTGTAACAGCAATGGATATGGAAATGAGAGCCCTTAAGGTAATGCGACCACGCTGAGAAAATGACCGGGTTTCTGAAATGAGTTTGTTATCCGTTTGGACGTAGTCAGAAAAACGGCCCTAGAATTCAGCTTGGGCATGAGTGTCTTATCAGATGGTTAATTTCCAGCCATTCAAATGCAGAACCGGCAAAAGCAGGACTAATTAAGTGTGTATGTCATTCGGCCATCAAAGGAGAGCTCATTTAAACAGAAAAGTTGTTTGCTATTAGGTTTTATTTTAGAGAACAAAAACAGAGATGAAGATTTGAACTTAATATCTGTCTTAAACCACCTGGTTTGCTGGTGAATGCAGGTCATATTTAAACTTGGCCTTTTTACAGCTTAATAGAATATATTTTTATGCTTCACCCTATTATAACAGTGTTCAGAACTAATGCAGAGCCCAATCCATTACTGGTTACGGTAGATAAGGTTTACTATTATTTAAACAGTCAATTTCCTTTAAATCGTTGCATAGTCAGAAAAAACGTGTTTCTGCCAACTGGGGACTGCAAAAATGCCCGAAATACGGGCCTCAAAAGGCCATGTTTGCAAAGATTGTATTTTAATGAAGAACCTGCATTTTGTGCAAATGTTAAATGTGAGCGGATGGGGAGAGAGTAGTTAGCAGGGTTTTTTTTGGAAGTGTTTACATCATACGGTACAAAGGATCACGCAGCTGCAAAGTAGGAGTGGATGTGTTTGCGTGACCCTGACTGACTACGTGCTCTTCTGTAAACCACCAAAACAGCTACATATCCCGTCGATGATTTTTAATTTTTTTTGCCTCTCTCTCTCAGATAAGTGTGCGTAACCTGTGTGTCGCCGCCTCCTACACAGCAGACCATAATAATCTACAAAACCCACACCGCCGGAGTCCTGCACAAACCAAATTACACTGCGGTGGGTGTAATTTCTGCTTGGAAATGGGGGGAGTGGTGGCAGCAGCAATAGCTTCTCATCCTCTAACGTGAGTTTTGGTTGCATTTTGACGGCTTGTGGAGACATTTTATACGGATAAATGCTGTACTTCTTCCTGCCCGACAGACCTCAATGGCTTAGGAGAGGGTTTGAGATGAGGGTGGGGGGGAGCATAACCTAAACATTTTACTCAAAAGGTTTGTTTATTAATTGGATGAATGAAATCAGATTAAATAATGGGGGTTAGGGTTAGGCTGGGTTGCCAAGTCTACGTATCTGGCGTGACACTCACGTTTTCAGACTCTCGCGCGCACATAAATCTTACGGCAAATCTATATTATTTCAATATAAACCTAAAGTTAAATGTCAAAAGTGTTGGGGTAATTTGTAAACCCTACAGATTATTTACAAGGTAACATCAGTGTTTTCCAACCCAGTCCTCGGGGAAGCCAGGACAGTCCACGTTTTTGCTCCCTCCCAGCTCCCAGCCAATGAGGCACACCAAACACCTGGTGCAGGCGTGCAGGAAGCTGGGAGGAAGCAAAACCGTGGACTGTCTGGGGTTCCCCGAGGACTGGGTTGGAAAACACTGATGTCACAGTATCCTCTGCCCCTCAGTATTCTTATTACTGAAGTAACATCTTTTATATACCAATGGTACCACAACTTTTTTGTTACTTCAGATGTTGGACACACCCTCCTTAGACAAAGCGAGCCCTCCACCTCCAACAGAAACCTAACTGCACTTTGGTTGCACCAGATGACTCTCTCTGCACTTTTCTGTTCACATGGCTCAGTCCAGGATAGCAAATCATACGGTGGATCTCTATGACCGAATGTTTAGAAACCCACACAGCTGCCTGTCATGGTGACTGATTAGGCCCAAGAGAAACACAATCAGCTGACTCTGGCAGAGGATGAATGCCGAGGTGTCAAACGCCGACCCTGTCAGGTTTAGCTGTTTGGGGAAAATCGAGTCAATGAAGAACTACAATACCATGTTATCAGCAACCCAAATGTGGAGAAGCACGTTAATTAACACTCAGGCTGCAGCAGACTACTGCAAAGCTGGAAAATGGCAATTTCTGGTTCACACAAAAACAGACTGCTAACTGTTTAGGGAGGAAACATGGCTTTCTGTATTTCAAACCACATTCTTATTGTGGAGCTAATTACAACTGATTATGTTACAACTTAGCAGGTCCTCTTAATTAGTTAATTTTATCTGTTTATTCATAATAATTCTAATTGAGAACAACTCAACAGTTCTATATTGTGTGATACGCTGTAGGAGGGCATTCGTGTCTGAAAAAGCAAAGCTTATGCGCAGGGGTCAACGCCATGGCGAATTTTGACTGACGGACAGAATTCTGACGGACATTCTGATCAAAATGCAATTCTCACTAATCAAAACTTTCATTCTTGATTTGCCATGCACGTGATACTCTGTGTATGGACAGGCTGACAATTCCTGCTTATGTGGTTTTTTCATATGTTTCTTCAACAGAAAATATTTACCAACTGATCCACATTCATTCATTCATATGAATGAGTTTAGTCTAAAAGAAAAATTGTACGACGACTACGTTAGGTTACTCCATCATCCATCCATCCATTTCCCAACCCGCTTGTCCTTCTGGGTCACAGGGGGGTCCGGAACCTATCTCGGAACCTATGGGCACGAGGCAGGGAACAATCCAGGATGGGGGGCCAGCCCATCACAGGGTTACTTCATCATTAAGCTCAAAATTAGTATGAATCCCCCCCCCCGCCCCCGATTAGTAATATCTAAACATCATGTAGACAACATAAGCTGGTATTGCCCCAATTAGTTTCCTAAAGGTTAGCATCACAATTAAATAATTACTAACAAAACATTTGTATAACTAAATACAATATTGTTCTACAATCATTTGCATTTGAATAAGTTTACTTTATTGACTACTAGTAAACCATAAGATTACCTGCTCAGTTCGCCTAGCCGTGTGAATAGAAGCCATTTCTGCTCCCCGGATCAACAATAGAAGCCCCAAATTGAAATGCACTCGCCTTGAACTGCGAAATTAGTTTCTAATCTAATGTCAAGTAGTTGCATCCTTCAGCTTCAAAATGCACGTAGGGCAGACAGCTATGAAAGTGAAATTGAACTTGATTCCTTCACCGTGATAATTTAGCTCATTGTATGCAAGAAGCATGGAGGTGATTAAATACAAGAATAAGCACACAGAAACAAGCCCTTTTAGATACAACATGAGGTAACACAACTACTTCCATTAAAGCTGCAGAAGTCGTACCATTTCCTCTCCCCTTCCACTTGATCTCAAACCCCACAGATTAGCCTGATTCTGATCGTGGTCTTTCATATTACCAATCTGTCAAGATTAATTAGAGACTGTACTTACTTCTTGTACCCTTTGAAACGCTGCTGATCCCCATCATGCTGTCTCAAACATAGTGACACTGAACTTTGAAATTAACCGTTTGGAATGAGCTTCTGATTCCCAAGGAGTGTTTTAGCGTGTTTACGTGGGCAGAAGGCCGACGCTCCCTGAAAACCCCAAGGCTATAATGAACCAGAAGTCTGCCAGATATTAATCAGCTCACATCTCCAAATCTCTTACATCCGCATTGATGGTAATTTGACCAGACGTGCAGATCCCCTCTTTCCGAAGAAAATTTGGGTGCTTGTATCAACCAAGTGGTATCAATCAAATTAGCCCATATGAAAAACCAGAGAGAGAAAAAAAATGCAGAATAATTAAATGAAGATAGGAAAACGAGGCAAATTAGCTTTAAAAAAAAATCATCTGAAAAATATGAAAGTTTTTTCTTCAATAACAACTAGAGAGAAGACAACAGATGGAACAAAGGTAATCAGGCAAATCACTGAAGTGATAAACTTGAACTAATTTCAAAATGTTTAGTTTTATTACAATTTTTCATGGCGATAAATGCACGCAGACTCACATTAAAGGCTGCACCTTAATACATAGAGTTACTGATACAAGGTGACACTGGCTGGGGGGCGGGGGGGGGATGGATATGTTTCGTACTGAGAGATTGTTTTAGGTATCTGGATACATTGTGTCTATTTACAAGCAGCGTCTTAAACATAGAAGTTCAAAGCAGACTGCCAATTAATACAAAAAGGGGGGCTTCTGACTTGGCAAGGGTAAGTGTTTATATATATCTGTTTCAGCTCTGTGAAGCAGATCGAGCACAGACACAAGTCATTTACGAATGCTGCCCCCACCCTCTGTGACATCTTACCCAAAGTGGTTTAAATCCACCCTCCCCTACCAATTGCTTCAGTTCCAAAGGCTGTCAAAGGGGAGGGGAACTTTTTTCATATATAAGGTATATAACAGACATTTCATATATAAGGTATATAACAGACATTTCATATATAAGGTATATAACAGAATGACCCTGTTGTAAGTAAAAAAAATGCAGTCAGACACTCCTATTTTGTCATTTTAAAAGCAATAATCCTAGTGAGGCAAAGGTTTATAGCGCATTATACACAGTCATAGTCACAAACGAGTTTTGCACATCATACAGCAGTCGGAGCAGTATTTGCTTCAGTTCAGTATGGCATTTCATTTGCATACCTCTTCACCTCGCACAAGGCCCCGCCCACACCAGCCACAGGTTGCACATTTCAGAGTATTTCATGGTCTACGGAGGAACAGACGAAACCCATTGAAATTTCAGTTCCGTCACAAACTGTAATCTCTGGTTGGTCTCGCTGAAATTGCTGCGGAAAACAATGTCATTTCACTTTAGACCAGGACACGAGAGGGGGGGCTGAAGAAACTCACAATCAGCTTCGCTCATGGGACAATGGAAAGGTGATTTAATCCGGCTGTCAAGCACAATTTAGTCTGCAAGTTTCTAGCTCCTAACTTATACAAATTTAGTCAACAACAGTAATGTATAAAGCTGAAGGTGAATTTAGTGTGTTGTGTGTAAATCTGTCTTGAACATTTACATCCTGACATACATAAGATCCAGTCGTACTGCAGAACTAGTAGCGATCAATACAACTGACAGGAAATAACCTAATTTAGACTTAGAATGCTTTAGTGTTTGTGACTGCAACCTGAAATGCTTGTATAATTTCTGACTAAAGGTTCAAATGCAGTAGGGAAAAAAGAAACACCCCCGTTTTGGCAAGAACCATAAAGCGAAACACTGAGTAGAATATTAAGCTTCACTATGATGAAGAGCAAAAAAATCAAAAAATGACCTGAAAGCAAATATTTACTACCTACAGATTTGAGAAAGGCCCATTTTACCAAGCCAAGCCTGCGGCATTCAGGTATCTGGACAGAACCATCAGGACAGAACCATCTCTGGGACACATTCCAATCAATTTCCATTTCAACATTTGAGGGTAGTTGAATTTGGATGGATTTAAACATGAATGAATTTCGACTTTGCAAGGCACACCTGCTAATGAACTGGCTAACAGAATGGGGTTAGAATTCAACAGAGCAGTACATTCGGAGGAGCTGGGCCGCACCACAGATGCATGCTGCTGCGACTGGCTTATGAGAATCCAGCACAATACCAGAATAGATAAAACAGAAGAGTCCTTTTCAAACCTTCAGCCCAGACTTGTGTGCATTAAGAGGGTAAGTCCAAAAACTTAATGTAGGATATGTTATTCTAACACTGGCTGAGTTGTGGTTATTCTAGACCAGTGTTCCCCAAGCCTGGTTCCTGGGGACCTCCAAATGGTTCATGTTTTTGCTCCTTCCCAGCTCGGTAGGGACTTGGTGAGGACGCAAAAATATGGACAATTGAATTTTGATAGACTGGGTTGGGAAACACTGTGCTAGACCATAAACACCAATATTTTATGGGATGGAAGGGTAATCGCCAAGGAGATGTTCTCTTCTGTCTATATATATAAACCTCAGATTTAATACATGCCTTTCAACTTGTAAAAATACCTTCCATAATCTGCACCCTTTTCTCTACTCAACCCTCCCATCATTTTCTTAAGCCAAACATAAAATTAAACCAAGGGCTTCTGTTCAATAATCCATCCATCCATTTTCTATATCCGCTTATCCTACTGGGTCGCAGGGGGGTCCAGAGCCTACCCGGAAGCAACGGGCATGAAGCAGGGAACAACCCTGGACAGGGGGCCAGCCCATCACAGGGCACACCATTCACACACACAGGCACACCTATGGGCAATTCAGTAACTCCAATCAGCCTCAGCATGTCTTTGGACTGTGGGGGGAAACCAGAGTGCCCAGAGGAAACCCCACAATGGCACAGGGAGAACATGCAAACTCCACACGCATGGAACCCAGGCAGGGGCTTGAACCCAGGTCCCAGAGGTGTGAGGCAACAGTGCTAGCCACTGCACCACCATGCCATCCCCCTGTTCAATAATATGACTACATTTATTTAATTAGCCTAATATACAGCCATTTCCAGGATTGTTCTGGGTCTTCACAATAGGCTGTCATAATAGGCTGTCACTGGCTACTGTCTGAAGACAATCTTCATTCTAACCAATTCCCATTAAAATATCATGGACTTTTGGATTGTGTCCTATATTTAATTGCAGTGAATGGAGACGTGAATGCAGTGCGGTAGTATTTTTCAAACGAATGAACATATTGGGATATGAAAACAGACCCAACGGACAGAGATGTGGTTGATCCGTTTTCGAATCCATGATCAGACAGGAGCATCTGCCCTGACCTCCATGTGGCCCGTTAGTAATTGTTTAAATTGCTTAAAAGTTTTATCAATTAAAAAATAATTGCTTTCTCCTGTTCAATAATATGACTACATTTATTTAATTAGCCTAATATACAGCCATTTCCAGGATTGTTCTGGGTCTTCACAATAGGCTGTCATAATAGGCTGTCACTGGCTACTGTCTGAAGACAATCTTCATTCTAACCAATTCCCATTAAAATATCATGGACTTTTGGATTGTGTCCTATATTTAATTGCAGTGAATGGAGACGTGAATGCAGTGCGGTAGTATTTTTCAAACGAATGAACATATTGGGATATGAAAACAGACCCAACGGACAGAGATGTGGTTGATCCGTTTTCGAATCCATGATCAGACAGGAGCATCTGCCCTGACCTCCATGTGGCCCGTTAGTAATTGTTTAAATTGCTTAAAAGTTTTATCAATTAAAAAATAATTGCTTTCTCCTTGATTATCCTTATGAAATATTTATGTTGGTGTTTATCATGGTACATTTGCAAATGACTAATGAACTGAATAATGTGCACTACCAGATTTTAAAGTTTTTGATTTGTGGAACAAATCATTTAACGAGGAGTTTTAAGAGTAGGCTTATTATTAATTACACCTGAAAAACCTTGGCTTGTATTTAGCTGGTTCATACATAACACACCATTTTGTTTCTACTTAAAATACATAAAGTGGATTACAGACAAATGTTTTTCATAAAATTCGGCATAGTAATACCCCATCAGTAAAAAAAAATTGGCAAAACATGAGCAATTTGTCGCTAGCTATAATAATTCATTCCACGGTGGTACATTAATTGTTACAAAGTTAATCCACGTACAATTTTAGTTCCTATCATATTACCAAATTGAGCCTGAAATAATGTAGCATTAGAGTCCCTGTAGATACTTCTTTGTGAATTTTTGGAATTGATATTTATTTAAAGTCAATGTAATTATCAATCTTTTTTGACTACAGAAAGGTATTTATGGTATAGGCCACATCGAATTTACTGTAATGTTTAATAAGTGTAAAAACAGGCAGAAATGTTCGTGGTGGAGATCGATTTAAGCTTATAGGTGAAGGAGCAATTAAAGACAAGTCTGTACTTGCCGTTATGCTGAACTAAGTGGTGCGGAATATACCACCCAGAACCGCAAACAGTGGTGGCCGGTGGAACCTTACAGACATGGCCAGCTTCAACTAATTTAGTGATTTCTCTATGATAAACTGCAGCTTTATCAGGGTCTCTAGCTAGACGTTCCGCAGCTCCTCTAAGGTGAGCAAGAGTAGCTTCCATAGGAGCAGCTAATGAGGGGGGCTAGATTTCCACAGCAGCGGAGTCACATAGCACTCAACGCCTTCGACTGGAACTCTAACTCTACAGTCTTCGAGGTTCTTAAGTGCTTCCGTATCCTGTTTAGACTGAGTGACGAGCTTCTCGTTTCGGTCAGGTAAGGTGTCCAATTACCATAGACCCTCTACATGGCTGAATAATTCAGAGTCTGGAGAGGTAGCATGTGTCAGGGGACACTGAGTCGCGTTGAGACTGGTGGTCACCAAGTGTGATGGGCCCTGTAGGGTCCAACCTAGGTGGGTCTTTATAGCTGCTGGTCCACAGCGGGGTCCTAACCTCACTGGGGTTATCAGATATGGACAATCTGATCCAATAAGCAGAAGTGGGTACATGTCCTTAACAGGAGCGAGGGGGAGGTCTTTCAGGTGTCTATACTTCCTCTGAAGAGCTACCACTGGGTAAGCATGTGGAGCGAGACATGGCTCTTTGGCAGTCAAAGCGCTGTGTACATGGAAGGTCCAGCCGGAACAGCTCGCACGTGACACCGAGAAGGACACCGCTGCTCCTCTAACAGTGCACAGGTCCTGCCGTACCGTCCGAAGCGTCAGGTCCTCTGGGTTTCTCTGGAGGCCTTTCTTCTGAGCAGCTTCATGCAGCCGTCATCCAAGAGCACATACCTGTCTAAGGTATTCTCTCCATGGCGTAACACAACCCGACATATCTTTAATAATACCTTCTTACTGTCTGTACGCCTATCTACATAAAGTGTTTCAGCTGTGGAGGTACTGGGATAGGCATGCTCCAGCACGGTGGCATTGTCACTACTCGCCTTACCTTCACCATGAGTATTAACCTCATGCAAGACCTCAAGGTGTTTTTGCTCACACCTTCTGCACTTACCCTTGAAGCTACACTGAACATCTGGTTGGTTGCGGCCACATCTCCGACATCGGTTATGCGTCGCTATCCAAGCAAGTTGGTGTGGCTGTCCACACAGCTCAATGAGAGCTCTCACCGTGTCGCTGTATGGGTATTGGCTATTACTGTAGGAGTCAGCTATGAGTAAGGTTTCTTCAAACTTAAGGTGATCAACTAATATCTGGAACTTAAACCACTCGGTCGCATCTGCTGGCAGTAAATTATCAAGGGCAACTATCAACCTTGGAAACTCCCGATGGTCTTCATTCACAAAGTCAGGGATTCTAGGTATAGGTCCACGATATAGAGATTCCTGAAAGCTATGATTGGAATAGCTGTTGTAGTGAGTCACTCATGGGGTTTGACTGACTGTATGAGATATTGCTACCATGAGGGTAGCTGCCACAGAAACCAATAGCGATATACTGCTTGATTCCCTAGCTGTAGCAGATTGCGGGCGTGTGGCACCGGCCTGTAGGCTCGCAACAGGAGGATCGGCGGCGGCCGGTACGGCTGGAGCGGTCAAACGGGCCAGCGAGCAACAATTACAACAAAGTAAACTAAGGATTAAAAAAGCAAAATTTAAAGGGGTTGACATCTTACCATAATGCTTCACAAATGATTGATACGCTGTACTGTAACTCAAAGAGCAAGAGACTCAGACATTGTTTCATACCGCTCGTTTATAGACTGGTTATTTTTCAATAGCACTTTTAGAGATGTTTTATATTGTTTAATTTCATTTTTAAAATAGTTTATGTTCGGCTTGCTGTTATTCCATTTATTCTTATGTATATGGTATTTTACCATGACTAAAATAATGGTCACCATTTTGGATATGAGGGTCAGCGGGCGAGCGGCGGTCCGTAAACTCGCGGGTGAATGATGGGCGGCGGCCTGTAGACTCATGGCCGGAGCGGGCGAGCGGCGCGGCGGACTGTAGGCTCACGGCTGGAGCAGTCGGCGGCGTTTTGTAGGCTAACAGCTGGGGCAGTTCACGCTCGGCGTTTCTGTTTGTCCCAAGTTCTGATTTGTCGTGACAGCAACGCGGGATACGTGCAGGGCTTCCGCAATATCCCGTTTGACACGCCTTCGTTGTCGCTCGATGCTCTTCAAGCATGCTTCAGTATTCCGCAAAGATAAGCTGTCGTCGGTTTCTTCATTAGATCTGGGAAGATCGACGCTATGCTCCTGCAGCTCCGGAGCGAAGGATGTTCTATCCGCTACGCCGGCGGACTTCTCCTGCTCGGAATGGCAGCGCACCCTGGGTGTTTGTTTTCCCGGATAGCTTATAAGATAATCCGTTAGATAATGTGCTCTGCGGGTTGCACGTTAGCTCGGGGATCACGTCTACCTTGGCTGGACATCCTTACTGCTGCTTTGGTCATCTATCCCGCTCGAAGGACCATGTAAAAACAGGAAGAAATGTTCGTGGTGGAGATTGATTTAATTAAACCCGGAGACGATCTCAGCCTGGCGCCGATTAGAGCAGACAGGTGGATTAGTTAGCCTCCAGTTTAACCCAAGGCAATACAGTTAACAAACGTATTGACCGCGGACACTTCCCATCTGCACTGTACAAAAGAAAAGGAGGGAAAGAGAAAAAAACAAGGCAGAAACGCGCCAAAAACCAACCCGGTAATTAATGGGGGGATTCACATACCAAGTGACATATCAAGAGATCTCTCATACAGATATTGAAATATAATCAAAGAAAGGAACTCAGGAGAGCTGGCAGTTTTAACAATAAGAATAACTGACATTTGATAATGTCACAATACACAGAATACAACAGATTTCTATATGACAATACAATTTCTTTAAAGATTAATGAAATTCATGTTTCTGATTAATTTTGTCGGGAATTATGACTGATTCAGATAATTACCTAATTTAAGCAGATATAAGCTCCTTTTGCCTTTCCCTTTGGTATTTGAATAATCCATAACTTACCACAGGTTTTCACAATCATTACAAGCTGCCTATATTTGAAAAATAACATGGGACACAACCAAAGATTTGTGCGATAGCCGTCCATAATCGGGTGCAGAAGGAAAAAAATGAAATACAGGTTACCTTAACCTTCTCTGGCATTCTGTGAGTGATAATTCTCCATACAGTTCAGGGTGCCTCCATCTTCCACTGCAATTTCCTGGTCAGCATATGAGTTACAGGCTGGTTAATTTGGGTTATTCTTCGCTGATGGAAATACCCTTGGACTGGATTTATCTCTGCTTATCTTTATTAAAGATTATGTACCACTGAACGTCATGCAGATATATTAAAGGACAGTAGACCGCCTCTTCTGGTTCAATTAAATTTTACATTGTCCTACATCTCCACCCCTGCCCTTTTCCAGTACTAACCATGTGCTAATCTAGATATCTATATTGGCTCATTATAAAATATAATGATAAAAACACTTTGGAGTTCATCCGGAATACAGTCGGACTAGTTATGATAATATTGATTGGATTCTCCAGATGTTCTAGTCTGTCAAGCCATCTCCTGAGCAGAGACTGACAGTTGGAACCTAAATAGGCTTTTAGCGTCCTTAAAATTGATTTTCCCATCACTGTCCTGTTTGCTCACACTTATTTCTCCACATAAATATTCCATAAATAACGCTTATGACAATATTTTGGAGATAAATGTTTAAAGAAACAGAAGTGGCATGGATATAGTTTAAACTGACTTTCTGTCTCACACGCACACACCCACCCACACACACACACACACACACACAGTAGCTGCAAAATTGACAAGCCTGAATATAAAAGAAAAAAACAAACATGGTAATGTAAATTTACTGAGGGCAATTTTAAAATACAGGGGTCTCACGGGAGAGATCAGCGACAGGAACGCTTGTGCCATTTTATGGGTTTATTCAAATTTCACATGAAAGAGAACCAGGGAGACAGCAGGAAAGAAGTCAAGAGACGAAAGGTGTGAGTGTAGCAGGGAAGTGCCTCTTCATGATGAACACTTGGGCTTCTCCAGTCGCCTGCTGCGATGTCATTCCCGCGCTTGCCGAAGACGGCGTTGTGTCGCTTCGGCACAGTACGGTTCATCGCACTCTGTCACGGGCGGCACCCCGTGCATAAAGCGGTATTGATCAGCGGAGCGGGCGGAGGAGATGTCAAAGTGATCAATGTCACTAGAGGGGGATGTTGAGCAGGAGACGGTGTGGATTTCTACATGGGTAACTTCATGAGCGGGAGAAAGAAACTTCAGCTGTCGATCAGGGAGATTTCTATTTCGTTCCGTATTGTGCACAGATAGTTGTGATCATTGTAGCAAATAAAAAAATATCTGTCAGTCAATAAAATTTGGCAACGCCTTTGGTCATAATTAAAGATATCCGATCCAACTGTCCTGTGCATGAATTGATCTTGCTCAAATGTAGTGTCTTTGAGGTAGCTCAAAGATATTGCACTAATCATTTTACTATCTGCAGAAGAGCATCGAAAGTACAGAAATTTGTAATACTGCATAGAAAATGTTTTTCTTTTTCTACCCAGTAACATCTGCATTGTTTTCTCTCATTCACCTTGAAGGGAAATCGCATTTCATCTGTGTGAAATCAATTAAAGCATCGCCTGAACGTGTCTACAGCAAATCCCAGCTTTTTCTGTTTAAACAGGCTGTGCATATTAATTGTCGCAGTTCAATGGGCCAAAACATTGCATTTATGAGCGTATTTAGCCAAGAGGTAAACAATCATAAGCATTATAAGAGTATAAGGGATGGAAAGAGACTGTTTTTGAGCACAAAATATATTATCTATATATTTAGATTGGAGATATAGACTGCTGTGTAAATCCAGATTTGCCTGTATACTGACTGAAAAAATGGTCACTCACACAATGCAATCCATCAGTATTGGCACTTTATATTGATGAACTGAGGGACTTCTATGGGCCTATTTTAAGCAAGCTGTCATTTGTCTTACACCTCATATTTTAGGATGTCCAAGAATAGGACAGTCCATCCCCGCGCAGATCCAAAATCCAGCTTCCCTCTGCTGTCAGTCTACAGGGCTACATGAGGAGGGACTAAGCATTTAATTACACGATACAGAGGAATTCATCATTCTAAAGCTAATTGTAAATAAAATA
Source organism: Stomatorhinus walkeri (assembly GCA_026784285.1). Lineage (NCBI taxonomy): Eukaryota > Metazoa > Chordata > Actinopteri > Osteoglossiformes > Mormyridae > Stomatorhinus > Stomatorhinus walkeri. The sequence goes on along the minus strand of JAODUD010000043.1, from coordinate 7,699,043 downwards.
AAACTAACCTTGTTTGGAGGGGTTGGGATAGATGTTCAATTTGCGAGTCTTCAGAAGTTATTTTACTTCACAGAGACAATACAAGAAATTAAAGGCAAGTCAGACAGAACGGCTTAGTGACTCGATCTGACATCTCATTAAAAGACTAGATAAGACAGACAAAATGGAGTGTTTGGTAAGTCTGCTCAGTCAGGTAGGTGTATATTTCTCATAAATAATCATCTGTCAGGTCTGAATCATAGCATTTATTGAATTATACATCAGAAAATCATACATTCGGTACACATATTCAGTGTATGTCTATATTTATCCGCAACCATTATCTAACCACATATCCCGGTCAGTATCGCAGGGTGTGTGTGTGTGTGTTTTATATATTTATATATAAAATACCCAAGTGAATCTTAGTAGAACACATAACATTCATCACTACAGTTCAAAAGACATTTGCATTTTGATGAGAACGATCCAAAGGCAGATTGTCTGAAGTCCTTGGCTGGGTTTCTCTGGTCACTGTCAGCCAGCGTATCCCCAGTGCGACGCTTCCGGAACACTAACTACAGTCACAAGTCCCAGACCGGACCACAGTCATGTAGTACGTAGGTAGCCAAACATGACTAGCTGCGACGTGCCATATCACACATAAATATTTCAGTATATTCAGACTTTAATTTATGCCTCCCCAGTGGCGCAGAGGTTAAGACAAGTTGAGCCGTACAGTGAATATGAGCCAGCTTTGATCCCTGCTGTACTACATTGGCCATCTGGACCAATGAGGCCCAGATACTGCAGAATCCCTTAAATTTCCATTGGCTAAGTGTTCAGTCTGAGTGTCACAATCCCTTTCCTTGCTCTACTGCGCCCCCTAGCTGCAGCCGGGCCCCGCTAGTATTACGTCACCCGGCAAATCCCACAGCGCTGATGCGGACGGGAAGTGGGCGGATGACAGAGGCGTGCGCTCATCTTTGCACCGACGGCTTCGAGGGGAAGACCTGGGGAGCGATGAAATTACCTAACGCTACATTGTCAATCCAACCTGTGTTCATTTGTGCTTTGAAAGGAAACATTTCCTATCACACTATAAACATTACGAAGCACCCTGTTGCCAGTACTTTGAATTTATTTATCATTTACGTCATTATATTCTTCTTTGAATACAATGTATTAATTTTCACCAAAGCAAATTATCAGTGTTTTTTTTTTTTACCAGAGAAATTGCTGATCATTTTACGAAAAAGGCATCACCAATCCCATTATCATTCTTAATTTGACATACTTAATAATACATAATGTATATTCCCAAAATAAGAAATTGACTATTATTTTGATTCTAAATGATGGAGGATGATGAAGATGCATTCACACAGACATATTACGGTGCAGTGTGGTGCAGTGTGGGGTAGTGTGGGGTTCCTCTTTTAACAGCTTCCTCTCTTGTAATCCCAAAGAGAGAAAGGGTTAGATGTCATTTCTGCATGCCAGCAGGATTACTCTGAGCTTCCACTGAAGCCTATATAATTATCATTAAGGGGATATTTTAATGCAGGGAACAGAGCCCCATTCATACTGTATAAATAGGGCAGCACATTTGACTGAGCAAATAAAAGGCCCAACTTGTCTTATACGCATTAAATCTCCCCGACTCGCCAAATGGTTGCCTTCCACAAACATCAAGATGTATTATAGAATTATGCCAAGGATGGGCAGCACAGGGGTTCAGTGGTTGGCGCTATCGCCCCCACCGCTGGGACCGCGGTTTAAGTCTTTGCCATGGCATATTCTCCTAGTGACGCTGTGAGGTCCCCGCCAGTCCAAAAACATGCTAAGGTTAATTGCCCATAGGTGTGAACAGTGTGTGTGAGTGTGCCCTGTGATGGGTTTGCACCCCTGCCTCAGGACCGTGGGGGGGGGGGGGGGGGGGGGGGGGGG
>JAODUD010000043.1:7673179-7697014 GCA_026784285.1 Stomatorhinus walkeri | reverse complement strand
AATAGGACAAGTAATTAAAGAAAATGCTTAGACAGTCAAGTATGATATTTTGATGAAGTGATGACATTTCAGTAGCCCAGAGTATCTGGCTGCTAACTAGTTAGCTAGCATCTGTTTCACAAGATAAGTAACAAAATATTTAAATTAGTATGAATAGCCACAATATCACAAAATGCAGCCCTAGGTAATTTGTTCTGATTTTTTCACTCAGTCTTTTGTGTCCCCTAATCAAATGCCGCCTTAGACGATCACCTGTGTCACTCATACCGGGGTAGATCGGGAGGAGGCAAGGCAGTATAGTGGCTGGCACTGTGGCCACACCCCTCTGGGACATGTCTGTGAGGCTCCCGCTGGCTCCGCTCTTCATGTTCCCCCCTGTGGTCACTGGGTGTCCTCTGCTTTCCTCCCACAGTCCAGTTGAAGTGTGCGTGCTTGTGCTTGTGCTTGCACTTGCTCTGTAATAGGTTAGTGCCCCATTCTGGGTTGTTCCCTGCTTTGTGCCTACAGCTTCCAGGATAGGCTCCAGACCCAGACAAGCCTGCATAGGACAAGAGGGTATAGAAAATGGACAGCTAAGTATGTCCACATGTAAGGGGGCTTTGCCAGTGGCACAGTGGGTTAGTGGTGACCTAATGGTTAAGAAGCATGCTTGTGATTGGAAGGTTGCTGGTTCAAATCCATGACCAGTAATGTGCCTTAACCAAAGTAACACCCCCAACCACTATTTCCCAGGTGATAAATAATAGCTGGTCACTGCTATGTCATATATGGGTTCCATCCAGGGGACACATTTCATTATTGTGTGCTGTGGTGTGTCAACAATGACAGTACATCACTTTTCCTTCAGTACTCACATACACACACAAGACAATGGTCACATGCAATTCTGTTGCATTAAAGTCAGAACCAAATGGCAGAAGAAAAAGGGAAGAGAGAAAGAATGAAACCCAGGAAAAAAACAGAGGAGCGGAACTAAAAACTCCTAAGTAGGGAGAAAAAGGCCAACTGGTTGCCCAACCCCCCCAGCATGATTATAAACAAATATTATAAACACCAAAGGCCAAATGGGGGTTACATTAAACTCATGACTACTAATTCTCATTTTGAGGTATCGTTTTATCCATTGATCTTGCGGTCATTTGTTGACCCGTCCGCGGCAGCCCTGCCCTCCGGAGTGGACTCCATGGCCTTATGAGTCCCGGCTTGGAGGTTTGCTGCCTCGGATAGGCTCCAAGGTCCCTCCTGCCCCTTACTAAATAGGTAAGAGGTCATATGATGGATGGATGTAGCAACGCAGGAGAAAGTTTGATCTGGGGGCAGTCGGATAATTGGAATACAAAGATCTATTTACTGGGAGGATGAATGAATCCAAATTAAATATTGGAAGCTACGCATCGCACCAGCCACCAGTACCTCTGTTGTTGTTTGTTTGGCCGCATGGCAACACAAACAATTTCTTTCCCATGACGCTCACATAAATGCTACGCTAGCAGGCGGACTGTGGGGGCTTTTCGCTTGAGTCTCCCATGTGAAGCTGCATGCAGCTGAATCATCTCAGTCACCAAACCGAGAAGACAGAATGACCTGCCACAGGAAACGTCTGGTGACGGCCAGCCGAAACAGAACCTAATTAGGAAACGTTAATAAAGCCGATCTTTATGCTCATAGAATGAGCTACAAGATAAGTACCATCATGTCCTCAGCTACCCACTCACTTAAAAATATGAAATGTCCTTTCTAATATAATGCAGTGCTCTCAAAAAATGGAATACATTACATTTTATAATAGCAAGTGATGAATTAATTTTTCTATGACACCTACTTCCCCATTTACAATTTCAGAAGAAAGATTCACCTATTTCTGGACTTGGGGTGCAATTCTTTGGCTCATCTTTAATGATTTCAGTCTGCTTTCATCACCTAGTGCTCTTCTATTGAATGGGACTTTTCAGAGCAACCCAAACAGTGTTACCCTGGAGTGTGCTGAAATGGTGCATGTTAACCCTAAGCGCCACATCAGTTCAGCACGCAGCCTGCTAGCTATCGCTGCTCTATCTCTCAGGCACACTCACTTCCTGGAAGCCAACGGCTGCCTTGTAAATTTCGAAGCGGAAGCTCCCACACAGAAGCGCTGCATCAGGCACCGTAAAGTGTTTCGTGCTTAGCGAGAAAATAAGCTGATACGCTAAAAACTACCTACAGCTGCTCTGTTCTAAGCATGATTTTTGCGTAAAAACAAGATCCTGAGGAGCCTGACGAGCAGTTTGTACATGAACTTTGTTTTCTAAAATGTTTACTGTGCGTGTGAGACCTGCCGCCACACGGCGGGCATCTAACCACTGGCGGTTTTTGTAACCATTTGAACTTCTGGTGAAAAAATGAGATAGTAAAGTCAGCCATCACATATAACTGCATGCCCAGTACTGACATGCAGTGAAACCCAAATCCTATTCTAAGAATCTCAGACCCTTAGGCAAACACTCTGAGCAGCTTTATTAGTCATCACTTTATCTAAATGTCGTACTTTTGGACTGTGGGAGGAAACTGGGGAAGCCACAGGGACACGGGGGCCCAAACACACAGAGCTGAGGACACAGTTCAAGTCCTCAGCCCAGAAAGTGTGACATTACTGTGCTTCCTAAACCAACACATCATCCAAGCAGTCAGTGATTTGTTGTAGGAACCAGATCCAACCTTTAGAAAAATGAAGTCAATGTGCAAGCGATTCCTTAAAAATTAGAAGCACTGGTAAAGGTCATACCTACTGCCCCAGCTCCACCAGTAACTCCGCCCACCTCCAAGGTCCTCAGCCAACAGCCAGTCGTCGTCCATGCCTCAGCACTCTGTCACCCCCTGATAGTGGTGCAGGTGTCCCTGCCACATCCTGCAGCTGGACATGCGATGCTTCCTTTCTGCCGATCTTGGTTCTTCCTCATCAAAGCAGTAGTTCCCTCTTTCATGTCGCACCTTCCATCAAACTCCATCTCGCTGGGTTGCTTCTCTTGACACTATCCGTCCCCAACTTCACTTCCTCAACTGGAACATGCCTATGCATGACAACCTGGTGGGATCAGACCTCACACCATCAGACATCAAACTACAGCACCAGTCTGCTGCTGCCTTTGATAAATGACATGCTCCTTAAGGTTTGCCCAATCCACCTTTTTCACATTCTTTTTCAGCATCAGCTCTTCAAACTCTAATGTCCTTCACTAGATGCTAAGCAGATGTTCCCACAAAACCTCAGCAAGCCACATGCACTTGGTAACTGACACCCTCTATCCGCCCCCGCCCCCCTGCGAATAGCTCTTCATCTTTTCATCTGCCCCCTCCCATCCTGCTCATGGCATCACAGGCTGGACCTGGTCATGGCACCACCTGTCCAGTTAATTCCAGATTTTTTAGGGCCAGCTCTTCCTAGTTGAGTTCTACTGACAATTTCTTTGTATCTCAGCTAGCAAAACCCTGGATAACCACTGCCTCTTTTCCAGGTACCAAACTCTTCAACTAGGGTATCAACAGTCCCTACAGACTGGCCTGCTGATTCTTGTAGCTCTGTCACCAGTCTGTTTATCTCCTGTTTTGTAGCCCATGGAGAATTACGCAACACGTTCCTCCCAAACAGTTCTGCATGCATGTGACATTTCGGCAAGCCCAGCCATCTCCTCATATAATTATTGGCCTTGGCATCGGTCTTTGCAACTGTTGACGCGGTGATTTCACACATCTCCAGGGGCCACATCAGGCATTGATACAAATTTTACAAGAGCACAGATACTGTGTAATCTAAAATTAGGAGCCATTCAATGTGTCAGTATGAATGAAGCCATCGTATTATCCATTAGCTTATGGATGCTACAATTCATTCCCAGCAAAAAGGGGATGACAATGAAATGTTGTGACAGGTTGTGAAGAGTATGAATAAAAAAAGAATGTTACTCATAACCCTTCCTGTGATTGATCTTAAATGCTCTTTTTGGTGTTTTAGCCTTTTGATTCAGTCTGCTTAAGGCAAACCCGAAATCGCATAGCATGAATGCTAACGAGAGGAAGTTACGAACATTTCAAAATGAATTACAAAAAGATGGCCCTTCCATTATTCTATATCATGCGAGTGAGGCCTGCACCCCAGCTATGACTGCAGACGCAGCGAGAATACCAGCTGACCAGGTGAAACGGCAGAAGAATGACCAGAAACACTGCACCCCCCCCTTCAAAATGAATCTACAAAAATGTGAGACATACGCATAGATGAGAGCAGAGCTGGGGCTCTAAAATCACGATCAGCTACTAGATCAATCAGGGGTTAAGGGCCTTGCTCACATGCCCGATGTCAAGATCAGTCTGTTAGCTTTGGGACTCGAACCGACAACCTTCCAATCATGAGCATACAGTTCGAACTTGTCGAGCCATCCGCAATGGGGGCTGGTGAACGCAGTGTATACAGTGGAATTAAAATCCTTTGACGAGGTTATAGGGACCCAGTGGACAGCGTATGTGAAGATGAAACGTTTCCTTGTAGCAGAGATACACAAGGAAACTAAACATGTGACACAGGGACATGAAAACCTATATAGATGCTATCAGACCCGAAACTGTATTAGGGTTTGTATATGTACCATTTACCTCATTAGGGCTTGTATATGTACCATTTACCGCATTAGGGCTTGTATATGTACCATTCACCGCATTAGCATCCCCTTATCTAACAGGCAATCACAGGCTATTTCATTGCACTGTATAAGATATCATGCTGACTGGTGCCCTTAGCACCCCATAATATGTCTAACTTTTTACTGTGTTATATAATGTTAGCATGGCCATGGTGAGCTGAGGACTGGCACACTCACTCACACACACACACACACACACACACTCACAACCTTTTCTTTCTAGCCTTCATCGCCGCCACTACATTACATTTTCAATTTACCAGACTGTTTGTTACAGCAATACAATCCTAACACCTTGCTCTCTACCCATAAAGCAGTTACTATGCTTATTGTTTCAAGGTTGCTTTTAATGTGTCGCCACATCTATTAATGAGCATTTCTGCTGATATGTGCCAGGAAGGCTGCTATCCGCAACAACAAAAACAACCTACATTAAAGTCAGTGATTATAGTAATCATCCGTGCTTGTAAGTACTGTATGTAACTAAACTGTTGTGCTTTAAATACGACTCTTTGTGTTCTTAAACTTACCGTTACATGGACACAGATTCGCTGAAAAAAAATTGCTTTGCCTCTAATTGCTTTTTTTTTTGGCATTATCGTAACATCACCTGACAAAGTCACAATGATCCACTGGCAGGATCAGGCAATTCCCTATCGCCCTTAAAACAGGACACGCAAGGAAAAAATACTATATATATAACAAAACTGAAAAAAATGCACATCTCCTTTCTATCGTGTTGGTGCTAAAATTTTTATATGAAAAACGGGTCAAGCTGTGTTTTCACTGACTGACAGCTGAAATTATTAATGAGTCACATATATAATATTTGTTTTCTAAAAGTACACTAACATATGGTACATACGGCCTTTAACATTTTCCCAAACACCTCCATTAACTAAAACATCTCACACAACTATGAAACAGGTCCTCGTTCCTTTTTTAGTAACACATCACTACATTACTTACTGCCGTATGATTTGAAATGTAAATGAACTGATTCTCTCTGAAGTGCAAAGGATTTGCTAGTTGTCCCATTAATCTGTTGGACAAAATATCAATTGTATGTGTTTGTTTTTTTTAATTCCAGATAAAAGTAGAAGTCAAGATTATGTGCAATCTGTGACGAAAGAAAAACAGAATTTAAAAATTATACAACCCAATTACTGTTGTCAGTAAGTCATTGGTCTCGTGGGAAATTCTTCATCTGTGAAGAGTTGGTAAATGTGATGACACTTCCAAGGGCAGGAAGTTGTGCTGCAGATAGGGGAAACGCCATGTGCCTTTAAAAGCGAAGGATTCTCATTTGACGATGAAGAGGAAACGCAAATCATTAGCAGTCAGAACAAAAAGTGCCGCAAAAGGACTAGGAGGGGGCCATGGAGATTTTTGTTTTTCTATTTCCTCAATTGAATTTTTCTGCCCCGAAGGAGGAAGCAAATTTCAAAATACTCGGTCCGAAAGATCTACCAGTCGCCACAATGCAAGATAGCAGATATAGGTAGGTCGGAATAAATCACATTGGCACCCCTTAATAGAACATAAAGACACAGATCGACTGGTGTGTATGTTTGCCAGATGAGTTGCCGTCTGTGCAGTGCTTTGCTGCGCTAGGAGCCGGAGAAACTTCCTATTTTCTGTACTGCGTGCTGAACTTTCGAGCCACCAATGAGACGCACGCCATGTTTGCTTCATGAATTCACGGATGTGTTTGTATTAGTTTTGCTTACTTCGTCTCCGTCGCGAGTTCGTAAGGCAGAACTACTGAGCAGCTGGAGCAAAGACTTTGCAAGAAAAGAGCGATGTGAGATACGCAAATGAAAAACTGATGCAGTGGAGGAACGTGTCGAGCTATCTCCTCTACATCCTGTATTAAGCAGATTTTAGAAGAATATATGAATTTATTAAAGACTGTAAAAATGCAATAGGCAAATTAAATAATTTGAAAGTAAGCGTTTAAGCTATGAATGCATGCTCCATATCTGAATGCTTATGTGTAGGATTTGTGTGAAGGTTTTCGAAATGTTGCAGTCTTCCACCCATTTGTGACCGTATTTTTTAGGGGCTGGTTAGGAATTTCTATCTGATTTGAGAAAATGAGCCTTTGTTCATGGCAGTGTGGAATCTCCATGATCCAAAGTCAAGCAGACTGATGAATTTTCAATAACTTGCTGTTATTCTGCCTTCGCTTTGTTCAACTTGGAGAAAGTCTATATATGCTTTAACTGCTTCTATAAGGAAAGCGGCATGACTGTGGTTTATAGAAAGCTATGAATTTACTCATTTTCTTTTTTTTTGTGCTTGCAGGAAAGAAAAGGACAAGAAAAGCAGAATAAGCCGCCTACTCACGAAGTCTGGTTCTCACGAAAATGTCAGCCCTGAAAAAAAGGCAACCACAAAGAACAGCGAGTAAGCTAAGCCTGACTCTGCGGCCGAAAGTGTGCACGTCTTCAGCACGAAAGCGTCTCCGCACTGCCAGCTGAGGCGTTCTTGGCCATTCCGGGGCTCATAATCACCTCCGAAGAAGACACATCACGAGTAGACCCCGTACAGCTTTTGCATTAGTACTATGGCAGAGAACGCAATCACTAAAGTGTGATCTTATAATGACTGCTGACATTTTCAGTCTATAATCGCATGCACCGGAACACCTCAGAGGAGGAAATGAAATGCAAACAAACACATCAAGAACTTTAGCTAGAAAACAGAAATTCTAATAATTCTAATAAATTCTAATAATTCTAATTCTAACAGGAATGCAATCCTGCAGTCAACATCTGTGCAGTCTGGCTATCAAATGCACACGTTCAGGCTGGGTTAGTTTCGCCTGCGCAGACATTAAAGGTCCGACCTACATAAGTGCATAAGAAGTGCTGTTACCCATGAAGAAGAGGCCGATCGTTTTCTCGTTACTCACGTTTTGGATGTTTTATGACTTAGCATTTGTTTATGATGTTGACCTAAATTAATTTAAGCTCAGAAGTTTGTTCCAAATCTCCCCTCAGCTTTAACATAAATCAATGTTTTTGCTCTGATCCAAACTGGTATGTGGAATTCTATTTGTGGCCCTGTGTTCTTGAATCAGTACAAATATTAACATAATCCTTGTCATTGGCCTTATTTTGATATTCATTCAATAGCGTGGGGCCATGATCTGATTTAAATCTGACTGTATATATTCTGTTATTAAACGTCCCCATGTTACTGCAAGCAAGTGGTTCCCATTCAGCTTTTTTTGCTAAATGACAGAAGGTGTCTGGATGTGACACAGAGGGTGCGAGAATTCTGTGCTTCCTGATGCCATCGGCTGAATGTCATTGTTAAGTGGAAAGAGCTTTACCTCAGAAGCACAGGAAATACTGTTTATCAGGATGAGGGCCATTTAAGTGGAAAGTCTGAGTGTTTATAAGCATGACACATTCACCATTTTGTCCATTTGCTTTTTTTTGTGCAGTGTTTCTCCAGAAGTCGCCTTGCAATGGGGGGAGTCCTTTGAAGAACTACTAAGACATTCAGGTCTTTTTTTTCCCTCCACAGCTCATATAATAAAAGTCACATTTACTACATTCACAACCATTTCTAATCTACAAGTAATATAAATACAGTTAATACTTATCACCTCAAACCTCTTATCCGTCGATTAATAAAAGACCTACTGTAGTACAGCTGAAGTTAACTTGTAAAGAATAGAATAAAGCATCTAAAATTAATACTAATAGATAACTCAAAGATAACGTGATGCTTTGAGGCATCATAATGGACGTCATAGTGGACGCCATGATGGACGTCATAATGGACGCCCTCTGTATAGCTGTATCTCAGCACAACTCAGAAATCCAGGAAAATAGACTAAATACATCACTGCAAGTTCAATATGTCTCTTACTTATTCCAGTTTGTTCGGTGCGAACCGCAAACATTAACCTCAAAACGAGGTTCACAAGACTTCCTCTGCCAGTCTTTCGTGGATTTATTTGTTGTACAGTTAGCAAGGAAATCTATGGAAATTTAAACAGCACTGACAGTAAGGTCGCACCGCATCTCGCCCTTTGCAATGCAGATGGAGTGGAAATGTTCAGCGAGTTCCTGAGGTCAGAATTTAGCGAAGAGAACATCGAGTTTTGGTTGGCATGTAATGACTACAAGAGTACTCGCTCTGATGGTGAACGCCGTACTAAAGCCAAGACGATCTACGCTTTGTACATTGAGGCAGATGCCCCAAAAGAGGTAAGACTCTCTTACTAGTTTGCTCTTTCAGAAACTATTGTCCTATTAATAACCAGCCAGTGCAATCACTCTGAAACTGCCTAGTCTTAAAAGTTTATGCACGTTTGCATTAACCCTCAACAAAAGCAAGGTTGCTTCATCGACAGCATTCAGCATAAACAAACAGTGAATTACTCTGACAAATTGCTTCAACCCAGCTCTAACAGAATATCACAGATGTGTCCTACATACTTCTACTGAAAACATAATTGCAACATTAAAACATAACCTCTCCTAATGACGGGCTGGCCCAAAGAAAAAGATTTTGCTCTTTCAAAACGTATTATTTCCATGCTCCAGGTAAAAAAATAAGGCCTTATTCCATATGTAGTTTCAATTTTCTGAATGATATAACAGAATGATCGTGCCAACTGCAAGGCTCATCTATGGTAGACTCAACCTCCTGAGTCAGACGTCGAGCTTTTGGGTGTATAGCAGATCTCTGACGTTCCCCTCCATCCCACCACCCCGTCTTGCAGATAAACATCGACCACCCAACGAAAGTGACCATCCAGCAAAACATCCGCCGCCCCACAGTGTCCTGCTTCGACGTGGCACAGAGTAAAGTCTTCAGCCTCATGAAAAAGGACTCTTACCCCAGGTTCCTTCAGTCTAACATCTACCTGCGAATCATCAAGAGAAAGAATCCCGGCAGCACCATGTACAGGCGGCGATCTAGATCCTGTGTCTTTAGCGATCACGCTGAAGCCACCAGCAACAGCGACGTGTGGTTATAACCATTTGCAGATGCCTCGTTCGTCATCATAAACAAATTTTCTGAAATATCCACTGTTGTCGTGACTTAATATATTATATGAGCATATAAGCTTTGTAGTCATTTACTGACACATGCAAGTGTCACAAATACTACAACAATATATTAATCTTGCAATAATTAACACTGCTTGGATGAAATAAATTATTTTAAGTAACCTATCAGCACATTGGTCATGAATCTCTTTTGATTTGTATATTATATTTATTCTATGAGTAATTCTGATGACTGAAAACATGTTAAATCTTTGCCTGAATGAACCTGGAATAAAATGCAGAAGGACAACAAAATGTCTGTGCTGGTGTGTTTGTGCGCGTCCGCAGCCCTGGTGTGTTCAGGTCCTTGTGCTAACTAAGCACATTGGGTCTCAAAATGAAATATTTCCCTGATTTCACTACTCTGGCCAATTCTAATTCCAGTTCTTTAGAATATTTATTAGTTTGAAATGGAAGGAAAGCATGCAATGAAACTCCATTACAGAAAACTTATTTTATACAGAATTCTTACCTACATGCAAAGAAAAAGATAACATCGGAAGATTTTCCTAAAAGGACCTTGAGACCCCCACAGAGAATGTGCCCAAGTACCTGCCAATAAAGTTCCCTTAGTATTTCAAATTCACTGAGAGTGTGAAATTACAGCTTTCTGATTGACTGGTTCCCCTTGTCCAAGGACCCAAGGAGCAGGCTCGCACAGTGCATACCTTCAGAGATCGATAACTGACACTAGTCTTCACCTTGACGTAGCGATGAGAAACTCTCTGGCAAATTCTTGTCTGAAATAATTTTCTCCATTTGGAACTTAAGCCCTATGGAATACGCAGCAGATAAGAAAAAAAGACTCAATATTTGATCCCGTTTGTTTGGCGTCTTTGCAGAGAAAAATAATAAACTGAAACAAATAGCCTCCAAGGAAATTCAACATTATGTTTCGCTACGCAAATACACAATTCAGATATACAGAGGAAAACCCATCCCTCCAATTATTACCACGTCTTAATTTTATCTGCAGAATTGTGTGTTTTATTTCTGGAATTTCTGTGTTTGTGTCAACAAAAGAGCCATCTGGTTGCAAACAGGAATCACTGCAGTAACTTTGTGGACGGCCATCCTTCTACAGTTTACCCAGCAGAGGGCAAAGCTAAGTCAAGCATCTCCTCAGTGTACTACTTCACTGCTGAAGCATTCGCCATCTGCCATTCACAAAGGGACTGCAACATACTCCTTTTGCCGGCATCTAGGCAACTGCTCTATAAACAAACATGAAAGCAAACATTTAAAAGGCGCGTTTCTATATGTTCGCCTGAAATAGCAATAATAGCAGCAAAACACACATGATATTTGTCACCCATCCATTCCGTCAGTGTCCCTGCCCCTGCTCTGGTCTCACCGGCCACTATTGCTCCACAACCCAGCAAAACAAGCTCCTTCATTGGTCCTTTGTCTTGCCCATCACAGTCAACCATAAATTACCATGAAATGACCTCCTTGACAATAAATGTGGCAATAAGCAGCTGCAAGAACATAAAACCACAAGGTGATAATGTACATATTAGTTGAAGCAAATGAAGTAGAATTTATGTAAGGGAGGTCAAAACGGAGGGTGACAGTTATTTAGTTCCTCTTGTATCAGTGTTTCCCCGTCCGGTCTTTGGGGACACACAGACAGGGTCCCCAAGGACCGAGGTGAGACAGGGAGCTGGGAGGGAGCAAAAACAGGGACCGGCTGTGGGTCCCGAAGGACCGGATTGGGAAACACTGTTTTATAACTATATCCAGTACAGGGTCATAGTATGTCTAGAAGAAATGAGCATGAGGCATGGGAGATCCTGGACAGGATGCCAGTCCATCACAGACCACACACAGTCCATCGGAAGAGCGGCACTACAGACACGACAAAAATGCCAAAACGTGCTTTCTGGACTATAGGAGGAAACTGGAGAACCCTTAGGTGATGTGGCTCGGGAACATGAACACTACACACACTGAATCATAGATGTCAGACATCACCAAAATAAAAATGAATCTTAATGCACAAAAATAGATGTTAGTTCAACACACACTCCATTATCACATTAAACAGATAGACCAGAGATTTAGTGACTCATCCATATTCAGTAAAAAATCTGGCAGCACATTTGTCGTCCTTTCCGGAATTACTGACCGCAGCCGCCTGAGGCCTGAATCCTGACTGAGGTATGACACCCGGATCACCTGTTGTGGCCTGAAGAAAACAGCAGGGAACACTTCTAGACGGTGTTCACACCCCTAAGTGGAAGATGACAGTAAAGGCAAGCGGGTTGATGTCCAGCTTTCTTCACCAAGCAACACCTCGTTCATTATCATCCAGTAGGTGACAGCTAGGTGGTGCAGACAAAATGGCCCCATCAGCTTGCTCAAACCACAAGGTGTGTAGAAAGCAATCGATGACTTTTTGGCCTTCTATTAAACCACCGGGGTCTGGAATCCAGTTTCCCCCATATTTTTAAAAGGCAGACTTCCATTTCTTTTTTTTTTTTTATTCTGGCATGAACACTACTTGTTACAGAAAAACTCTGCGCTATCGAGCCCTTAGGGACCGGCAGTCTGTTCTCTAGGAGGACAGGAATAAATTTGCCATTAGCTGTAAGAGACCAGGCTTCAAACGCCAAAGCTATACACACATGGCAGCTTGTTTCGGAAGCAAATGCTATCGTAGCTGCATTCCTCACGCTTTACACCATAATCAGGTCTTTTTTAATTCCCATTTTCTGCCATGAGACTCCATTTTCGATAAAACAGCTGAGCATAACATAATTTTTTTTTTTTTATTAAAAAATCACGTACATTTCATGCACATGGATGTATAGTGTTTTGCAACAGAAACCCGGTTTTCAGGCATGGAATTTCTGTTATTACGAAAAAAAGTCCGAGCGAAGCCAGCACATTGACTCAGACTCAGTGACACATCAGGCGTCACTTTCTTCAGAATTACATAACATTAGTATCAAGATTAGAAAATTAAGAATCAGAATCCAAATTTCTGTTGGTGCAGGAGTCAACATTAATGACAATCAAAAAAAAAAATAAACCACGTACAAACATAAGAGGCACAAGGCAACCAGTTAAAGTGCACTGGCTACAATAAGAACAACTGGGAAAGGTACTTATTCAGGTGGACTGTGGCATGGAATAGACAGAGGTTTAATGGCACCTGCCGTCTCACAATTTTACATTAATAACTTTTCATAATATACATTAAATCCCCAGTGCAAATTATGAACGGCACTTTGCAAACTTATTCAGACCTTGACCAAGTCACAAATCTAACTGGGTGTATTTAATTCCACATGATATATTGTGCTTGATGTTACATATAACAAATGTGCAGATTGGACCAGTATTCAAATATTCCAGGGTAAGCATCTACCATGTGAATCGTAGCCCATTGCTGCTAGCAAACCAGTTTGAGCTCTATCCAGCAGGTTGAAAAGCATCCCGTAGCGTTCTGCTGCCAATACCACGCTATTCTCTAAGGATGCTTTTACCTGCTGTTTTGCTGTGTTGGGTCTGCAGCAAAGAAAACACCTTGCGAGTCACCTAACCAGGGTCTTTTGCTGTTTTTTTTTTTTTTTGGCAGATGCAAACTCTAAGTGAGCTTTGATATATGTTTTTAGGCAATGGCTTCCTTCTTGGAACCCTGCTATATAAACCTTTTTAAGGAATCTTCTGGAATTGTTGCCTGATGCACGTTCTCTCCCATCACAGAGACTCTACTCTGCAGTTCAGAGGTGTGGCATCTCTTATCAGTTTCCTTCTTGCCCTGATGCACAATCTGGCAGGATGGCCAGGTCTGGGCAGCTTCTATAATGCTTCTTACTAATGTTCTACAATGTTTCTTCTATTTCTTGATGACAGAGTACACTGCTGTGCAAAACTCCTTGGTCATTATAATGTCCTTGCCTCAGATGTCATTACACTTGCAGATATACGTGTGTTTATCTTGAGATCTGTGATCATTAAGGTCCTTTTTTTTGCACTTAACTTAGGGCTTGCCATAATGAAGCTTTAAATCAGGCCTGCCCAATCCCGGTCCTGAAGGGCCAGAATCCACCACAGTTTGCAAATTTCCTGCTCAAACATACCTACTAAACTTAATTACCTGATTAAGATGTGTTCGAGCAGGAAATCTGCAAACTGTGTTGGATTCTGGCCCTCCAGGACTGGAACCAGGCGGCCCTGGTCTAAATATTTATTTCAGTAATTTTTTTATAGTTTGTCATGTAAAATACTCTGACATAATTCATTATAATAATTCATTCATAATTAAGCTTTAACATAGAAATAAATATCAATGCATTTTAGCTTCTGGTAAAATGTGTGAATTTGTAAAGGGTCTAGATACTTTGGTAAGGTGTTATGTGTTCTGTGTACGACAACGCAATATTTATCTTGTCATTAGCACACAGCTGTGTTTTCACCTGGATGTCCTGACTGTCCCCCCCCCCCCTTAATCGTTGGGCTGAAGAGTAGATAACATGTCATCTGTTTTCATTGTGTGGTGTGCACATTGATTAATCTGCACTACCAGCGTTTGCCTTCTAAAACATATATATTACTCATGTGAGGTTCGCCTAAAATATAAGGAAGTGAATGCAACTCGTGTTCGATCGTTTTTAATAATGTTCTCCTACTCAATCAGAGAGCAGAACAACATATAATGAGTAATCATCTTAAGTTTGCCACAGAAAAAGAAAAGTATATTTAATTTTAAGAGCAGTTGGCTTCTTCATTTGTCTCCACTAATGATCATTAATCTCTTGAGACTTAAATGTGATTTGTGTGGGTTCATTCCTTGGAGTGTACAATGGAATGCAATTACCCTTCTCCTCGATCGTACTGATTGCAATCACACTGCATGTAAAGTTATTAATTATAAAATTGTATCAGGGCCTACTGAAAAATAGCTACAATGTTGCTACCGTTTTGGAATTACCCATCCTGTTCTGTGTGAGTGTGAAAATGGGTTTAAGTTGGTGGGGTGGACCAAGTTCATCTCAGGTGGGTGTGTCAGGTGATCCGCCGTGCATTCGCCGATTCCTGCCTATGTGGGTGTGTCAGGTGATCCGCCGTGCATTCGCCGATTCCTGCCTATGTGGGTGTGTCAGGTGATCCGCCGTGCATTCGCCGATTCCTCTCACCGGTACTTACTGGTGAGGCTTGCATGTGCATGCCATCCCTGCCTACCTTTCGCTGTGGTCGCACACACCCTCGAGCACGGACGTATCCCAGATAAAGGTTGGTTTTTATAAATTCATTATGTCATGCAGTTCTCAGACTGCACTGGCTTTCTCATAGGAGTTTCAGTAAAAATACGATTTTTGAGTTCATTTCACCCAATAAGAGTCAAAGATGCTCTGATCCATCTATCCTTGTTCTAACGATTCGTGCCGGTCAGGATCACAGGGATGAAAAATTTATGCACGATTTGAATTTTTTTGTACCATTACTGAGATCGGAGATCGAAATGCACCATTGTGGTTTGATGAATCGAGGTCTAGAACGACAGGTGCAAAGCAAGGTCCAAGTATTGTGGTCAGGTGACAGATAGAGGTCAACAACGGTCCAGAGGAATGGTCTCACTGGAAATGTCCACTAGAAATGCTGACTGGACTCGGATGAGATGCGGGTCACGTTAAGATGGTTAACAATCATCATTTTAGGATCATTCATATATGGGAGGAAAAAATATTTTTGCAAAAGGTTCAGTGTGTATGGAATAGGCTTAGTGCTGATATATAGGACATCTCCTGACATTGAGAAAGCCCTGTTGGGAAAGATTATAGTGTGTTGTGAGATATGATTGGGGATTTAGATGGTTTTCTCTGTGACAAGAGTGAGCCTTTGCTCTTCCGCTGGGGGGGGTTAGTGTTATAGCTATTTTCCACACAGACAGGGTGAGTGGTGACGCCAAGCTCTGAGTGTTTTGCATGTCACAGTCACTGCAAGGTTTCAATTTACTTCACTTGCCTTGACGGAGGCAGCTGCGAGGCCTGCCCGGAATTGACAAGGAGCCTCATCCATCGCTTACGTGTGTATGTCATGTTTTTAATGGCAGAATCTGCACTGAAGGCGATGCAGTCTATATGGCCATTTATGATACTGATGTGACGCTATACACATTAACCGGATGGTTTGGGTGGCAAGAGTCAGAGAGGGGGCCTCTATTTACAGGAAGCATGCTTAGCTTTAAACACTTCATCTTAGCGCAGAATGAAAATAAAGCAGCTTGCCTCTGGTAGGAGATGGGAAACAGTGCACTGCATTTGTCCCTCATTGCAGTGCTCAAATGCTGGCTTCTGTCTGAAAGTTTCCACTGCACCTTTTTTTTTTACCCATACTTCCATACAGAGTATGTTTCAAGTGGTCGATTCCTTTCTCACATTCCATAGAAACGCCAGTTGGAGCGGGCTGTAATGAAAATGCTACACGCCAGCACCTTCAGGGCCTGGAAGTCTTCAGAAAGTGTCTCTGATACCAGAAAGAGAAATCACAGTTCGCAGTGAATCGCTCCACTCCCATCAGAATTTGCTAAAAGGCTAATGCTGTTATGAATATCCGGTATGTCAGACGGACTTCGTTTTTTCCCCAAAACCTGTTAACTTATCTGCAATGCAATTGCCTAGGGTAGCCCCAGGAAAATCACTAAAATAAGCTATTAAGATTTAAAGTAATTTTTAAGGCAATTATGTTTTGCACCTTCCGAATTCACTTGCTTTCCCTTCATAAACCATATCAATGCAACACAAATGAATCTGGCTTTAAAGGCATTAAAGTTTTGAATCTAAATGCCACAGATGTAAATGCCCAGGCAGCCTCTGCTTACGCCAGCAAAACGCCGCTCATCTCATAACATTTCTTGGGGGGATTTTAAAGATGGCCGTGTTTTCTCTTTCGTTCTTATTAATATCTATTTGAAAGAAATTAAATTGGGTTACCGTGGGGAGAGGAGCAATTAGAGAAATCCAAGCGTGTTTGAAAGCCGGAGCCTCCAGCGCTTCGGGTTTGTTAAGCGTAATACCAGCGGGGGAAACGCATAATATAAGACTTGGCTCATATTAGTCATTTTTATTATAAAAAGCAAGCATGGTCTTTTCCTGAGTTTTTATCATCCTTTTAGTGTCAGATGGTTTGACACTAACCATCCTCACGCTTTTGGTTTGCTAACGAGCCTGAAAAACGGATATGTTTCACTTTTTTGCAGCACTTGCACCAATAAAGCAAGTCGATCTGCTTCTTATCTTTTGCAGCTGAGCTCTTTTTTTCTACGTCTGACGCCAGTCCATCGAGATAAATCAAAAGATCACTAGGATCTATGAAGAACTGCTCCTCTTCCTTGTCCATGTGTCTCGGTTTGACGGCATTTTCGCCCAGCGCTGCCGCCCTATACACGCAGCATCCACCTGCTTCGGCTTCCCTCCGTTTGAAAGCATGCGGTAAAATGCACATATTGCCGCCTAAATAAAGGAATCATCCCCACAGCAAATGGGGAAATCATTCTGAGCCCCACAGCAGTGCGACGAAGTGACAAGGTGCTAAGAAGAGACACAGCGCCACCCGGTGGCTGTTGTCGGTGCTGAGCGCTGAACTCCTCATGTTGGAGTGACACTGTGTCTCGATCTATCCGCGTTGGGGGAGCTGAAACAAAGGCAGTATCAGCTTTAGGGTAAAATAAACATCTACTTCACTGAATGCATTGGGGAGGAGATTCATTAAATCTGTGATGTAATAGAATCTGACCGTGTTTATAATGGTCATAATGAATTATGTAAATCTTAAATCTCTGCTGTTTTATTGAGGCAGTAAAAATGCTAATGAGGTTTAGAAACCTGTTTACCATTCTGCTCAAAAGGGAAGTCGATTAAAAAAGTAATCATCCTATCCTATCACTGTATCAGTCATGCATTCATACAGACCCCCCTTCCCTCCTATTAATAACCCCCCGAGCTCAGGCTTCTTAAAATCGCCTTTACACACACTTATAAATCGTCATGGCAATGGTAATATGACGTGCGTCAGCCGGCCAGGCACGACGCGGTGCGTCCTGGACAATATGAATGATACCTCTGCTTCACCTGCTCCACATGCGCCAATTAGCGTGTCTCCAGACTACAATAACAGCTTAGCGGCAGGTGCCATTAAACGCGACAGAGATGGCGATGCTTACTACTCACGTAAATATGTAATGATTACCCTACAGTCTGTTCTTGTATTGAATCATGCCTTGTTTAGCCATTAAACAGAAATAGACCTTCAGTTTGTACACACGTGACGTAATTCTGAACTACACCTAAATTAATGTTTTAAGTGTATTACATTTTTTTTCTTCATTTTGTTATTAAGATCATTGTCATGTGAAAAAGGACCTAACTGTGAATATTATTAGCTTAGAAACTGAACTGCAGACTGAACTGCAAATGTTCTCATTGTAAGAGCATAACCCATCCGACGGGATGGCTGCCCGCCCTTGGGTGTTACCAGGGTGGGCTCCAGACCCCCTGCAACCCAGAATCGGATAAGCAGTCACAGAAAATTGATGGCTGGATGGAGGAGCTTAACCAAGCCTGTAATACAACGTTTGAGTTCATGTTGAGATCACATGTATTTTAGCATTACTGCATCCAAGGGTAAATTCAGAGGAATTATCCTCACTGGCCTTCAAGAAAAGGCTTCATGCCGATAGTGAAAAACACAGTAGACTTCGGCCACAATTCTGCAGACTACGAAACGAAATCCAACAGCAGCAGTTATGATCTAATGCCAGATTTTAGGTAGCTTTATACCGCTCCCAAAATAATCATTTGGAGAGAGCTTTCAAAATCCTATTTCACCTGCCCGAGTTGAACTCACGTGTATCTTGATTTCAATATTGTACGTTGAGAATCTGACTACTGGCTAGAAAGATTGGTGCAATTATTTCACGATCATTTTTACGGTTGTTAAGATGAGTGGATCTGAGTTTTATTTCATTATAATTATTTAAAGCATTTAAGCACACACTCCAGTTAATGGAATAAAAATGCACAGCATTTCCAAGATATATCTCGAATTTTGGAACATTTGAAACCACTACAATGAACCATCTCAAATCATCAACATGAAATATGTTTTAAGATAATAGTAATTTTGATCATTGGACAGTGATTTACATGGTTTTAATTATTATTGTACTGTACGTCTATTACCACTGTCCAATTTAATTTCACATATAATTTCTGTCTTCAGAGTATCACAGCTAATTTTGAAAGTAATAAATCTTTCTTAATGTTCTGTTTATAACATCTTTTCATGGCAGGAGTGCAGTTGGCACTTCAGTTTTTTAATTTTTAATTTTCCAAAATGCAGTCCTGTCTTGCAGCGCCGATCTACCTGCCACCTATGTAATTTAATGAGGCATCTGCGATCCAGCTTTTGTGATGACGTTTGCAGTTTTATTGTTGCACGTTTCTTGTTTGATACCAACTTCCCAGCTAAAATATATAGGCTGAGCTACTTCAGAATGTTCCGGTAAACCTCGCCTGCTTTAAATGAATTTTCCCCTGTAATTTCCATTTGGCTGTGAATAGTGGGAAGTCTGGGCAGTATGTAATGTTTGTGTTTCAGTTTGTATTCGGCTTTGCAGCTTTCCCCTCGCATTTGTAAGGAGCAAGGACGGCCGCGTTATTTCTCCGTTGGCTTAACTGAATCTAACAAGAATGTTTGTCAACTCGCCATTCATTGCCAGCCATGTGTGGCAAACAATGACAAAAACGGAACAAAAGAAGGGAATGAGTTTAAATATACAGACGGACAAACGTGAGTGGAAAAGCTTAACCGTATAAACATGTTTTGTGGCACTCTGGGAATACAGCTGGGAGACAGGCCGCACACAGGCATAAGTAAGGACTCGTACACCATGAAAATGTGTGACAAAATCTCTTTGAAAATCAAATCGCCTGCCTTGTTTTTCATTACCAATGCAAATGGGACCACCGCCGCGTTTTACATCACCTGGTGCCATTTCCATTTTCCATTCGTGCTCTTGGCCGCATGCGTCCGAATAGGAAAAGGGGGACTCGCTTTTAGCGTGATCAGTGCAGACAGGTGGCCCCGCTGGCGGCTGCGGGCGCAGAACGCCGCCTTTTGTCCTGTCCTCAGTCATTTTCTTAAGCAGTTCACGGTTTCCTATTAAGCAAAACTGAAAAAATAAGACTTCCTTTCCATGCAGGGATAATATTTTTCACAACCAAATTGAAAAACATCCTGATTGGAATAATATTTAAAAAATGTACATACTAGGCCTACCTGTAAAATGTGATAATCCCATAAATGGGAAACTCAAACTTAGCTTTATAACAGCACATGCATATATGACTTTCTATTCCAAATTGTGAATATCAAGAAAATTGAACATTACAGTCTGGGTTTTCATTCCTAGTGCTATGAAATTGAAACAAAAAGAAATGTCAAGTGTATCAAAATTACTTTGCTTTCTCTATATACTGAAGCAGCACTAAATAGGAGTTTTGATCAACAGTATGAAAAAAATGGATTAGCTAATAACCAGAAATTTGCGGATTTGTGGATGTCAAAAATGTGCATGCTAAAATATTTAGAGATTAAATGTTTGTTAGGATTATATGTTGCAATTAACCTCCCACTGCATGATGAGATTAGCTCAAAATGTGACATTTATACAGAAAGATATCCCTGCATTTATACCATATTAAAGAGTCTGACTGGTTGTTTAAGTATAGGGATAGCTAATGTATTTTGGCCCAAACTGTCAACGCTTGTTCTTGCTTCAGCTCTTTCGTGAATTTAATTCTGCTTTTGTCGAAAAAGTTAGATTCTACCACTTCTACAGAAACAGCCAGTAAGATATATTGGCTTTTGTTCATTGTGTATTTTCACTTTTATTTAAATATTGTACGAAACGTCTGTTATTTCCAGATGTGAAGTGGGTATTTAGAAGTGAACGTCCACCATTTTGTATGCCGAAAACATAATCATAATTATTCTGTATTCTACTGAAGAAATTGTTCTCCAGCTGAGGTAATTGAAATTTATTTCTGCATCTGTCAATATCAATTTCACCTGTGAAATATTTTGCTTACTTAGTGAGATTAATCAATTATGATGTGCAGAAGCAATTAATTGCCCTTCATTCCGTATATTTAAAACCGTATGGTTTAACTGCTCATTTTTCTTATTTGCGGTTTTATGTTTATCTTCAGTGAAATATGAATGAGTCGGGAAAACATTCTATTACTCCCATTGTGATGAATGCAAATGAAATCACAGCCAAATATTCTGTTGAAGGTTCATCAAAGCTGCCAGAAAAGGAAGGAGGAAAGGTTAGGGTGAACCAAATTTATTTTGCATACTAATTTCCATGTGTTGTTTTCAACAAGCAAACAAGCTCAGGTCAGTCAGTGCACTTGATCTCCCAGCCCCATAATCAATTTCAATTTTAGATTTACAGGAGCGATTGGAAGACAAAGGACGCAGGCATGGCAATAAAGTGAGTTTCTTTTTAAATTTCAAATTAAGCAATCTGTTTTTCTGACTAATCATAGTATTGTGTTAGTCACTATTATAATATGAGATTTTATCTGTATAGCTGAGTACAGTCTGTTTCACATGTCACGCCTTCTTTTATGAAAGCTTCAGTTTCTTAAATGAGGCAAGAATCGGTAGGCAATCTTTTTAAAATAAATATATATGAAATGTATTAAACAGCCCTCTGCCCACATAATTCCTGATGTTTAGACTTTGCTGTGGAGTTATAATTCGGGTAGCGTATATTCTGACATGAAGGTCTCCCCAGCAGCACCACACGTGTAACATCATAAAGAACAACGCAATCACAGAAGCAGGCGCTAGGGCACCAGACATATCGCTGCCGCTTTCACTGGTAAAAGATCTCAATGCTATTTTCAAGGGTAGATTTTGTTGCTTTGCCAGGGAGCCTCTGGATGACGCCAGCTGCTGGGAAGAGTCTGTGGACAAACTTTTGGAATGTAAATGTAAGAACGCCTTTACAAACGTCCTGCTGGCCGCAGCTGCTGTTTGTATCATTGACTCTTTGTGTGTCACCGTGAGCTAATCTTAGTTTCAATGGATACTTTTGGATGGGTGACATTTCATAAATGTATCTGAAATCTGGAGCCATGAACAGACTGAGAATTCTAATCTCATTTTCGGCTGATAATCTTTTTCACCCATCTCATCTCAGTTTTTGTACATTTTCAGTTCTTAATCAGTATACTCTTATTTTCCAAGATGAAACATAATTTAATTTGAGCTACTTAAAAATAATACATAATGATACTAAAACACTGATATATCAGCCTATATTATATATTTAATACTTCAAAGACCAATAATGTATTTAGGTGATAGATTAAGTATAGATTCTTGTTATACTTTAAATGTTTCAAATCCATGGAAAATGTTACAACAGCTACATTCTTAAAAGGCCTAATTTATTATATGCAAATTATAAACAACCTAAATTGATGTGTGCTTTATTGTTTGTGTCTAAAAATTAGGCGCAGTTTTTGCCAGTATTTTTACATTTGCAGAGAAGCTACTCCTAGCAGCTCTGAGTAAAATGGCCCATGAGAGCCCGGGGTCGGTGTGAGTGTTGGTACAGGCTTGCGGTGGCGTCGGCCATCGTTGACGGCAAACTCTCTGTTTCGGTGTAGCTGGTCAGACGGCTTTCCGGGAGTTCCTGAAGACGGAGTACAGTGAGGAGAACATCTTGTTTTGGTTGGCCTGTGAGGATTATAAGAAAATTAAATCCACTCCTGAGATGATTTCTACTGCAAACATGATCTACACCGAATATGTACAAACAGAGGCTCCAAGACAGGTGGGAACCCTTTATGAGTGTTTTTTAAATATGCACAGATTTATTTTCTATTTAAAAATAAGAAAAATTCCATGACAGATAAATGGTTGCGTGGATGGATGGATGGATGGATGGATGGATAGTCTCACAGTAAAGAATACAATGCAGCTATATACTGAAGTGTAATGGTTATTTCCTCATTATAGATTAATATTGACTGTGGAACCAGAGAAAATATAACACAAAATATTTCCCAACCAAGCCTCACTTCCTTTGATACGGCACAACGATTAATATATGGTCTGATGGCAAAGGACTGTTACCCACGATTCCTGAAATCCGACATTTACCAGGCGCACCTGACGCGCTCCAGGAAGACATGAACGTGAGGGACGCCGCAGAGATGCACAGTCACCCTCCTGGCTTTCTTTATTTTACTCCACCTTTACTGAATTACTTGGTATTTACTCCGACCAACCTATCTATAGTTTTGAGTAATTCACACAGATGACGAAATATAAACATAGAAGAAAAGATCCTTATTTTTAGCTTAAGAAAAGGTTGTGAAACAAATGTAGATGTTTCAGCCTCCTCTTCAGAGCACATTTGAGGGCCACATTAAGCGTGATTCATTCACAGCTCCTTTACAGCTGAAACAGATTTTCTCATAAGTTGACGTTTCAGTTTCTTTGATTCCATTTTAAAGTATAAGCATCATTATATTATCCCTACATACGTATTGCCTGGTGAGATATGAACCCATTTCCATTTCTTTGTCTTTTTGGCATTTTAATGTGTGCATAGTATAGTCATTCATTTGTTTTTAATAAGTGCATTATTGTGGTAGCTTTTTGTTACCAGTTTCCCAGATGTGGTCATTTTCTTTAAATATTCTACTGTAATTTAAATCTGAATCTTCTCTTCTGTACCTTTTATTGTTGTAAATACTCTAACCATTTCTCCAAACTAGCCATTCGTGCCGCTCCTTCTGTCTGCGATCTTCATCCCCTTCAGTGAATGTCCTCTGTCCTCTTCTCCTCGTTCTTCCTCTTTTTTCATTTTCTTCCATCTCCGGTGCGTTTGGGGAGGGAGGACACGCCACAGAGGGGGGGTTTGTGGAGAGAAAACGGCAGGAGATGAAAATGAACTCGATGGTGATTTCCGCAACTTCCTCAAGTGTCACCCTTGCAGGATGCAGAGCATCACACAGGCCCGAATGGGCCCCTGACAAATTCTGCTGAATGCCCCC
>JAODUD010000043.1:7617009-7630367 GCA_026784285.1 Stomatorhinus walkeri | reverse complement strand
TAGGCCCTATAGACATACATATATATATATATATATACAAATTGAATTTGCGAACTAGAATTTTTCGAGGTAGGACAAATGTTATTTCAAGTTACTGGAATTCAGATTCAAACTTTTTATTTCAGATTCAGTCTTGTAATACAGATAACTGCAGATTCAAATATACAAAATGCATATTCAGTTTCTAGTGGCACAAATATCAGCCCATACAACCCGTTCACTAAAACCGAGTTAAAAAGAACGATTCGTTCGCGAATCGGCCATCACTAGAATGTAAGTGACGAACAAAAGAATGAACGGAAAAGTGATAAGACAAGCGCATACGGAACATGAAAAATAAATCCGAACTCACGGGGGATGCTTTCGGAGGTTGAATAGCCAAAGATCAGTTTAAAAACCTTTTAAAATATTTTTTTTAATCGATTCGTTCAGACTTACGAATCGATTCAACCCGTTCACTAAAAGAACCGAGTTAAAAAGAACGATTCATTCGCGAATCGGCCATCACTAGCGGGGATGCAAGATACAAGACAACACGGCAGCCGATTATCTGCTGAGACTTTAGATTAGTAGCGGCGTTATTGATGACTCATACAATTCTCAGGCGAGTTTGTAAATCAGTGCCAGACAGTCCATCTGCTCAGTTTATAAGTCAGAAATATTTATTTACATACGACACCTCTTGAACGTAACAAAACATTTCAAGACCTGATATTCCAGGTATTTGTGCCATTGCCATAGGCAATGAAGATCACTACAAATTAATGTGTCATTCAAATTTAACTTTCATAAATAGTAAATATTATGAGGATTTTGCACAAGGAGAGACTAAGATTGCTTAAATATCATTATTTCAGTAAAACGTACTTCAAATCGACTGAATTTTACGTATGGAAATGCAACTAGGAATTGATTCCTTTATACCAGGTATCCCAAATTTATAAAACACATACTTGACTTATTATTTCAGAAAGTGTATTTAAACAGCTATATGAAGAACCTTACATGAATTAAAATGCACTGTAGAAGATGGATGAATGTTTTCCAGACCAAAAATATATATATATAATATTTCATTTAAGTTATTTTAAAATTAAATATTAGTATGATCGCCATCATCACAACCGGTAACACTTTGCTTGAGGGGACTCCACCCACTAATTGTATATAGCACTTCATAGTAGACAAACAGGAATAACATGATTTGCAGTGATTTAAAACATTTTTTTATCCAAAACGTACAAACATCACCACATCTATCTGAACACATTTATGAACCTGGAAGACAACACATCTGAAATACATGAATACGCTCCCGGTTGAGGAATGTGCAGAATGCCCGGCTCGCTGGTGCATGGCCGGCGTCCGCGCGGCCATCCCCTCCCAGCCGCCACTGCGGCTCCTTCTAGAGATTCCCTGAAAGGGGGGGCCTTCTGCAGTCCTAAGACCGGGGTGCTCCGCTCAGGTACCCTGCGAGCTGTCACTCCGACGGGGATCGTGTGAATAGGAACTGCTGTCGGCGTTTTTGGTCTTAGCTGGCCCAAGAGTCCATCTCCATCAAGGCCGCCGCAAGTATTCATTCTCCGGTACGGTCTGTTTTCTCATAAGCGAGCATCGCGACGAAATGTCCGTCTGTATTCGTTAGCTAGTGCTGCTTGCAATTAGCGTCGTTATAGCACGCATATAAACTTGATGGTTGTGCATTAATAAACACAATCGAATTGGTTTCTACGAGGCTGGGTGGGAGACATCTTTCTGGCATCTCCGGGTCTGGATGCTCACACATCGTTAACCGGCTTGCTAGCCAGACTTAGCTACATAAAAACACCAGCCGGACTCCCACCGTATGCGACAACAAAAATAGCCAGTTTGTCAGCGATCGCTATCTGTACTGGCAAGTATAAATAACTGGCTGTTTTTCTGCATTTCTATACAGTTAAGTACTTGGAAAGCGAAAAAGCAAAATGCTCGCTAGATTTATCTATAGCGTTCACGATAAGCCTGTATATTTGTGTAGATGTGTAAGCCTTTTCTGAGAGATCTAATAAATACGAAATGTTATCAACCAGTTTTATTTTAATACAGTGGGTGCACAGTCACGGGATACTTTCGTGTTACTGTAGACAACTGTTTTTTGCTGATGGGGGGAGAGAGAAGAAATGTTTTCCCCTTGTACAGATCATGCACTGCCGTGGAGAATCCTCCCGTGTTGACAGTAGCCTACGTTATTATCAGATTCTCTGAATTTGACAGCGCTCAACTATTCTTATCTAGAGGATCACGTTAAGTAAAAATGTTTTTCTATACTTTCGATATGTTACCCCTTACCAACAACCCATGCGTACATTGCTTATACATACTACTGGTATGCATTATGCTAATATAAATATCTTATTATTGATATGCATTATGCTTATTAATGGCATCAGCGGTTTGCATTCACAATTCGGTGCAGACACACCATGGTAAATGTCACGTTATGCCTACATCACACTAATGCAGCATGCTTTTCTCTATTTCTTTCTAGCACCGAAGGTCGTGCAGCGATGGATTCAGCGGAAGGTGCCCTGCCAGTGACCGATATGACCCGGCTGCGGCGCTTCCTCTGCTTCGGGTCGGAGGGCAGCATGTACGGCGCCAAAGGCCAGCAGCCGGGCATGGAGAACACGCAGATGCTGATGCGGCTCATAGAGTGCGGCCGAGGGTGCGAGGTGGTGGAGGAGATCCGCAGATTCAGCCGGGAAGGCGCGTCGGTCGCTCCCAGCCCGGCGCTGTTCGCCCTGGCCGTCTGCTCGCAGCAATCGGACGCTAAAACAAAGCAGGTGGCCTACGAGGCGCTTAGGGACGTGTGCCGCCTCCCGACGCACCTCTTCTCCTTCGTGCAGTTCAAGAAGGAGCTGAAGGCGGGCATGCATTGCGGCATATGGGGCCGCGCGCTGCGGAAAGCCGTCTCGGACTGGTACAACCAGAAGGAGGCCGTGAGTCTGGCGGTCGCGGTCACCAAGTGCAAGCAGAGGACCGGCTGGTCGCATAAGGACTTACTGAGACTGTCACACATGAAGCCGGCAAACGCAGGTGGGCATACATGCAGACGGATGAATATACAACAGTTCTGCACAGTATTGCAACTTATAATAGTTGGCAGCAATATTATTTTAACTTTAGGGTACGTCTGTAAAAGGTTATTTTTTCATTTTAATATATCTTTTATAAAACCTGGAGTTTATTATTATTATTTACACACTTATAATTATAATAATAATTATTATCATACCATTTATTTTTCTGTTAAATTAATGTTAATTGATAAAGATTTAAGTGAAATAGTCCACTGACTGCGATTTGCTATTGTCATGGACGGAAACCCCTGTTCTGATGTATGAACATTGAAATTCATGGGTCACTAGGTTTAGTACTGATTGAAAGTCAAAGAAAAGACACTTTGAAGCGTTTATGGGCTGTCTGTAATAACACAATTAGCAAATGATAATCTAAGCAAAACTGGTTATTATAACTGTGATAACTATCTGCTGTGTGTTTAGGAATTTCCTTGATCAATAAATACATCACAAAAGGATGGAAGGCTGTCCAGGCAACATACAGCAATGCGGAGATCTCTGATGAGGTAGCCGAAGTTCTGAGATATCTTGAAGCCGTTGAGAAGGTGAAGCACTCCACAGATGAGGTGGAGGTGGCTCATTTAATAGAGGAGCATGGACTAGAGTCAGAACAGTTACCGACAAGCCACCTGAAGTCAAGAGAGGTCAGCACACTCTTTTCTGTCCTCTAATTCTCTATAACTATGCTTTTGCAATTTTACGATTTTGTGTTTTTGGAATATTTGTAGGTAGTTTCGGTAAGTGGTGTTAATAGGCCAAAATCTGGGCCATCTTGTACAGCTTCTGCGGTGTTGTCATGCAATAGGTGTGCAGAGCGTTACTGAAGGAAATGCCCATGGTCACTTTGCTGTGGAGCCTGGGGAAGATGACTGCGGATAACGTACTGCAGCCGCAAAGTTCGGACGCCGCCCTGGTCTGCGAGAGACTCCAGTCTGAATCTGCTCTGAGGAAGGTCAGCGCACGACACGGTGCACGTGGCTAGGAATCCTTGGATTTCGGTTGCCAGTCGTCCTGATGCTTGCTGTTTCGTTGTTTTCAGGATAAAATCCACCCCTTTCATATTTTGCTGGCTCTGCAAGCGTATAAGAAAGGCCAGGCAAACAGAGGGAAAGTGAAGTGGGAGCCTGACCATGCAGTTCTCCAGGCCTTGGATGCCGCCTTTAACAAGTGTTTCATGGTACGAAGTAGCCGCAAACACAAACAGACCTTCGTATAATTAGTGTATATCAAGTGATGCTGGCTCATGCAGCAACTTGTGAGAATACGCACTAACTCAATACGGTTAAATCTTTTTCTTCTTCCCACTCCGCAGAACGTTGAACCCACTGGGAAGCGTTTTGTGGTGGCTGTGGACGTCTGTATGTCAGCAAACAGCCTGGTTTTGGGAAGTCACCTCAGTGCGACCACAGCAGCTGCAGCCATAACTATGGTAAAATCTTCCGTAGCTCAGCCCAAGCTAATAGCAACAGCTGCAATAAATGGGGTGGAGTGGGGGGGGGGGCTGCATATCGCATCAAAAGTTACAGTGAAGACAGTGAAGATTAGCACATAATCTCAACTCTGAAGAGCTGTGTTTCCCAATCAGGTCCTCTGGCAGGGATGTGTGAGGGAGCAAAAACGTCGACTGCGTGTGGAACCCTGAGGACCGATTGGGAGACACTGCTCTTGAGAGTTGGGATTGTGTGTTAGGAGTTATAGTTACATAGCTAGTAATACAGCTGGGTAACTACTTCAGATTGCCTTTACTCTGAGGTAATGCATTTCCATGACAGTATATTAACAGAGTTTCTGTTGATTTTAAGGGCATTGTACGAGCAGAAACAGAGCCCCAGATTTTGGTGTTCTCCGAAGGAGCCGTCATTCCCAGTGCTGTCACCAGTGACATGTCTCTCGCACAAGTAACGGCAGAGCTAGCGAAGGTGGGGGAAAAGTCACTATTTTTCCAAAATAGCAGCTGAATGCAAAGTCTGGGATTACACATTTGGCATTTGGTGTGGAATTGCTTGTTAAATTGTAGTATTCCCTTCTGTAGAGTTCTGGTGGTGCCACAGACTGTGTCCTCCCCATCCTCTGGGCCACGGAGAACCAGAAACCAACAGACGTCTTCATCATCCTGAGCAGCACCAGCACCAGCTTGGGGGGGGTTCACATAGCAGAAGCACTCAGGGTGCACAGATATGTGTGTATCAATGCTGCAATTAATCTTTACACCGCAATTCAGTTTGTAACGATTTTTCATCAATTTCAGCGGTTCCGGCTCGCTTCGGTTTTCCACTGCAGAAGGGTTGGCTCTGTACAGGCGTTGCCGTGCTTGCAGTGTGACAGTGCTCTAAAACCAACGGGATGCTTGTTTACTGTTCACACAGTGTCCATCTTGATTTACTGTATGTTAATTTTTGCCAACACGTGTTTTTCGAATCACCAGCTTATTTTAACATCAAACGCTAGCAGAATTAGCATTTGCACCGGTACATCACGATTGGCAATAGTACTGATATGAATAATATTTAAAATGTATATTATTGTATTTCTATGCATTTTGACCAGTCAGATGGGGGTAGCACAAATGGCTTGGTTTCGTCATGCTTTTAGCGCTGCTACAATGCAGTGCCGTGTCAGGACGGGCACAGCTCAGGTACAACGCAGATCATTTACAATGGAAAACTGCCAGTTTGCGATACAGTTCAGGTTCGACTCGGTTCTTGGTAGCAGTGGAAAAGCGCCATTATTGTATTGCAGTTCCATTTAACACTGGTAGTAAAATCAAATGTATCATTTTACATTTTTTTCCAACATCTGGTGATTGAAGTACTGCTGTTTTTGTAGCCTGTTCTAAGTGCACTGCAATGCAGATGCCAAAAGTTTTGTTCTGCATGTTTTTTTCCCACGTTTTCCATATTGAAATTGGAATTGTGCACTTTATGTACGCACAAAGTAATGCACAGTTTATGCAACTGGGAGTTGAAGTGAACTTTATTCAAGATACCGACTCATCCTTCGCTGTTAATGCCTGTCAATTAAAACAAGTCAAATTTAATTTTTAATAGTTCCTTTATTTCATTATTTATGTGTTAACAATTAGGATACAGTGGTAATATTGTGATGCATTGAATGGTGGTACTGGTATCATGACCAGTATGGTATCATGACCAGTATGGTATCATGAGCTAGTTGGCAGTACCCAGCCCTAGTGTGCTTGTTCCATTTATGAGCCATCAAGCACCAAAGGCAGGTTGTAGCTTGGCGGGTAGAAATCTGACGTTTTTGGTTCAGATTCCAGGCAGACCTGATTCGCTGTAATGCTGTAATGACTGAGTTTTGCTAATTATTTACAAACCAAGGTGGTTGTTTCCTTTATACCATTTACAATTAACTTATGTTGGTGTCATTATGAATAATTGTGCTACTGATGTGTTATTTGTTTCTTTTATTTTGCAGAGAATGGGATTGTCCTCCAAATTAATAGCGTGTGGCTTGACCTCAAACGGGTTCTGCATCGCGGATCCAGAGGACCAGGGCATGATTGACATTTGTGGCTTTGACTCTGGAGCCCTACAAGTCATCCAGAATTTCGTTTTGGATCAAATTTGAGAGGAACGCGTTTGGGGAAGACACGGTCAAAACATTTTTAAATATTAACAATTAGGAATGAAAGCAGTCACGGGTCCAGTGGAACATTAAATCATAAAAGAACACAGATATTACATTCTTAAGGGGTACATCTGGTTTTTTTTTCTCTCTAGTTTAGTCTTTGGAAAGTAATTCTGATATTAAAAATTTGTCCAGCAGGCTGGATGATTCTATATTCAAATACCAGAAAATGTCACACATTGCTGCAGAACCTTTTTGGTATGAAATTGCATTTTAATATTAAATTAAAAAGGCTCAGCAATATTATCAAAGTTCTAATATAGTATCAACAGTATAGTGTAATGAACAAAATTATGTGGACAGAAGATTCTTCTCGACAAGCAGGAGTTTCTTAGCAAAAGGTTAAGTGTGCTGCTAGCAACTAACACTTGATAGAAAAGTTTTCTGTGGCGGATTACACTTATGAAACACACAAAATGTTTTTAATGATAATGGGTAGAAGTGAATTGCTTTAACACCATTTATGTGATGCCTACTGTGCATTACCATGGAAATTTTCCAATGCTGGGTCCTGCTGGCAAAGATGAATCCACCTTTTTATTGTTTGGCAAAGTTACACCTACTAGGTAATATAAAAATATACTGCCAGAAGTTATACCACTTAAGCATCAGAAAGTTAGATACACAGAACACTAATTTAAACTAATGTAACAACGTTTCACTACTTTTTAGATGTGAAGGCTGCAGCTGAATGTACCTTTTATATTATTTGTGTAACACTTTAGATCTGTATTTTCAATGAATTTGAAATACTTTATACTTCAAACAAGAATGAAATAAACTCAAAAATGATAGTGGGGGTGATTTCTTTCTGAGAACGTTAAGAGGATGTTGAAGCTGGTAACTAACAAGCCATGAGTTGTTCTCCACTGGTTGAGTTTCACCAAATACTTAAATTCTTGGTTACCACTCTTCGATTTAATCGGGCCTACAGTTTTTTTTTTTACATCTTGAAACTGTCAAAATTTCAAAATCACAATGAAATTTGTCATTGTGGTATTTGTAAAACCGCAACCATAACTGAAAAAATAAGCCTTTCATCACTGGTATCTGGATTCAGAATCACTGTGAAATAGCCCTGAGATGCATTTGAACATTTCCAATGAAACAGTGATACGTTGCGTGAGCGGTGGCCCAGTACCCAATGAAACGGTGACCCGGTGCGTGAGCGGTGGCCCAGTACCCAATGAAACGGTGACCCGGTGCGTGAGCGGTGGCCCAGTACCCGATGAAACGGTGACCCGGTGCGTGAGCGGTGGCCCAGTACCTTTCTGGCTACTCATTGAAATGCAGCCACGGCTGTCTGTGGAGCACACACATCTTCTACCTGTATCTTTGAAGCTTTCTTCCAGGTCAGTGTTTACCAACCCAGTCCTCGAGGACCCCCAGATGGTTCCTGTTTTTGCTCCCCGCTAGCTCCCTGCCAGACACATTTTCGCCTCTCCCAGAGGCGGGGAAGGAACAACAGTGTCTGGGGGTCCCCAAGCACCAGGCAGGGAAACACCACTAAGTAATGAAGTTTCCATGGTGCAAAGACCAGCTGAGCGGATAAGCTTCAGACTGTGAATTGCAGTTTTTCGTGGTTTTTGTGTGTACCGTACGATTGACTAGCATCCGTTCATCTTTTAACCTGCAAATCCCTGGATCACCACGACTCAAACTTGATAGGTGATCTGAAGGTAAACAGAGGGTAATGTAGTGTTTATGGACCTGAACCTGTAATAAAATGGTCTTCACAATGGTGTGTTACTTTCTTTAAAACCATGCCAAATATGAAACCAGAGGAAAAAATATCATGAAACATGCAAAAAAAAAAGAAGAATAGTGAAAAAACATTGGCTTGATGGCTAAGTCTTTGTGTATTTTAATGCATAACCTGAGGGATTCTCATTAAGGCTGGTTCACTTACAAAAGTGATTATACAGCTTCATTCTAAAAACAATAGCTTGGATAACAAAAGCGCTGATGTGAAATAGTAAACACTATAATTCACTTCAGTTATAATAATTTGGCCACCTAATAAATGCCCTATGTTTGTCACACATGTACGTGTCTGTGTCCTCTTCTACCTGGATATTCTAAATACATATACATTACATAACTAAAAATGCCAGTTTCAAAGTTGCTGCGCTAATGAAAGCTGTTCTTTTACAAGAAGTTACGGATAACTCCTGCGCAACATGGCTGCTCTGACTGCAAGCGACAGGAACCGTAATGTACTAGTTGCAGCTAATAAAGTGTCGCCTGCTGGTATAAAGGAGTACCTGCTCTTTTATTCTATTTCTATGTCGACAACTGTAGAGTGAATCCAAAACAGTCTGTTCTTAGCATGCCTGTAAAATAAATTATATTTGTTTTTGAGACGTTTAAGTAAGGACATAAAGAAACAAGTATATTTTCTATATGTGTATATTTGTCTTAAATAAGTGTGTCATAGTTTTTATATTATATTGGTGAACCATTATAATAGCATGAAGAGTGGTGAAATAATTTAAATCAGGCGCGTTACGAGACTACTCACAATTGAAAACCGCTTGGGGGCCTAACAAATCCACTCTGTGAAGACAAGTGAAGATGGCGGACGTACTGAGTGTTCTTCGTCAGTACAATATCCAGAAAAAAGAAATCGTCGCAAAGGGAGATGAAGTTATATTTGGAGAGTTTTCTTGGCCGAAAAATGTCAAAACCAACTACGTTATTTGGGGGTATGTCGACGAAGCGTTCGAGTCTTTAAGAGGCTAGCTCCTTCCATGTTTGCTACCTATAGTTCTTGGTAAACTTTTCCTGCGTTCAAGGCAGCATGTTCAATAAAACAAGCTATTATGACACAGTTATTGAGTTGAGCCTGGTTTATAAAAGCGAGAATATAACTCGTACTACTTCGTTTTTTTACATATGTGTATAGTTGCGCTCTTAGTCTCCTGTAGCTGCTTAAAAATTAGCCGCGCAAGTAGGTTGTTTTATTTATATTTTTAGCGTAGCCGCTGTAGCTTCTTACCTGCTCTGTCAAGCTCCGCTGCACAGACACACAGTCCTACCGGTTAGGTAAACCCTTAGACTCGGTACTTTGTTTAAACTCGATTTTCTGCTACGGAAAGTGCAAGATTAACCTTTGGAAACCGGGACTGAATGTGGCATTACTTTAGTGAAGTTGCTCCCATGCTCGTTAGGTGAATTCTCTTGACTAGGTCACTACCTCGCACCTTTGAAGTCACCAAGGTACCGGAATGGTATCGATACATTCAAAATCATTCGTTATTGGTGTTTCGAGAGAAAATTGATTTCGTGAATAGCTGTTGGTTTCCATGTGTCAGTCCGCACCTGCTTCCTCAGCTTACAAACTACATTCGCATGTAGCTGTCAACAGCACTGTTACACCCATGTTATTTAAAAGCGAGTGCGTCGGGACGTGTTTTCCTTTTGTGTGTTTAATGTGTATGATTAATTGCAGAACGGGGAAGGAGGGCCAACCCAAGGAATACTATACTTTGGATTCCATTCTGTTCCTGCTTAACAACGTGCACCTTCCCCATCCATCTTACGTGCGAAGGGCTGCAGTAAGTCTGCTTTTTTGTCCCCGTCTTAGAATCCTGGCATCGCAAAAATGCTGTTGCTATTTTTGTAGTATTTTTCTTTTATGATTGTTATAACATACTATTATTTTTGCCATTTTACTGGAATTTGCTACTCCTAATTAAAACTTATATTGACTTCATAGACAGAAAACATTCCTGTTGTAACAAGACCTGACCGAAAGGATTTGCTGTCTTATCTCAATGGGGAAAGTTGTAAGTAAAAATTCATAATAGGTGTGTGTGCAGACATGCAGGGGCATAATGTGAGCCTCAGCGATAAAAATGTCTTTTGCGAAATGTGAGCCTTTCAGCTTTTGTTTATATTTAAACTTTTCTTTACAGCCACCTCAGCAAGTATTGACAGAAGTGCACCAATCGAAATCGGTTTGCAGAGACCGACACAAGGTTTGTGAACTGTCAGTTCTAATTTGCACTGTCTGTTAACTTTATCAGATATTATACACAGCGCTTCCTGTTTGTATGTTGTTCCTTTAGGTTGAATCGTGTAATGCATTTACCTCTGCTAGCCTGATTCATCTCTACATTCCCTGAGTGTTCTTAATGTTGCACCTCGACATTGAATTATTTGTACCTCTGCGTTCATTGGTAGCTTATTGAAAGCATCTACTAAATAAAAGCAAATCTACTAAATTTAAATTAGCGCTGCACAATATATCATGTAAGCATCATTGCTGTGTGCACATGTACGATCATGTTGTATTTGACTGCACTGCTTTCTCTGTTGAAATAACTCACAGCCGCACGCCATGAACTATTTTACACACACTGCTGGTAGATCATAAGTTCTATTTGGCTGTGGGTTAATTTAGGTGATTTAATTAGTTGGAATGAAACTGTGTAAGCCGACCGCGTCAGTGGGTGTCGTTTGTACCCGTAATGACCGTTTTGTCTTCTCGTGAACAGTTAAGAGAGCAGCAGATGAAGTCTCTTCAGAAGCAAAGAAACCAAGGGTAGAGGTAAGGAGTATTGTTATGCAGTACTGCAGGGTAAGGAGTATTGTTATGCAGTACTGCAGGGTATGGAGTATTGTTATGCAGTACTGCAGGGTATGGAGTATTGTTTTGTGTGTGGAGTGCTAAGTGTAAGGCTTTATCATTTAAAGACAAACTAGTGATTGGGAAACAAGCAGACAAGCAACAGCAACAACTGTACAATTCACTATACATGTGGCACATGTGCAAAATATTGTCATATTGTCCTGCGACCAGTGTGAGTTTGGTTCCTCTGTCAGGATGAAGAACGGGTGCGTTTGGATAAGGAACGTTTAGCCGCCCGCCTCGAGGGACACAAAGAAGGCATCGTGCAGACCGATCAGATCAGGTGTGAATCTCATAATGCAGCATGTGTTTGTGGGCTTTAGTATGACAGCTGCTTCAGGCTGCTCTGTTTGGCTGTAGGAACGAGCAGGAGCTTCTAAGTACTTGCTTGCTAATGTTTGAAATGTGCACAGAAATTTATTGAATGCATCTGAGCCATAAATGATCCCTTCTGTTACCAATAATATAAATAGAACTTTAATGTGATGATATAACCAGTTGGGAATGCTTTCAACCTGTCATGGACAATTGAAGAATCGTTTCCTCCTTGACTAGTTTACCGACTTTGATGCTCAACACATCAGGCTCTGCCAAATTGGAGTTATAGTTCAAATGGTTATTTTTAATTAAGCAGTTGAAGTGGTTTGCATTGCATGCTTACGTCGTGATATTTAAGTGCATGTGCAAGCAATAAGACAAGGTCTTTTAAAAAGGCAATAAATCCATGTTTTGTAAAACATATTTTGTCTTGCATTTACAGTCAGAACCACACATGCAGCAAATTTGTTCCTGGATGTCAATGGTTCTCATACACTAGATATGTACACAGTTAAGACAATGATCGCATACAGGTCAGATGATGTATCTGTCAATGTGTGGTTGAATATGTAGAAAAGTGCCAGAAGGCATGTCTGTGAAAGGAATGCATTAATAAATGCCGCATCGAGACATTGCAATAAGTACAGTGAGTTACATTTTGAAATTGTCCCTGTGAATTCCTTTTCGTAATACTGTTTTTGGGTGTGCAAATTTGGCTTTTTCACTTCTTATGGAGGTATTACAGTTGCCAAAAATCACTGATTAAAGTGCATATCCTGCAGGCACCATGCAAAGGCTGACGAGGACAGTTCAGAAAATTGCCACCTCTTTCCCTGATGAACGTTAAGGTCTTGGTGCTGACAGGTCATGACAGTGTAGTGGGTTTTCTTCCTTATATCGCAACACTCTTTCAATGGCCGTTCCTCTGTTTTTAGGTCCCTATCGGACACGATGTCGGTGGAAAAAATTGCCGCAATCAAGGCAAAGATTATGGCGAAGAAACGGTCAACCATCAAGACCGACTTTGACGACGACATCGCCCAGCAGAGGAGTTTCGTCGACGCAGAGGTGGATGTCACCAGGGACATCGTCAGCAGGGAGAGAGTATGGAGGACGAGAACCACAATTCTACAGAGCAGCGGAAAGGTAGGAGGAAGAAGCGCTTGCACCTCCTTTCCTGGTATCAGAACATTGTCGTCAGCGTCGCAATGTGATTCACAACCTACAACAAAATTCTGAATCTGAATTCTACAACATTTAGCCCAGAAACATCAGAAGTGTTTTGCACTGATTGTCAAATGATTGTGTGTGGACATGCAAGACTTTCCTGAAACGCTGTCCTGTCCTGTGTCTTCATGCATTTTCCAGAAGTATGAGCTCCAGCTCATTTACATTTGTTCTCAAACACAAAGTTTTAATTTATATTTTGGTTTGGATGTATGTTTCCGGACTTGTTTTGGTTTGGATGTATGTTTCCGGACTTATTTTGGTTTGGATGTATGTTTCCGGACTTGTTTTGGTTTGGATGTATGTTTCCGGACTTGTTTTGGTTTGGATGTGTGTTTCCGGACTTGTTTTGGTTTGGATGTGTGTTTCCGGACTTGTTTTGGTTTGGATGTGTGTTTCCGGACTTGTTT
>JAODUD010000043.1:7566867-7579569 GCA_026784285.1 Stomatorhinus walkeri | reverse complement strand
TTTCGTTGTGTGCTGCGCCCTGTATTCTGCCACCAAGAACAGTAGCAAAGATATGAAACATTCCTTTTAAAAATAGGAAATGTTAATTAGATATGCAGTTTCATGTTCTCAGTAATGAGCAGATAGACTCAAGCAAAACATGCAATTATGAATGACGACAGTGAATTTCCAGGTTGAATTTTGAAGAGGTTGATGGTTATACATTGTTGTACAAGTTTTAGTCAATAATTCCAGCAACTGCTTCCTTTAAACTGTAAATGGATCAGTGGGTGTGTTTCACGGTGCTTCGTTCCTGTCCTGAAATAACACAGGAAGAAAAATTAGCCTGCGGTGGGCAGGAATTCTACCTTTTCCTTTTTTCCCCTTTTCCCCCTAAACCTTGAATTGGGACCCCGAGGGAAACTGAGATCTGGCCTAGTTACACAAACCCTCTGAGGTTTGGGGATTCTGCGGCTGACTCATAAAAACGACTTAAAGGCCCCGACAAGGTGATTGCTGACATTGCACTTATAAAATATTAATCCGCTGATTTCATTCTTGGTTTTCATTATGACTTCAACTGTTTGTCTCCATGGTTTTGTCGCTATCTTTGTCATTCCAGCAGTCTAGCCAGCCCACTGTGGGCAGCTACATTTAACACCATCAGAGTTCTGAAATTTGAGGTCAGCCAGCTTCCTTTGATCTTATTAGTATTCAGTGAATTTGAGCTGTGAGCTGTTGTTACCAGGGACTTGTTTGTTACCAAAATATGTTACTAGTGTTCTATATTAATCTGGGGGCAGAGACTGGACTATATAATTTTAGTGTTTTGGATTTGTGTCCTAAAAAATTAATCCGGAGCAGATATTATCCTCTGAGGCTACAGCAAGATTAATTTTTTAGCATTTGTTGCATAAAAACACTGACCTGCATATCTAGCACGTTTACTTTATTCTCTCCTTGAATGGATCGTAAAAATCACTGAACTCATGGCATTTACGTTTCTTTGATAGCTCCCTGCTGCCGTTTGCCCTGGACT
Organism: Stomatorhinus walkeri; assembly: GCA_026784285.1. NCBI lineage: Eukaryota > Metazoa > Chordata > Actinopteri > Osteoglossiformes > Mormyridae > Stomatorhinus > Stomatorhinus walkeri. The sequence continues at coordinate 7,578,551 of JAODUD010000043.1, read as the reverse complement.
GTTACCTTCGCCTTTTTATCGTTGTGAATGGGCTGGCGCTGTAGCTCCTTCAGCTGCCGGTCTGCTGGAATACCGATATGAATGCTAATCGTACGGAGCATGGTGGCCCCTTGTCACATGGCACGCCCCCCCTCTTCAGCTTCTCCTTTAGTCTGTATGGAAAGTTGAAGTAGCCGGTTGCCCTTTAACTTCCCAGGGTTACGACGCAGACCTCTGCGTTTGTCCGGCGGGGCTGTTTATAGCCAGTGCTGAGTTATTGATCACTTTACATGCGGCCTGACATGAAGGCATCTGAGCATTTTGGTTGCCTGGTTACCGAGCTGAGGTGCTGGAGAGGCCTTTATCTATGGCCCCCAGAGCAGCATATCAACACCCCTCCGCTGAGCGGTCCGGCTGCTGAAATCCACCCTTTCCTTAATAAGTTAATGACTGACCTTTAACATTGTTATCCTTCAGATGCAGGTGTAACAGAACGAGAGAGAGACGCTACATGATTTTCACTGGTCTCTAAACAAAATATAGAACTTACTGCTATATAATGGGTAAGTGCATTGCCATTGAAAGCCCCTAACAGTAATGTTATAATCTCGCAATAATATTACAGCAGCCTGTCATATCTTCCCAATCTATCAGTATCTTGAGTGGTACCTTAGACATTGACTTTAAATTCTTACCCATTACCTAACAGTCTGTCTATTGGGTCTGGAGTGCATGTGATGCAAGATCAATATAAATGATGTATCCGATGCACAAAGAATGAGATGCATAGTCAGGTCGAGTGTTTAAATCAAAGCCCCATTGAAGAGCAGCATTCGACTGTATAATGGCAGCCAAACGAGGAGGCCCATCCGTATGGCCAGTTATAAGTGGGAAGTGAATAAATGGTGGTGGCACTGGAAGACTTTTGGAAATTATTGATAGCTCACAATGAACCTCAATGTGATCCCTTTAATAAAAGTATTTATGTACCCAACAGCAATGCTGAAATATAAAACTAAATTAGACTTTATTCCAAATAAAGAGTTACGTAGGAGATGGGTTGGCTTGGTGACTCCGGAAGACTCTTACCAACGATTTACATGAGTGTTGTAGCCATTTTTCATGACTGCAAGGTTTTCTGAGTGAGTCTCTCGCTATGAAGTCCTTATTTGCAGATGAGATTTTGCTGCATTGTTTATAAACATGCTTTTCATTGTTCTGCATTTTCTGCTACCATTTCTGCTTCTTCTCAGCTGTCCACACGTGTGGTCTTTTTAGGGGGGGGGGGGGCTTTTGTCCCACATCATTAACCAGAGCAGAATTCAGGTTAATATATGACACTGATTTCAGTGCATAAGATTACCATAATGAATGAGCAGGGTAAGGTATAGAGTGTAACAGGCTTAGAGAGACAAGCTGTCAAAAGTGAGGGATTGGTAATCCTCCTTTGCTTGGGTAAAAGTATCTTTCAGAAATAATTTTCCAGGTTTGAGTGTAAAAATGTACAGGAGCAATAACCAAAGGTGTTATTTTCTTATAATTTGATGGTTAGAAGGTTTACACCATATCCTAAATTGGCCTTTTCTTATCCTGTGCACGTTTGTCCATTTTCCTAGACCTGCTTTCTCCAGTTGGTACTAAAGGCAATTTAGAGGTTCCAGTTTCACCTCAGGCACATCTTTGGACTGTGGGAGGACACCCTCACGAATCGGAATGGAACATGCGATTTCCACATTCGCCGAGCTGGGGGCCAGGTTCCCAATTTGAAACCCTTGGGGGTGTGAGGCCTCAGAATCGTCCACTTTATAATATGCTTGCGTAAACCAGAGTGGTGTTGAGGAATTCCACCACCGGTTTGCCGGCCAGTGGACTACTTGACATTTGAAAGCGCTGAAAATAGAATGAGCTTCGTCATCTGAGACAAACGAAATATGAGTTGCACTTAAGTGTTCGGGCCGTGCGTTTCAGCCCGACTCATGGCGAAAGCGCATTAATCGTGTTTTGGTTATTCGTCCACCGCCTTCCATATTCATTTGCTGGTTCACTTCAGCCAGGAAGTGGCTGCTGGGGTCACAAGGCATTAGAAGTCACCTTGGACTACAGGCGGCAAAGTCACCCAGGCAGCCCTTAGCTTCAGAAGACAAGAGAACACCACCGTCAATTAATATTAATTACTGTGTGCCAACGACACCAATTTGGCTCATGCAGCTAGATGAAAGTTAAAGGCGGAATTGCTTTTACATACTCCATGAGGATGGGGATCTGCTGAAAGGCAGACATTTCTTTCAGTCTTGATGGAAACGCTGTGAGAAGATGGCTCCCTAACTCTCCTGAGGTCGAGGAGGAGAAAATGAAAACTATGGAAAGTGACACAGGACTGGTTATGTGTTCATAATTGCACACCTAGGGAGTGAATACAGTAACCGGTGACTATATTACACACCCAAGGTGTCAAACTTTGTGTTAAGAATTTCTGCGTTATTCCAAGCTTGGCTTGCAGATCGCAACACCTCATTGGGGGAAACCATGTTTTAAATATTTTATACTTGCAAAGGAAAAGATAAATTGCAGGAAGCTGACACTTTCATTTGGAGCTTGTGTGAAGGCCTGTCTTAATTTAAAAGTGCCTAAACAGTATGTTTCTTTGATATCATCAAAACGGTAAAATGTTGATTATGGTGGACACAACAGTCCTCTGTGGTTGTGAAGAGGCTGCTTGAAGGTTGCTCAGTCTGAACCACGGAGGAATTGCCAGAAGCCTATTATTAACATTTGAGGGCTCAATCAATAGAGTCCTGAGCTAGTTCCTGGCTTAAAGGGACAGAAACTGCTTTCTCAGTACTGATTCCTGCATTTTTCTTCTGTTTGTGTATTTAATCAAAAACTACAGGATCAAAATGAATTTTATTACTGTCCTTCATAAAAAATTATGGCACAAATGTTTTAAAACAGAATGGTGCTTTATTAATATTTGTGGTTTTAATCGGATGCAATTTCATTAATATTTGCCAAAGACTAAAGCTGTCCAGGAGCCTCTTTTCAGTTCAATGTTAGCCAAGATGCCGTTAAATAAAGCTTCATACACAAGGGGAGGGATGGACAGGAGTTCCTGTCAAGAGAGGTCTTACTGTTTTGCAACAATATTATAAAATATTCATGGTTAAACCCCAAGTTCCCTGTTTTAGAGAATATGACTTGATTTTGGACCAAATTGCAGTCAGCTCATTGGCTTGCTTAATACCAGGACAACTTGTACTTTAAAAAGAACCAGAAAATCTATGCAGTGTAGCCCACGCAAGAATATTGCTCTAGCCTTTAATTGGCCTGCAGAGATTTGTCCTTTGTGGCTGAGTGGAAATGACACCAGCCAAGCAGAATATTTCACAGCAATATGTTAGAATAGATTCATTATTTAATTTTTTTAATGATGCATTTTTGAAACTCTGAGACCTCTTCCCGCTCCCCAGGGATACATGCAGATTAAATGCAAGAAATACTTTTTCAACCCCCCCCCCCCTCCCAAATTCTAATTATACCACCCATCCCCTTATTTTATCCTTTTATCTTGAATACAATAATGATTTTCATTCCTCAGGGTTCATGCTGCATTTCCAGCCCGCCGTTTATATCTGCCTGATGCTACACCTATCTAGCAGCTCGCAGTATCTCACCCAAGCTATCCAGTTTACCGCCGTCATTCTACGATAACGTGTGCGTCACGGAATGCTAACGTTTAACCTGCTTGATGAATGTATTAATAACGCAGAGTATGTGGAGCAAGCTGAGCTGCTCCAGTAACATCTGAGTGTTTACAAACACTAATGCTATGTTTCACTAAACTACAATAGGCTTGGTGCTTTAATGTCCGTGAGTAGCTTTTCTGAAGAACATAAAGACATACTCCTGACAGAAACAATCATCGGAAGTACCCCTGGATTGTCACTGGGGAGTTTGTTATAGGTCTCCTGCTAAGGAAACGAAAATATTTTGAAGTTGTAAGGGGAGATTGGATTTGGAGGATGAAATAGTACTGAAATGATTATGACTCGTATCTGTCTAAGGTCAAGTTTTTTTTTTTTTCCTTCCTCATACCTGTAATGTTTGATTTACTATCAGTTTTTCCAACTTCTCAAATCAGATCAGGCGGTAATTTGGTACTTTTAGGGTTATAAGGCTGGACTGAAAGGCTGCATTTCCTGCGATACCTTGATTTGGAAGGGAGCAGATGTCGGTCAGTTGATATAGCGTAGTCGTGCACTGGGTATTGTGGGATGGAGCTTTTAGTATTCATTTGAAGCCTAATGTATTGATTTAAGTTGTCAAATGAAAACCAACACAGCCTTAAAGAAAGCACAGGGCATTTCTGTGAATGGAAAAGGTTTACGATGGAAACTATATGTTACAAAGCTCAAGCCTAATAAAAAACAGACTTATAAGAAACATTTGCTCATATTTGGAAGGATTGATCATAAACACACTGAACTCAGATGGCCATATAGGTGAACATTAAGATGGACAGATCTTCATGAGCTTTTGAAATTGTTGGCAAAAGATTTGCATTCCAGCCCCAATGCCACTAAATGAAATGGCTTCTTTTGGTAGCACTTTCTGCCTGTTTCCCCCACTGTGTTATTTTGCTGTAATAATTCTCACCAATAATCAGCTTTTGCATTGTGTTAATATCCATATCTTCTGTAAGATTCAACTTGTATGCATGTAACCACATGCTAATTAATTTACTTAACCATGCAAACAGGTTAAAATAACTATATCTCTGTTTTATTTTTTCATAGAATAATTTTATATTCGTTCTTGCCATTTTCACTGACAAAACACGCAAATGACATTTGCCTAAAGCATTATCATATGACTGCTGCATGCTGCCTGCATGGACGGTGTGTCTACATGTTGCTTCTTACATTCATGTACTGTCAAAATTTGGAACATATTGTGCTCTATATACGATCCCCCTCAAATATATAAATTGCTAATTAAAAGATAATAGTAGGGGATTTCAGTGGGACAGTGGACATTGACACAGTACAGGATTAGGTGGATTTAATGACAAGGGTTTGCAGCTGCTGATGACTGATGACATCCTACTATTATAAGCCTATGAATTCTCCCAATGAATTTCCAATCTACAATGAAACGACGTCAGACTTTGATTCCACAAATTATCATGCTTTTAGTGTTTCAAATCTGACTGTTGAGGTACTGGAGGTAGTTGTCAAAGAATTTAACTTTTAATTTTTGACAAGCTCTGGTCATGCATTATAAGTCCAAGACAGAAATGGGTTTATTTGTTGAATGTTCATTGTCTCAACTTGTTGTATACCATTTCTTTCTCTCTTTCTTTCTTTCTGTCTGTCTGTATCCTTTTAAAAGTTATAACAGTAGCAAGAAATCTTCAACGATCCAATTCGCTGACATCAAAGCTCTCATGATTTATATAATAATGGTTATTATTCCACGCTTCTGATGGATGCAATATCGCAATGCTTACTTTCCTCGGTGCTACACCCCCAGATGTATATTGTCACGAACACAAAGTGCTTTATAGTGTATATGGAAGCACACATTCTTATACGTGGTAGCAAACTGCACCCATTCATTCAACTGGCAAACACACCAGAGGAATGCATGACCATCGCAGTATTGTAAAATGCAATCGAAAATGTATCGTTTTGGTTAAATCATTTTGATATTTCATAAATATGAGAATCAAACGTGCATCTGTGCCATGTGTCTGTCAAACATTTCGCAGCCATATCATAATTATGCAGTGGGATCTTTCGGCATGTACAGAAAACATCACAGGTTGGCTTCGGCACCATGTACTGGTTGCTATAGGAATGGCCATGTTCTACAAAGGCGCTCTGGTTTATTGAACAGAGGGATTTATCTGATCCCTGAGTCACTTCATATAATTTAATGGCCGGGGCTTTTCTCAAATTAATTCCTGTGATTTGACAATCTGTCGCAGATCAACTCACAACAAAGGGAAAGTGGAGATGGTTAAACCTCCTCGGTGGAGTGGAATCCAGAGGGTTCTACAAATAATATATATTTGCGATATAGCTGCATTTCAGGGATAAACAGGTGGCTATGCTAACAGCCCTGAACAGCCACAAAGACACACGGTTTGAGTAATGTGTTGTTAATGTGCCTTTAATGTGTTCGTGAAACATAACATTATGTTGAAGTGCTTGTATTTCTCGGTGTATCTCTGTAAGTCGTACTTAACGGTATTTAATTAACAAAATGTATGGATGAAGATTTATATGGGAATTTTTTTGTTTCGGTTTCCGTTTCCTGTTTCCTTATGAAATGCTGATGGGATGGGCTCCGCAGGGCCAGACCTTTGGCTCCCTGGTTGTGGAGTAGAAGTAACAGCAACGTTTGGGTTGACATTATTGAATCCACGCTCAGTCGCAGACAGGCCTGGCGATCAATATTCTGAGGGATATATGTTGTGCACATTTTAAGGAGCTTTTCTTTCTAAAAGCCTTTTTTAAAATGTGCTTTTCCATTTAGACTAGATGTTTTTTTTTCAGTTTTTTTGCAAAGGTTTCAGGATTTATAGGCCCTTTTTAAAGGATAAAAAAACAAGAAACTCTTGAGCCTGTTTCTGGATTCTTCCTTTTACGCAATCCCTATTCTTTTATTTTTGGAGGTGGTTATTCACTTGGTGAGAGGGTGATGCTATTCAGAGACAAACATACTACAAAACTGTGGGATGTCTTTCTATGTCTGTAACAGCAAAGGAAAGATCAGCACCCACTGTAAAATGTCTATCAAGGAGATCTGATCGCACATATTCACCGTTTACATTTTTAATTAGACCTGTGTTAACTAATACATAAGGAGCTCATTCGATCACACAAGCTGCATAACATTAAATAAATGTTGCTTTAAACAAATTTGTAATCCGCTTCATTTAATGGTTTTAATAGATCACCGGGCAGATTTTCTGGTATACATTTTTTTGTGTTGCTGATATCTTTAATTATTTACTTTGAATCAACTGATCTATGGGCTCGAAGGCACCCATTATTGTGTAATTCAGTATATTTTCAAAAAGGAGCAAAAATAAGGCTTAAAATTATTTGGCGTGGTGTTATTTGAAATTTTCTGACGTTATACTTTTTGATGCATAAATGTTGAAGTAGTCAAATAGTGATTTGCATTAAAATGCATTTTTGCCAAATTATACGATCAGTTTAGCTCCATCCACACCTTGACTGAGATGGAAGAGGTGTCATTTTGTACACTTATTCATCTGTCAGAATATGCAGATTTGTGCTGGCTTGCACTAAAGTTATTTCTGGGGGTGTGGGCGTGCACGGTGCTGCAGTTGTGTTTTCTTGTGCGTCATAGACCTTTAAGGCCAGAGTTATAACTCGTGACATTCACATCAATAGTAATGCCTAAACACTCCGCTCCCCTTTTTTATACAAAGTATTGAAAATCGGTGGAGATCAGAATCAGTGTACCTCCTCTTTTTTGATGTGCTTTAGATGTTAGTCACGGCGTAAAAAGCGGCGGTGAAAGTTGCGATATCTTTGTGCGGTCGTTAAAGCAGCACAAACTGAATGTTCTCGATAAGCGCCGGTAACAACTTATTGAAAAAAAATATGAAGGGAAGCGTTTTATGTAGATTGGTTCAGATTGCCGTTTGCAAACTGTCACTATAAAGAAAAGGCACTTTGTGCCTTTCTTTGAAAAGTAATTGGAAACCTTTCTGATTTACAGAAAGAAATGCTCTGATCTGGGAGGCGAGCGTCGCATTATTATCAAACATAGTGGATATTCCCTATTTATTTGAATATAGTTTACCAATGTTTTGTCTTGTCTTAGGTTTTTGTTTTAGATTCATCGCTCTAGGTAGAGAATTTAGTCTGTGAGTGTACAGTCAATATTTTTCAGCACCTTGGTTTGGGTGACGCAGAAACTATTTAAATGCCTAGAATAATATCAGAAATTATACCACAGTTTTGGGCAGAGTGATGGATCTGAGGCTAGGGATCTGTGCCCGCAACTGAAAGGTTGCTGGTTCAAATCTAATGAATGCCTGTAGTGATTCTACTCCATTAGGCACTGGAGTAAGGCCCTTAATCTGCAATTGCTTCATCCTGGGTATGACGTTAATCTACATCCAACCCTATAAGGAGGTCCTCAATATTACAGGGAATAACTTGGGGGTTGGTGGCGGGATTGGAATAAACCTCACGCTGGTCCATTCGGACTAGGCTGGTGCTGAGGTGTCACCCGCCACACGGCTGCACTCAGGTTCGCATCCCTGAGGTGGTCTGTCGTGTGGTGGGTGCGGCAACGCACTGTAATCAGGGCATGGTCCTTACCTCTTTGGTAATGCTGTTTAGTTATTGGTCCAAAGGTCTCAGGTTAAAAAACATTATCCCGGCATAAAGTCACTTGAATAAGAACATAAATCAAATTTGTTAGCATTTCAACGTGGCTGCTTGGGGAACTGTTCAGTTTCCATGAATAACATAACAGTCAACAGCACGTATGCATAGCTCTCTTTAGAACTTGAGAGCTTTAGAAGTTAGCAAGTATACAAGGCCAGGAATAGAATTACACAGTAAAAGTACAATCAATCACAGGTAAGGCACTTTCATATGCTATTTGCCATTTTCAAGATTGGAGATGGTGTGGGAAAAGCTGATGACGTGTGAGTCGTCGCTTAACTGACCGAGACAAGATGTATGTCAATTCTTGGAAAAGCATAGAGCTTTGAAAATAATGAGTTTTACCTATGCCAGAAATCTCCAAAATGCTTATAATGTAAGGGGAGCCCACGCTAGTCTGTCTGTGAGCTCCATCTTGTTTACTGTTTGAGTTTGTTTATCGGTATAAGTAAAACTTTCAGAAATCGGTTTGTGTCAGGTTCTCATCTTGTGGCTATCAGGATTTAAAGTAGACCATGTTTGCACACTTGTGCAAGTTGTTTGTGGATTTTAAGTTTTTTATTTCAGGAAAGTCTGTTTTCAAGCAGTCATTTTTATCGACATAATTTCCCTTGGTTTGCAAAATGCAAAGGCATGACTGTTGACCTAACCCTATCCATATCATTTCAGCTCATGGGAACACTATTAAGTACCAATTGAAATAACTTTCTTCTGAAAAGGTAGCCACAATTAATGCATTCTATTATTTTTTGTTCATTGGTATGAGTGGGACAAACTACTCTGAGGTGTACGATTTTACAAAAAAAAAAAAACTCCAACTCTGCTTTCCACTTAGTGTCAGGTTTCATTACCCCAAGTAGTTGTTGATGGTTTTTTTGCACATTCGTGAGCCGTGGTATAAGCGGCGTAAACCAATTTGAGGTTTGTGTTTAAACGGAAATGATAAATTCCAACTCGGCTGCTTTCCGTTTTGCATCGGGTCTCATTACACCAAGTTGTTGTTGATTGTTTTGCATATCTGCACACCGCGTCCTGCTTTATCCTTTTCCTATTTACTTATCAGTTTAACACAGTTCTGTTTACCTACCGAGACTGACGGTGCCTCATCCTTTTTCATTATATTTTTACTGCTTGAGCATTAACTTTACTAAGTCCTCAAAAAGGACCTGAATTTGTATTTGGATTCATATTGATTAAATAAGGGTTCTATAATCTATTACACATCAATATAATTACTTAAAGTATGCTAACACGTTTTTGAATAATCTGCTTACAAAAGGTATACAGAGTATTTGTAACATTTCAACAACTTATTAGTTAAGATTCAAGAATTCATATACCATTGGTTGAGAGAGTAATTTTTCTAAGGATATGCTGATACTTTCATGAATCGTTACACGTTACTCTCTGTTGTGTATATTCTGTTAATTACATGTTACTCTCTGTAGTGTATATTCTGTTAATTACATGTTACTCTCTGTAGTATATAGTCTGTTAAACATCTACAGACACAGTGAAACAGCAGAATTGCTGAATCTAAACTAAGTTGCTGAAATGTGACAAATACTCTGCTAACCCTCTGGAGGCCGACTATCCATGTAAAGTGTTGCCAAAATTATACATCAATATTAAGCTATAGAAGGCCTGTATATTGACAAAAGTAAGATTTACATCATTATGTGTTAAATTCTGCTTATCACAGTAACAGTATTATGGGTTTACTGACAATGACATACCGAAATAGTACTCACCTCAAAGTAATGGCTGATTTTTGTGTTAACTAGTATAACAATACTGTATGAAATCATGCTCCAATTTACAAAAATATATAATAAACTAAGTGAGCAATGGGTCATACCATTATGACCCAGTTTCATTCATCACTTGGATTTAATGTGATTAATTCTGTGCTATTCCTAACAACAAGCATGGAATTTATACAGAGTGTTTATTTTAAAGTAGAGATTGCTTCAGATTTAAAACTGGGGGAAAAAAGGTTTTGGCAAATAATTGCTTTTCCCACCTGTGTCAAATTGTTGGCAACTTGCTGTACATGCAATCAGCATGTTTGCTTAATTAATGTATTTAACTAATATGAGAAACACACTGTATATTCCTACGACAGCAGCTTACATCAGCAGACATGCTGCACAGTAATTCAATTTGCTTGCTTTTGACAGCCATATCAGTTGCCTTAATGGTTTAATTTTTATTTTGTCTGTTTTAGTCAACAAACTCTAGCAGAAAGAATGCGATTTTGGATTGAGTGTTGTAGCTAGTTTAGCATGTGTAACTCAAGTTTAGTGTTGTAGCACTAAATGGAACTAAAGCCATTTTTTCTGGGTCTTGCTGCCGCAAAGCCACTTTAACGGGCTTCATGCTTTTCCGCTATGAATAAAATCTGATCTATACTAAAGTCTATTCATAAAGTGTTATAAGAGGCTTATATAACGTTATAGAATGGCTATATAACATCTTAATGACTTGCATACTGCAGCCAATATTGATGTGCATTTTCTGAGCAATTCAGATGACTATAGCTATGTGTGCAGTAATAGGTTAATAATTGCTAGGTAAGCCGATAAATTGACAGTTCAGATGGCACTAAGGTGCGAATGAGAAAGCTAAAGCAATGTTAGACATAAATGTACCCTTGTTTTAAACTTTTCTTCTAGCTTTTTCTAGATAGGATGTAGAATGCACAGTTATTCCATAGAGAATAATTCTACCTGTGTGAGTTTTATTGAGAAAGTGGGTCCAGGGATATAGTCAAAAACATTCACAGATTCAGAAAAGGAAATGTGACCCTACAATTAAACACCAGTAGAACTGTTTTTTTTACAGAATAGATAAGGGTGATTTAATCGCAATTACAAGCTCAGATAATCAATTTTTTGTTACAATTAGGAATATTATAATTAATTAGAAACTCTTCTTTTGGGCTTTTCCGTGTCTTCCTAAAATCTTTGTCAGTTTATTTTGCTGCCCATAAGCGTTTGAAGCAGAAATAAACTTCATTTTCATTTAATTTCATTTCAATTAAAATGAGTGAAGATCTTTTCAGAAGGTTGCATAATGCCAAATGATTACATGGACACACAAATGCTAACATTCGAATGTACTAATTTAGAATAGTGTGAAGCTATGATGGGTTGGCACCCCATCCTGGGTTGTTCCCTGCCTTGTGCCCTGTGAGGGGTTGGTACCCCATCCTGGGTTGTTCCCTGCCTTGTGCCCTGTGATGGGTTGGCGCCCCATCCTGGGTTGTTCCCT
>JAODUD010000043.1:7515019-7527851 GCA_026784285.1 Stomatorhinus walkeri | reverse complement strand
TTTCTGACTGGGGGGGGGGGGGTTCAGTGAATATAATGAGGTTTTAAAGTGTATTAATGTTACATTACAAAGCAACAATGTCCATGTTAATGACAAATGATGTGGTCTTTTGTTACACAAGCTGTATCACAAATGTACTGAAACAAATGCAAAATGCCTCGCCTTACAATCCATTATGAACGTAAGTAGGAAAATATGCAAATAAAGATAAATATAGAATTAGAGACATGGCAGAAATACATCCCTCCCTCAGTTTTCATCAACTACTTACCCATTAAGAGCAAGAAAATAAATTCTGCCGTTTTTAGCAGAGGAAATCTCAGAATGTCAGACACAAAGCTGCTGTATCGCTTCACTGTCTGACTAAAATAGTCCCTTGTCCATGTTTGAATCACGAGCAAGGAAGCATACGCTGAACGTTTGATCTCCCACTCTATCAGGTTTTAAGACTGGTCTTCGTCGAAGGCTGACGTTGTCTGACCATGATGATATGCTTGTATGAATAGGCAGAGGGACAGAGACACCTTCACTGGAGAAGTGACAGCATTTGGCAGGGACAGTCGTTCTTTGACAGGAGTCTATAATTGAACAAGGAACCGTATGTATATTGCATACTTTATTATGAAAATGGTAATATGTCATCCATCCATCTTATCCTGATCACGGCTATAGGCAACGTGCAGCACGTCCCAGGCAGCATGACATGCAAGACTGGGATGCATCCTGGACAAGATCCATAAGCACGCACTCACACACGCACGCACTCACGCACACACTCACGCACTCACGCACGCACTCACGCACTCACATGCAACAGGCACATCGGATACAACAGGTAGCCTAGCAGCATGTTGTTGGACTGTGGGAGGAAGTGGAGGTACCAAGAGGATATACAAACTCCACAGAGCAAAAACATGGTTCAGACCCCAAGTCTAGCCATGTGAGGCAACAGCCCTATCCTCTGAACCACTGTACCACCTGCTGCAGATCTGCTCTACCCAGCCCTGCCCAACTCTGCCCAACTCTGCCCAACTCTGCCCAGCTCTACTCAGCTCTGCCCAGCTCTGCCCAGCTCTGCCCAACTCTGCCCAACTCTGCCCAGCCCTACTCAGCTCTACTCAGCTCTGCCCAGCCCTGCCCAGCCCTGCCCAACTCTGCCCAGCCCTGCCCAACTCTGCCCAGCCCTGCCCAACTCTACCCAGCTCTGCCCAGCCCTGCCCAGCTCTGCCCGCTCTCCTAAGCCACACCCACCCAGTCATGCCTTACTCCGCTCCTTTAAAATTATTACCTACTCTTGTTATCAGTCACTCCCCCCAGTGATCGCCTTGCTGCGTCTCTTGGTATCACTGGGCAAACTGGGCAATCTGCAGTGATATCATAATCATTCCAGATACCGCTGCAACTCAATATGCTAATAAATTAGTATGTCAAAGGCATGCAGTTATTTATAATATTGGTTGCACCTCTAAATATCAAATCTGACAACTAAACTCTTCTACGCAAATTAATCCCTTGCAGTAAAATGGGTTTTTTTTTGGATAAAATATAGGGCACTGTAAAACACGGCTTTAATTTAGTCCAGCGCATCCATAGAATTGTAGATGTTCAGTTTTTTACACTTTGACTTTAATCTTCCTTCAAACTTGGATGTTGCTGGTGTGCAGCAGTTTTTTCAGGTGGGTCCTCAATGTACACATTTGTAAATATTAGTATAAATGTTTCATGTGGATTTTGGATCAAATAACTTTAACCAAAATTCAACTGTTAGCCTGTGTTTTAAAAGTGTGTGTGTGTGAGAGAGAGAGAGAGAACTACACACACGTACACATACTGTACACACGCACGCACACACAATGGCTGCCAGGTCAGGATTCACATTGCTGCTATTTTAATAGGAGAAACAAAAAGAAACCTGCAAATCCACAAAAGCATAATGAGAGTAGTAAGCGTGCGGGATTTTTTACATTTTCTTTAAATGAAACTCCTGAGCATATTTTCCATGGCAGATTCAACGCTGTGCGTCACGCACTGAACGACTTCACGCATGGTCATTACATGGTAATAGTGGCTTTGGACTTAACACATGGTGGGGGGCAAGCGGCCCACATCGGGGGGGCAAGGGGCTTCCTTGATCGCCCGTGGGTCACTGGAGAGTGAATGGCACGGGGCCACGCTTCCTTCTCAGCTCCTCGAGGAAGCGAAACTCTCCCTTTGCCATTGATGGTGATCGCACACATTTGGGGATTCCTTTGTCCCCCCTCTGCTTACGGCTCGATCACTCTGGGGGGCCTTCCTTTCTCATGCCAGCCCAGTCTACACTGAGGCAACCCATTTTACGTTAGGAGCTGCCCGGATCGGATGCCGGTGGTGACAATATCACAAAGACAGTGTTGTCATTCTATAGAGATCGTTGCTAAGTTAAGTTCCAAACTTGAACTCCCATCTGAGCGTTTAAGAGAACTCCGCGGCTGGACAGACAAAGCATGTAAAGAAATCCCGCAGTCCATATTTTTACCATGTTACTACTTTTTAAAATGAAATTAACAAACTAATAACCACCCAGGAATATTTACCAACACTGTAATTCTGATAGATAGCAAATAAACTTTGTTTTACAGTCATCTTGATAGTGAAACTTGGTTCCTTTGATATAAGGAGGCCTTTCTACTGTCTTTTAAAAGCAGATTCACCCAAGCATTTATTTCTGCTTCCATTTGGTTGACTGACTGATTCTGTGTATCTTGCTTAAAAGCAAACAGAGACACAGCATGTTGATGGGAATTGGTGAAGCTGTGTTGACGGAAGTTGCGTTGCGTTGTTTTCATCAGTAAGCCGTGCAGGAGTGGGTCTTGGTTCATTTTCAGGGCTCTTTTGTTTCCCTGTTTTCCATTCACAAAATTGTCCACGACAATAACAATTCGATATTTACATATTTAACGTCTACCTAAGACTCGCGTGGCGTGTAAGTCGCAGGTCCTCCTAAAGGTGGACGGTCTGTATGATAATTAAGCACTTTTATTGACGACACGCAGGTTTGCTGACCATACACATGAGTCTGCATCTAGTCTGGCTCCTTTTCATTCCAGTGGATTTCTTCCCCTTATTTAAGACATTTTTATTGAAAGCACATGCACATATGCACATGCGTTTTTGTAAATGTAGATCCGCAGGGGTTTAAGGGCTTCGCTCGGCAGTATAGAAATCAGCCTGGCCCCTTGATATTCCAACCAGTGACAGGATCCAAACCCACCCCTACCCCCATTCTCTGTACTGAAATAAGTAATATATTAAATACATAAAACCCAATATTAATATTAATTATATTAATATAATAAAGTATGATAGTATGTTTACATTTCAGTTGCACTTTTGTAGGTTATATATTTCCTATTACACTAACACACAGTATCCCAAGCCTCATTTATTCAAATATATTTTAAATATATAAATCAGCTGCTATTTAGATTACGACATTATACATTTTAATTATATGCATAACCACACAAACATACTTGCCCAATATACTTTTATTGGTAGCTTTACTATTTTTCCATTTTTAATAGATTTTTGTTATGGGGGGGCACGGTAAGGACTGCTACTCTATTACATTGTACTCTTGATCTTGATCTATGATTTGTGTTTTTTTAATCAGCATTATTAGTATTAAGGCTAATAATTTCTAGGTGCCCATTTTTTATTGTGATTACTATGCGGACACAGGAGTAAATCATGTTTGACCTGCTGTATTTACTGATGCAGTTCATCGCTGCCCTATCTATAAAACATTAACACACACGCATAATTTCCAAGGACTGTGGCATAGCTACGTCATCTCGTTCTATAATGCAATAACTTTAATTTTATTTTAATATCAATTTAAAGAAATTGCCCAGAACACCAATAATAATTCCCATGCACCCATATGCACGGTACTTCAGCATAGAAATGCATCCACTTTCCTATAACTGCTTCCCCAAAGCAGGGTTAGTGCTAGCTTGGAGTGCATCCCGGAAATCCCGGAATGCACAGGGGATGTACTCCAGGGTGGCTATGAGGCAGGGTGTTGTCTGGACGGTCCGCCAGTCTGTTACAGGGCACACAATCATGCAGAGACCAGGGACGAATTAGAGGCACCGTTCCAGCAAAACTGGATGTCTTGGGATCTGCGGGATAACACTGGAGGAAATCCAGGTGGACTCCGCGCGCTCTTAGACATGGAGCCAGATGGAGATGCCGCAGCCGTGGGTCCTCAGACTCCCCACCGAGCCAAAGCGCCAGCCTTTACGGCACCAGAACGGCACCCTCAGACGGGATCCCGGTCTGCAGTGATCCATATCGCGACATGCAGTGAATGAGACAGCAGGCCAGTGGCGGAGGCAGTGCGCAGTGAAAGCAGCACGCTTCTAACACGGCTTCATCATTTTGGCATGATTTCTGTGCGTCTTCGGGACAGTTACCTTAAGTGCAGGCGTGTTGGCAGTATCAAGAAAAAATGGCGGCGTTCTTTTCATAGCTAGTAAATGTAGCATGCATGTATTACAGATGAGCCACATCATAGGCGTTGGGAGCACAGTGCATGAGTGAAAGTGATTAATCGTCATTCTTGACACACCACGGCACAATGAAACAAAACGTGTCCCCTACATTTAACCCATATGTGACACAGCAGGTGGCAGCTAATTCAGAGCGCGGGGAGCAGTGCTTGGTGGCGGTACCTTGCTCAGGGTACATCAGTGGTGCCTTGCTGGTCGGGGATTCAAACCAGCAGTCTTTCGATTACAAGTGCGCTTCCCTAACCATTAGGCCCCCACTGCCACCACCGCTCCCACACTATCTGGAAAAACCCTGTAAATATGTTGGTCCCTTTGGCAAAAGGCACAAAAAGATATGAGAAAGGCGAGATCATTGCGCGATATCACGTGAAAGGGTGCCATAAACACACTTACTGTCCCCCAAACTGGCACCGTACATAGGGTGAATATCGTTAAAATGGGACATGTCGCAAAATGGGACATTTAAACATTTCAATTTTCTCTTCTATACAGTGTTCAGGGGGCATTCAATATTTACAGTTGGGATTGAGAACATTGTGTAAATTTTTCCAGAAAGCCAATTTTCAGAAAGTGTCCTATTCTAACAATACTCGCGTATTTAATGCATTTTTGAGTTGCTAAAAACTTTGTCTGCTGGCTTTTGCGTCTCGTCTGCTGGCCGTCAGCAAGAACTCCCCCAAAAAATCCCATTTTATTTCTAATGCTGACCCCGCCATTATCAGAATCATGATGCGGGGAGTCGAGATGCAGAAGAGGGTCGAATGTATATGGTTCTATGTCATTAGTTTGAGATTGATGTGACCTTGCTTTAGAGTTTCAGAGCTGTTTCATTCAGCATATACCTTCTGCTAACTCCAGAGTAGAGAAAGTTATTTATGTACTTTGTATCACCGTTAGACTGCTAAAACTTTGTCCACATTCAGATGAATGCATTACTGACATGAATGAAAAGAAAATCAATGTTTCTCTTTGACAAAGATTAGATTTGTACTAAATTGGTTCTTTACCAGAAAACAACATGACTGACAAACCCATTATTTTCATAAAAGATCCAACTTTTTACTTTATTATGCAGTAATATTTGTCTAAAAAGATGTAGACATGTACTGTAATAATTTCTCACATAAACAAAGGTTAAAGAGCACTGATTAAAGGGAGGCAGATTAACTGGATCAATGCTAGACCCAGAACTCCACATTCTGTATATATTCTGCATGTAACGCAGAATTATTATAGCACACTGATTGCTTGATTATATTGACTCTTAATTTATTAGTTCTCAGTGATATGATCTTTTAGTCTATAAGCATAAACTTGAAAATACATCAAATTTATCCCAGAACAGTCATGATTTGAATTTTTTATTCAGTCACAAAGAATTCCTAAACAAATTATCTTAATTATATTTGCAGAGGATGTGAAATTGGTGGCAGTTAAGCCCTGACCTGTTTTGAATTGTGAAATCCTTAATTCAGGGGCCACTAATTAATTTGTTCAATGCATCACTTCAAAATATCAAAGGCTTCAAATCAACAATCAGCACTAGTGACCCCTAGAGGTGGAATTATTTTCTCTTTCAAATGCAAAAAAAGGTATGAATGAGCCAATTTTCTCAGTCATTTTAGAAGTTGCCAGAAATTTATGCTGTGAAAATTTCCAAAGTTCAAATCCAAAGGGAAATGGTCGGCCAAAATCACATATGTCACGGAATACCAGCAGAGAAATCCAATCCAGCTGTCTAATTCATTCGCAATGTCGTCCAGTGTGGTGCACAGTCCATATTTGCAGAGATGTAGTACTCCTCTGTAAAATGGACAAACCCCGAGTTAATATTGATTTTTACAACTATCTGTGTGGCTGTTTGATTTCCCTGACAACCCAGAGCTGCATTTTCCTGGATGTTTTGCTTTACAGATTAACAAATTCTACAAATGAGCAAAGACTGCTAACCCGGGGGGGTGCTTAAACTGCTCGGACCTTCATTTTATCTCGTAGCTGCAAAGTCACCGCATCACGCAGTTTATTCCAAGTGACTTGCGGGCTCATAATTTCATTCGACTGAATGGGACCACGCAATTCATCACAGTCGCGTATAACGCCAAATGTGGAACTGAGCTATATATACTAATTTATAATATACTTCAGCAGTTGGCTGGATGAATGACTGGAGGTATTTGTCGAGTCAGCGACGGCGGAGCATCAAAACTGAAATCCTTACATATTTATTTCACTGTCATGATTATGCAGCGAGACGTCAGGCCCGAAATGCTGCGCTCGAACATTTCCATCACCGTCCCCCAACCAAATAAATTGCAGGTTGGACAGGAGGCGAGAGGGATGCAATTCCTGTGTGACCTCATCGCAATGCATTGGAATTTCCAACCATGACTCCCTGCATTATCTGACAGCTCTTGTGTGCACCTGTCACATGCCTGACCCCCCTGCCCTTCCATCATGTCACACAGCATGGCTTCATCTGCAAGATTAATGATCTCTGCTCCTGCTGATTTAAGTCAAATAAGCGGGGGTTTGGTTATAATAATAATAATAATAATAATAATAATAATAATAATAATAATAATAATAATAATAATAAATGTCCAGTCATTGAGTCCCTTTGTTAGGTCCACATCAGTTTAGTGTCTCCATCACATGATTGTGACATCGCCGGCCTTGTTGTTTGCTGAGAAATCAGACTGTCTGTTGCATTGCACTAGATTTGCTTTTTCTGAGCGATAGATTTCCCATACGCCTATATACTGGATATCATTAAATCAATTAAAATGAAGAAAAACCCAACAATCCATAGCACTTCTCCAGTGCAGGGTTGCAGTCAGCTTATCTCAGAAAGGGCAGGCCTTGGGGCCTTAGAGCAGGCCGGCCCACCCCTGCTCCTGACAGATAATCAGGCCCTTCCACATAGCTGGCTCTAATACTGAGATGCCATTGAAGGTCCTGATTATCTGTATCAGGTGTGTTAAATTAGGGATTCAGCTAAGCTCTGCAGGGTGGTAGATGTGCAGGAGTTGGGTTGGGCAGCCCAAAGCAGGCTGCAAACTCTACAGGGAGTATAGAGGTGCTATTTTGCAAAAGCACTTGTTTTTTGACCCATGTGAAGATGCAAGAAGGCATGCAAACTCATGCAAATGAACTGGAGATAAGAAATGAACCTCTGAATCTGGAGTCAGGAAGCTAGAGAGATACCCACTGAGCTACATGCTGACCCTCGAAAGAAAACAGATTTAGCAAAATTAGACCCTGAGGCCTTAGGGGCCTGACAGGGATATGAATGACTTTAGTCTGTCTGAGTACCATTACTTGCTGACATGCCAGCAAAGGCAATGATTTATAAGTCCGTGGGGGTTTTATTATCTATTTTCTCACTGTTGCATACCGATTGACATGCAATTACTGCGAGCATGATCTGCAAAAGGAATTTAATGGCTCGAAACATTCCCTTGCGTGCTCTATGCATTGCAATGGGACCCCAAATGCCGGTGAGCAAAATTCAATCCACGAATGGGGAGAACGCAGGCAGCCCCCCCCCCCCCCCCCAACACACCGTGATGACACATACCTGACGGTGGCTGGCAAGAAGCGGAGAGTGAGTGCGACTCTGCACTCGGGTTTCAAAATGTCAGCCCAGATTCCCTGTTTCTCACGTAAGATTGTTGGTTCCACCAGAGACCTGCGACTCGCAGTTAGTGTCTCCGCGTCTCCGAGTCGCCCATAATGTGACATTGGATGTGTGAGCAGAACTGGACCAACCTTTTCTGGGACCCTAGGCAGTGCCATAGCTATACATACATTCTTTGGGGGGGGGCACTGGTAGATTTCACTGACAAGGGAGCTCCCCCTTGGTAGATGTCACCAATCGGGTGGGGGGGGGGTCTGTACAGGGACTCTTTGGGCCCTCAGTCAGGACCTCCGCAGTTGGTTAGTGGCCCTGTGTGTGTGGGTGTATTATTTATATTACATTGTGGGGACCAAAAGTTCTCCTCAATGTAATAAAAACCTGTTATTTTGATGTTGTGGGGACCATTTTTCAGGTCCCCACAAAGATCAAATAAAACAAGACTTATGGCATTCTTAGTTTTTTTGGTAGGTTACTTATGGTTAAGGAGAGGTCTGGGTAGGGCTTAAGGTCATCATGCTGGGATTAGCGTTTTCCCCATAGAAATTAATGGAGAGTCCCCACAAAGATATAATTACAAAGCAGAGAGAGAGATAATGTCTGTGATGGTCTGACACACCACCCTGAGTGTTTTCCAGCCTTGTGCCCAAACACGGTCTGGGATCCTATATTACAAAAGAAGTTGAATGAATAGATAGACGGGTGTGTTATATTTGCAGATCTCATAATTTATTTTTGTGTATTTACATAGGAAGCATTACTTGTAACTTTAAAACATATAAATATATATTTTTAGTTTGAGTCAGTTTATATAGCTGGGTATTTATATTTAAGCTTATTTAATATGCATTTCTTCAAAGTATATGGCACTAATTACTGTAGTTAAGGCACCAAGTTTATCTTTACAAAAATCTTATTAAAAATAATAAATTAATATCCAAGAAGGAGCTGAAGGGAATACCGATTTACTCTACCTTTGCCAGTCAGTTGTTGCTGGGGAATACCCGGCCTCAGTGAAACCCGCGCACTAAATTGCACTGTGAAATTGCCACATGGAACTGATGCATCGCAAGGCGCCGTATCGAATGTAGTCGATCGTACTTAACAGCGGTAATAAATAATTGAAGCTTAATTTAAACGAGTGAGGGAGGCGACGAGGCGCGCCGGCTGAAGCCCTGTTACCTTTAAACGTACGTAACAGGTGACTCTCCAGCACTTCCACCCCTTGAGCAGTAATTGCTTCTGCTGCAGTCGACCGCTGCTCTTGGCCGCTCAGCTATTCTGGGACAGCTGACACAATGACTGTACACCATTTCCAGGTTGATATAAAGTACACTGCTAAGTAATATAATTCAGCACACACACTCATTTCCGTCACATTTGGTACATTAACGAAAGAATGACAAATGGTTTGGCGGGGAGGGGGGAGAAAAAGGCCTGTTCTGATTTTTCATTTGTCATTTCTTTCAGTGGTCTGGCTCTCTGGATTTTCTCTTTATTAGAGTCAGCAGCTCTGTCCAATTTTGAGTTTTACACCTCAGCGGGTTATAATTGTCATGGTTTGGTTCTGGATCTGGTCATCCCCGCGTTTTCCCCCTGAGGCGAGGTCTCTGCGTCCATTGGTCTTAACCCTTTGTGGTGCAGCATGTAGCTACCAGGGGTTTGTACTCGGCAGACGTGTGTCATTATCAGTGTTTTTCACCATTATTTTCATGGTTTCAGAGAGACGGGCTACCAGGGTGGCGGGGAGTGATACATAGGAGTGATACAGGGTGGCAGGGAGTGATACAGAGGAGTGGTACATGGTGGTGGGGAGTGATACGGGTGACGGGGAGTGATACAGGGTGGCGGGGAGTGACACAGAGGGAGTGGTACATTGTGGTGGGGAGTGATACGGGGTGACGGGGAGTGACACATAGGAGTGATACAGGATGACGGAGTGAGACAGAGGAGTGGTACATGGTGGTGGGGAGTGATACGGGTGACGGGGAGTGATACAGGGGAGTGATACAGGGTGGCGGGGAGTGATGCGTGGTGGCGGGGAGTGATACAGAGGAGTGATACAGAGGAGTGATAGAACCCGAGTGGGTCACAGTCTGTCTGCTTGCTGGGCCTGTGACAAAAGAACCAATGAAGAGTTTGTTTTCAGAAAAGAACGAATCAATTATGCAGTGATTTTGATATGAAATTCCTGCCAGGCCTGCATTGTAGTCTACGATTCAAATAGTTTTTTGTATATTTGTTGGTATCGATTGGTCCCATCTCTCTCTGTTTGTTTTTCTATATGTGGGTGTCTTCTGCACTCTTGACAGGAACATGAAGCAGATCCGCCATTTTCTTGATGTGTTCCTTATGTTCCCTGCTTCTCTTCCATGCTTTTTTTTATCCTGCTGGATTAAAAAAAGTGGATTCCCATTTGTGATTTGTTTTTCACAAAGTTGTCTTCTCATCCCATCCCTTCTCCACATCACCCCATCCCCGATTCCCAGTCATCCCTGAAAGGGGAATGTTGGCAAAATAACTTTGTCCAATGTACAACCTGCATCATTGTCACATGACAGTCCCCCAGCCAAAAACAGTAATTTGTAAAGAAAGAAAATAAATGCATCCAAACAATATGTCCTGCCCCGATCGTCCGCTCCTTCCGTGTGCCACGCCCCCTCATTAACCCCATGTGGAATCCCCATGAGATCAGCCATTTCTGGTTGCCATGAGTCCTCTGTATTTCATCCGCGTTTGTTTGTTTCCCCAGTCCAGTCATTGAATTGTCCATCTGTGTTTTGCCTGCCTTACCTGTAATTAAACCCCATATTCCCCGATACCCTGACGTCTGCACCTTTTGTCTCCGTTCCGTCCCATCTCGGCATGACAATGTTATTATAACTAAATGTATTAATGGTTTATTAATATTAAAATAATTAGAAATCTTTATTTTAAAATGTATTTTTAAAATAATTACTGTTACTGTATCATTGTCTAAATGTATTTTTACTGTACAAATATATGTATTCAGCTAGTGTAAACATGCACAGTGCTATCACAGCTTATGCGAGGCTGAGGCTGAAGCGTTACCCTTTGTTTCCGCTGAGAGATGTGCCGCGTGACTCATTTCCCGGCGCGTACAAGTTATCTTAGGTCGGCGTTCACGGTTTGACTTTTGAGATTCAGATCGAGTACTAGAGTGTTCTAGCTGGTTCGACTTTTAAGAAATTCAAGTTCTAATAAGTTTGAGAACTGAGGTACCACTGTATATAAAACTACGTGTTTTTAAGGACTCAATCATTTTGCTGCATTATTATTACTTTTTTGCACATCCTCTACTGCAGGTGTTATATGTCTATATCCATCCATTTTCTAAACCTGCCTTTCCCTATGCGTGGTCGCAAGGCTCCAGAGCTGTTCCTGTTAGCCATAGATGAAAGGCAGGGAAAAACCCGGGACAGGGCGCCTGCCCATTGCAGAGCCACACGTCTGTACCTTCTTATAAGTACTAACAATAATTTTGCTGGACTTGTAGCAGTTATTAAATGAAAATCCACTGCATCCTACATCGGGCCGGTGTTTTACTGGCACGAACCGTTTGTATAACACAACTCTAAGAAAAACACAGCACGGCTCAGGTTCCAGCCTGATTCAGGTTATTTAGGAGCCGCGCCATGCAGACTGTGCCCAAATATATTGGTCTTCCTTATCAAAGGGTCCATAATCCTGCAGCCACGGTGCCTCTCTGTGTCAGTGTAATTACTCTGTACCGTTAGGTATGGGGCTGAAATACCGCGTCTAATGCACATATCTTAATTAAATCAATAATAGTGGTTTGTATTCATTACAAAGTGCTGATTGTGTTTAAATACTTTGAAATTGCTTAGATATTTTTAGATTTTGTTTCTCTGAAATGACCTTCAGTTTCCAATCTTCCCTTCAGTAGTAATTAACAGCTGTACTGCATTCCCAGGAGATGACGCAACATTCAAGGGGAAACATTCGATTCCGTTTTTTGTTTTTTTGTTTTTCTTCTTCGTCACACCCCCGATTCCATTGCCCTGTTAAGTGGCAGGTGCATTAAAATCCGGTGTCACAGATGATAATTAGCACGGCTGCGCTAAGAGCTTCAGAAGGCCTTGTGCGCCGTCCGTGCCGGTGTATTTACTTCCCGAGTTTCTCCGCTAAGTTTCCGTGTCCCCCAGAGGTGCTGTCAAGCTGTCCGGGGAGAGCCGGCAGACGTAATTCAAATGTGAGATCAAACAGTGACTCAACAGAGGCCTCCACAGGCACACTTGTCTGACATGCGACTGCAGAACCATTTTAATACATTTTTGTGTACATCTGGATGTAAAGAGCCAAACCACAAAAGAAGTCGATGAATAAAAATAACTTAATTTGAGACTGTATTTTCCCCGTGATACGTATAAGTGGTGTTTATTCTTATTAATGAACTAATCCTCTGCATATTCATCTTTCACACCAACCGCCAGCATGTCCTCTCGCCACATCCATAAGCCGCCCCTTCAGCCTTCCTCCTTCACACCTGCATGTCCTCTCGCCACATGCATAAGCCGCCCCTTCAGCCTTCCTCCTTCATACCTGTATGTCCTCTCTCGCCACATCCATAAGCCGCCCCTTCAGCCTTCCTCCTTCACACCTG
>JAODUD010000043.1:7438235-7464993 GCA_026784285.1 Stomatorhinus walkeri | reverse complement strand
GTTAGTTACTGTAATGTTGCGCTGCTTTATTTGGTTAATCCTCCAGTCTGTGAAGAAGGCATTCAAGTAAGAATTGCGTTGTAGTATGACTCATTTCCTGGCGCGTACAATTTATATTAGGTCAGCGTTCACGGTTCGACTTCCGATATTCAGATCAGGTTCTAGGTCAAACTGGTTTGTTCGACTTTCAAGAAATTTGAGTTCTAGTGAGTGAATACACGACTGTATTATAAATCACCACCACACCCCTCACAATTCCCCCCTCCCCTGGTCAACAAATTGTACAACATGTCAAACTGTACAGCACAGTTAAAAGGGTAGAGTAAATATTGTAGCACCAGTGGGATTAGCGTATCCCGGCACGCTCGCAGTGGGATTAGCGTATCCCGGCACGCTCGCAGTGGGATTATCGTATCCCGGCACGCTCGCAGTGGGATTAGCGTATCCCGGCACGCTCGCAGTGGGATTAGCGTATCCCGGCACACTCGCAGTGGGATTAGCGTATCCCGGCACGCTCGCAGGCCATGTACATAGCCTGTATAATTGTCTTGTAAGTAGCTGTATGTATTTGTTAGCGTAAACATTTGTGCTCCTGAGTATCATGTGTTCCCTTACCTGTGTGTATGTGTAATCCTGATGTCCCATATAATGTTGTATAATGACCTACCCGGTGTGAGCCTTCCCGTCTAGTATGTAACCTCCCCGCGTTTCACTGCCAGGTCATTCTCCATGTTATCGTTGTGTTTGTGCGCTCCTATCAAGGCCTGGTATGAAGAGCATCTGTCCGCTTCTCCTCCTGAATATAGTTTCCATGTTTAAGTAGGATTCTAAATATATTAATTGGCTTTCTTACAATACTAATATTTCCATTTTTAGGTGTATCTTGTGGAGAACCTCCTGTAGTGAGAAATGGATTTGTGATAAGCCAGAGTACTGATAAAATGGAAGCTACTTATCAGTGTGACCCTGGTTATGTATTGACTGGGTCCCAAAAGGTAACATGTCATAATGGCCAGTGGACCTTCCAGCTTGATCCCCCTACTTGTTACCGTAAGTATAATGAATAGATCTTCAAACACGATACAAGTAGTTACATGCATTAATGGTAACTTATATATGAGTAATAGGACTTATATGTTTGACGGTACATTATTTCATATGTATTTTCCATCAATAAAGATTAAGCGTCTAATGACATTAAGTTAATATGAATTGTATATTTATTTTGAGTGTCTCATAAAGAGCTTATATGACTTGGGTAAAATATAGAAGACTCACATGTTATTTTTGAAGAACTTTTCCATATGTAAAAATTTGATTATAAATGTGATTCTAATGAAGTCTTCTGAATAGTTAAAATAATTCATGACTAGAGCAGTGAGGTTCTACTACAGTAGAACACATGATGTGTTATGGCAACTGGACTACAGGAAACATGATTCACTGTTTACTGAAAGAACCTGCAACGTTCAGGGCGAAATAAGAATGACTTAATTGGAAACAAAATAGACATTTAAAGACGTCTAAATGCTGAATCAACTATGTGAGTTTCACAGGAGATGCGCTGTGCCAGCAATAATCAATATTTATGAAACTTTATAGGTCCCATAAGAGAAGAGGGCAAAACCGAGCAGAGTAAACCTGGTGAGTAGTAATTCTTTCTTGACTTCAATGATCTCTAACGTTTTTTCTGAGTACAGTAGTCCCTCTGAATCCGTGGGTGATACATTCCAAGACCTTGCATGGATAACCAAAACTGAGGATGATGGCAAATTATCCGTGGACCCCATATGGACGTGATTTTCAGGAATTACAAATGGTGATGATGAATCAAGCAAAATAAAACATTATCAGTGTAAAAAGCAGTAATAATAAAGTACAGTGCACATGTCCAGTTATACAGTACTGTAGAATAGACAACTGTACACCCCCTCTGAATTCTCAAGAAACGATAGAGCAATGAAAAAATATCATGTATCAAGGGATGATGGCGCAATGAAAATCACGCTTTTTATACTCCTCAAAGGACGAAGGAACAATCAAAGAAACATTCTGTTACACACAATCTTTACCAGACCTTGCTAAACCGCAGATAAATGAGACTGTGCGTATGGAGGACTACTGTACATATAATGTGATGAATTCATGTCATAATGTGTAAACTGCTGTCATTATGAAAATTTACAGAATTAATATTTATATTGTACTTAAGTTTTATTTGTTGTTTGTTTAGGAGATATTTAATCGTCATGCCACACCAAAAAGGTTTTGAACTGGTTGGTTAGACTTTTAAGAATATTCGAGTTCTAATGAGTTCGAGAACTGAGATACCACTGTTCATTATATCACTAGGTCAAAGTTGTGGATCACCTCCAAGGATTGATGGTGGTGATGTGATTAGGAATGACGGAATAAAAGTGACATATCAGTGTAACAGACGTTATACATTAAGGGGCTCGAAGGATGTAGCATGTCGAAATGGCCAGTGGGATGAACGTCCAACGTGTTTACGTGAGTATTTTTCTTTCAGTCAAAAGAAAGTATATAATTTTTTGTTGATGCTTATTTAACATTTAATCATAATATTGCTTATTGTTTGACAATTCTTACCAGCTCCCTGTTCAGTATCATCAATACCTGCCATATATAATCTTCAGTCTTCGAAGCAGACTGTCTATATTCCAGAGGACAGCACTGAACAATTCCGTTGTACAGCCGGAACTTACCGTTACCTTGACGGGTGGTTCAACACAGGCATAGGACACTGTTTAAATGGAAAAGTGACCTTCACAGGATGTAAGTTCAATGATATTTATCAGCTTCTTATTTTTTCTCTGACAGCTGCTGAAAAACCGTGAATTGACACACATGATTTATTAGGATAGTCAGTAATGATCTACATTAAGTGCACTTTTATAATGCATTTCTAATACATTCATAGACGCATGTTACAGTATGCTTACATGCCGCTTATTAATGTTCCATGAATGCATTATTAATGCATCATGAAGGTACACTTATTGTAAATCTTTACTGACTAATTTATATCTTGTGCCAAAATTATGCAAAAACTATTACAGAGTTTCCAGAGTCAAACCATGAAAGTTTCATGAAGACATCCATCAGTCTTTCAGTGATTAAAAAATAATTTCTGTGTTTCAGTGTTTAAAAAATTATTTCAAATAATTATGATTTGGAAAATAATATCACAGCAATGCATTAGTTAATATATAAATAACAAAAAAATCTTATATTACAAAATGTTTAGGATACAGCTGCAGTCAGCAATTCACATATCTTTTTCTATTCTGTCAGCTCTGATGTTATTCCATCACAGAAAATATTTGTTGCCTAAATTAATAACAACGCCTGTTTATTTTTTACTGAAATTCATAAGACCAGTTCATTTTTAAGACCGATGCATTTTAACTAATAGTTTTGCTAACACCTAATTTTTGCATTACATGGTAATTTAAAACTTGTTCAATACTCGTGTATCATACTCCTCAATTTATTTTTCAGGCAAACGATATCATACCTGAAAAGGTAAGTGTTATATTGCATCGATACTGTTTTAAGCCAAAGTTCATGAATTTATATGACAGGTGATCATATATCCATACATCCATGAATTAGGTCATTTATTTATTGATAGTTTACTGATGATGTCCAACCCTACCATACACAAGTGCTTTTGCTTTATAATTTATTTTCATTATTTTGGCCGTGATTTTACAAAAAAGCAACAATTTAAAAAAAAAAATTCTTTGACTAGTAAACTCAAGAGGACAGTGAGAATTCTACATCATTCCCTTTTGTGTTTTTACCAGTGTTTAGGGATTAAACCCACATTTAATGTAAACTCAAGGGTAGGTGGCACCAAACCATTAAGTGAGAAATGTGTGAAAGGCACAGTTTCACTGTGGCACATCATTAGCATACCTTAGCAACCCCTACTGGCAGGAATAATCATATAAAGTTAACAGTTGTGGAAGCATAAAGCTAAGAAGGGTGGACTGTGTATAAAGCTACGCTATGGGAATAATATAAATTAAAAATGCATGAAATGGGTCTATCAGTGTAACGATGACAGGGAATATGCGGCCTGACGTGGCCAAGACAAGGAAATTTTTAAATGCAAATGTTTTTAAGATCAAATATAGCGGCATTGACAAAAGCAGGCCTAGAAAATCAAACACTCACCCAGCGTTGGGGAATAACCCAGGAGTTTACGGTGCACCCTGGGCAGGAGTAAATGATTCTAATCAAACAAATCGGTCTAAAACAGCGTTTTCCAAGCCAGACTCCTGGGCTGGTCCAGGTTTTTGCTCCCTCCCAGCTCCCAGTAAAACGTGGACTGTCCGAGTCCCCGAGGACCAGGTTGGCACACATCATTTTACAGTGATTTAAATCTAAAAGATTTCAGTGTCCCTGAAAACATCCAGTGCATCTCTACAACCATCCAACTGCATTCTGACAGTAATTATTTAATTACTGTAACATTCTGCTACAAATACACAGAATACAATCGAAGATTATTTCAATCAATGTTTATTTTTGAGTTATGGTAAAACCCACATTTTACTTTTAAATACAATTAATGATGCATGATAAACTCAGAAAACTGGTAATAAATTGAGTTGTGTGTGTTGTCGGTTTCTTCTGGAAGAAATTCATGCCCCTGCAAGAATAAAACTGCAGGAATTAAAGCTGGACAGAGATACAGAGTGAGGCCAAGTTAAAATGACCAGAATTTACCGAAAAAATGACATAAAAACCTATGTACAGTTGTCAACACATTTACATAGCACAAAGAAATATCTGTGCAGGATTCAATGGCCGTGATCTGCACTTGAGATGTTCTGCACCTGGGCAGCTGCATCCAGTCCAAGTAAAGTACCCAGATAAGAAGGTTCTCTGGGATCGAGGATCTGGTCAGATCGCACCGGGTGAACGATTGTGGCCGGCTGAGGGGTGAGAGTGTATTTCTCTAAGAAAACGAGATCGGCAGCTGGCTGGTATTCAGATGTTGGTTGCCCCTCAGACTGAGTCTGGAGGATACCATGGGGGGCGTGGCCCCCGAGACTTGATTGGCTGGAGACCTCTGGCATCGGAACTGGTACGAGCGTAACTGGCACGCAGGTGTCGGGACCCGCCCCCTGGAGGACGGCCTTCCGCTCAGACGGGTACGCCTTGCCGTGTTCGGGTGGGTACGCCGTGACGAGGGAGGCGGCCGTGACGAGGGAGGCGGCCTTAACCTCGCCCGGCTCGGCGCTGGCCAGCTCTGCCGCCCTACTTCCGTGGACGTGGTCTGTGTGATACTTCAGCTTGTCTTTCCTCTTGAAGGTGGCGCTGCAGTGCGGACAGTTAAAGGGCCGCGCGTCCGAGTGAATTACCATGTGCTTCGTTAACGTCTTCTTTATCCTGAACGTCTGATTGCAGATCTGACACCTGTACGGCTTCTCACCTTCAGAGTGGAGACAGCAATGGTTAACGTGACACGAGTGGCCCCTGATGCCAGAACAGCGTATTCTGTAAAAGAAACCAATCTGTTTCTGTGTTACCTGAATGGGTCCGGAAATGCATCTCCAAGCTGGACTTTCCTTTGAATTCCTTCTTACAGACTTCACACTGATGCAGTGCAGCCTTGTACCTATTCCACAGCAAAATTCAGTTGTTATTTATGATGGCATTAATAACAGGTCAGCTAAAGTGAAGCAGGAGAAAACGGTCATTTAGGAAAATGTGCGGCTTTACTTACTTCTGCCACACCTTCTCCCCTAGATGGACGCTCCTGTAGTGCACCGTTAGGTGGTCGTGACGCCTGAAGCACTTGCCGCATTCTTCACATTGATGCGCCTTCTCTCCTGCAGCAAAAACGATCGTCCACCAGTT
Source organism: Stomatorhinus walkeri (assembly GCA_026784285.1). Taxonomy (NCBI): domain Eukaryota; kingdom Metazoa; phylum Chordata; class Actinopteri; order Osteoglossiformes; family Mormyridae; genus Stomatorhinus; species Stomatorhinus walkeri. The sequence continues at coordinate 7,459,098 of JAODUD010000043.1, read as the reverse complement.
CATTTGCAAGATGAGGACCACTTTTGTACGCGCGATGCGATTGGCTCATTTTGCCGTCACACTGCATATACTTAGACCCTCATTATATACAAATGAGATGCCAAACATGCAGGAAGTGCAATTAGATCATGTGACATTTTGGGACAGCAGATGTGAAGGATGTTACATTGTTTTCTGAATGTAAATAGGAAGCACAGACAGATATAATTATTACAGCATAACAGGAAGGAACAGGAGACTCAGTATGTTTGTCAAATCCTCTTGCAAAGGCTTTGGGCGATTTTGCCTTTCAGACTGAATTAAACTTATCTGCCTTTTGCAAAAAAGTACATCTTATCCACAATAGAATCAAAAGTGTGGTTAATGCGAGTCATTTAGATCCACTTGGGGGGGTACATGGAAGACAGAGAATATACCAAATCCAAGACACCCACGTCAGAAGCCGTGTTCCGAGGTCGCCAGACTGTTCACCTATGAGATCAGTCATCAGTGCAGCAGCATGTATTTACAGAGTTCTGAGGTCGCCAGACTGTTTACCTATGAGATCAGTCATCAGTGCAGCAGCCTGTATTTACCTGAGTGTATTTTCTTGTGTTTTGTTAGGTGATCATGCCGAATGAAGGTTTTCCCACACTCGTCACACTCGTACCGCTTGTCATCATGATGGACCCTAAGATGGAGTCTGACAACAAAAAGATTGCTGAGAATTATGAACCGTTGAAGGATGCGCAGACGTATGCGCAGACGGATGCATGGACATAATACATAAATATTAAAGGAAACTCGAACATTAGATTGTTGTGATTCTGGTCATTAATTTTCTGCTGATTTTTATTTTCAGCTTTCATCAGTCACTCGACCCTTTGTCTTACACAAGCATGCACCCTCATGTTCCCCTGAACTCACCTGTACGAGCTTCCGTGCCGGAAACTCTGGCCACATATACTGCAAAGATGAGGTTTCTCTCCACTATGAATCCTCATATGCTCATTTAAAGTAGTTCTAAAAAAAAAAAAAAAAAAGTTTTGATATTTTCAATAAAGACTAAATCAATCAGCTGAATTCCACCCGAAACATTTTTCTCATTACCGGGAGTCCTTTGTTAACAAAGTAAATGGTATTGCATTGAACTGAAGCACAAGACTTTGATTCAATTGGTGAAATAATCAATCCACTGTCATCACCAGGACATATTTTTATGCTACAAATCAAAGGACATCATAATTTTTCCGAACTTATCAGAATCTAACTGTTGACAAGACGGCCGACAGATACATTAAACTAGTTTTACAAACTATACAACGGCTTACCTCTTTTAGTATACATGACCATATGAATATATAAACTGAATCCTCTCTATTATAGGTTTAAAAATGTAACTTAAAAGCTTTACAAACATAGCATTACCTTTCGCGTACAGATTTCCCACAAGTGGAGCAAGTCCATTTTCTTTTTCCACCATGCGTGCATTCGATATGACGCTTCCTGTTTCCCGTGTCATTGAACTGTCTGCCGCAAATTTCACAAGGAAATGGTCCTGAAAAGAACAAATATTTGACCACTGTGAAAATGACTCGCCCCCCTTAACACCAGAACAAACTCTCTTCAGACGTGCAGAAGCACCAACATTACCTAAATGGTATTTCTCTTGGTGCTTCAGTCGCGAAAACCTCGACTTGAAATAGTCGTCGCAAAATGCACATTTAAAGGGCCGGTCCTGCGAGTGGAGGATCATGTGCTCTTCCAGGTGAGGCCGGCGGGTGAAGGACCTATGGCAGATCTGACCAATCAAATAGCAAGGACACCGTCATGCATTCTGGAACGATGACACACAGCGATTGTGAAAAACATGCACAGCTACAGCCAGAATGAAAAGTGTGACCATAGTCTGGGCGTCAGTAGGGTTACTCTACCAATGGTTACACGGATAACACTGTACTGTGCTAATATTACAATATTTTATGTCCACTTTGAAGCCATGAACAGCCATGGTGCTCTAAAGAAGAATGGAATAAAAAAGTTAGATGCATTTGTTTTCACTCCATAACAAAGAAAAGAGAGAGAGCATGCAAGGTCCACGCCCAGATCCAGGGAATTAACCCTATAAGTCTGTAGCTGAGTCCATAATGGCCCAACAATAACCATCTCAAGAAAAATGCAGCTCAAAGCAAGAGACCCTAAAGTACATTATAACATAAAGTCACGCACATCACATTTCCAAGTTTCACTCTTTCTTTTCTTCATCGAAAGGAACTCTTGAATGTGGTCAGGATGGAATCTGAAAAAGCAGCAATATTCAGTATGCAGCTTGGTAATACACAGACACGAGCTCTGGAAAGACATCGGGTAAGAAAATGAATGCTACACAGGACGCCAATGGCCAGCAGTGGCCAGTTTTATAATTCAATGAAGAGGCTTATTGAAGTATAACTAAATGTTTTGTACAGACGTGTTTGTACAATGAGATCCTTCGCAGCTCTTTCACAGTGACTGATACCTACCTCCTGACATGCTTTGCTAGTGTTTTCCTGCTGGCGTGTAACTTATTGCAAAAAGGACACCTGTGCTCCTTCTTCTGAAAAGGCACTCCAATATTGTGCTTCTTCTTGTGAACAGTGAGGTTGGACTTAGTTGAGTAACACTGGTGACAGACGTCGCACTGAAACGGTTTCTCCCCCGTGTGAACTCGCGTGTGACTCTCGTATTTTCCTACGCAAAGAGATGGAGATGAAAATGCCTGAGAACGTTCTTTGCATCTAAAGTCTGGCATTGGAAACGTCACGACACCTGCTTTGCAGAAGAGTGACTTTCCGACAAGAAAGAAGAGAGCAAAATTAAGCTCATGCAAGAAAGTATTAAAGATTTTGAAGGCTTTTCAAGAACATATAGACCCCGACTGTCGAAGTTGTCTTTATGGATGTATACATATTTGGAATTCTATAGCTGGCTTAGGACTTACCTGCCCGGTCAAAGGTTTTTTCACATTTAGGACACTTGAGTGTTTTCTTGTTGGAACTCTTAATTATGAGCGGCGTCAGTCCATCTGGATACAGCAGCTCCGGCTTGTCAGCACCAATGCTGTGTTCCTCTCCTTCACTCTCATTCTGTTGATTCTTCTCTGCTTCATCCAAGTTTTCATCGTACGGTCTGTCCTCTTCAGTGAACTCACTCCTTCCGTCAGGTTCCCTGCCCTCCTCCTCATCGTCCTGTTCATCCTCCTCCTTCTGCTCCTCATTCTCCTCTTCTGTTGGGGTTGACGCCTCCTCGCTGTGGGACTTGCTCGGGCTAGCCTTGTCAGGCACCTCCTCACTGTCCTTATCACCCTCCTCCAATTTAGCTGGGCATTTCCTCCTACGTGCAGATCGCCTGGTCACTTGCGGGGCAACTTTGTCAGCGCTCCACTCTTTCTCCTCCAAACCTTCGGCCATACTGTGACTCCTGGCCAAATGGTTCTCCAAGGACTTCTTGTAGCAGAATATTCGGCTGCAGTGGGTGCATTTGCCCCCGCTCAGCACCTTTGAGCTGCTATCCTCCTTCTGCGGTACGTCAGTAGTCACTTGCTGTACCTGGGCTGAAGCGTCCATGACCTCCTTGCTGGTTAGGAGCCTCACAGCATCCGTCATGCCCAGAAACCTGGCAGCCTCCACCAACGTCGGAATCTCCTTCTCAAAGATCACAAATTCTGATGTGTACAAGAACTGAAGCAAGTGACAAAAGGCTGACTCTTCCATGTCGTTCACAGTCACTACATTCAGATCAGGGCTCTGGCTCAGTCTGCTGTGGAAGTAGCAGCTCCCAAAAGCCACCACCACCTTGTGAGCACTGTACCTCTTCCCGTTCACGATAACGATCAAGTCGCAAAACAGTGATGCCTTCTGTCTGTCCTCATTCAGAAATCGAAGAAAGTCACCATTATTCTGAGTTGAAACGAGGTGCTTTCTTTGCTGTGACGTCCCTATGGAAGACTGGTCAGAATCATTTAGGTTAGCAGCCAATGGAGTAAATGGAATTACTGCACCGCAATGGGCTGCAGATTCCACTCGCGGGGCCTTTTCTTTGCATTGCCTGCCACCCAGCAGCTTGGAAAGATTAGCTTTTCTCTTCATACTTGACAATGTATCTCACAACCCTGAGAAACAAAACACAAAGATTTTGGTTACTGGCTATCACTCAGTCCCTGAATAAATTCCTGTGGAGGAGATGAGAGAGACGGTAGAATCACACAAAGACAAAAGCAATGGATTTAGAACTCTAGTATTAAAAGTATATGCCTCTTATTAAACGTGTGCGGCACGTCTGCAAATAAAATCCCAAGTACAATTCCTTGTCACTTTTAATATATTTAAATATATTTACAAAGGAGGGTTGCCCCAGCTGGTACCCCATCCAGATTGCACCACCACACTGCCTGAAATAGGCTGACAGCCACCCTGTGACTCTGACGAGCAAAAGTGGTTAGAGGATGGATGGATGGATGGATGGATGGGTCTATTCTTTATTTATTTTATGATTGACATGAAATATTTACAGTGACCCGCGAGCAAAACTCTATTTTTCACGAGGCATTTGGATTAGCTAGCTACGTACTATACAATGATATCGTCCAACTTTTCTTCAAGTGACATGCCACTGGTCACTGAAGCAGGTGAATTCAATATTTTATCTAACAACAATATAATCGTCTTTAACACGATGAGCTAGTTGTGTCCTTATCAGCGACAACGATGTTTACAAGTTATATTTGGCTGTGAAATCGCGATCCCTGCTCCGGTTGTAAGACAGTAATTTTATAGAAACTGCTGTCGCCAAGGACCACAATGATGCCATTTACAATTCGCTGCCCTCCTTGCGGACCCCCATTTCAACCCCACGGCCCCCCGTAAGGGGAGAGCACTGACAACCGACTCTTGTAGCCACCAATGGAACAACTAAGTTGCAAGATCGGGGAACATATGTAAGCAAATATTTTCCTACCTTATTCATTCAAACAAACTAAGCTGTGATAAAAGTAACTGTACGATTAATGTTTATTAAAATAAAGAAAATTATTTCCTGAATATAACAAAGCACCCCACCTTCCTATTTCCAGCGTATACCAGACCTCGGAATAAGCTGCCGTGCCATTGGCTGTCTCGCTTAACTTAAGCTTTCTGTCCAAATCCATGATTTTACCACTGGTACAGCATGAAAAATGGTATACGCTTTAAAAGAACGAAAGCGTGTGTCATAAAGATCATGCCGTATGCAACATTAGGAATTCTGAGAACTTATTTTTACGGCGAATGTGCGTTTTCCAAATACCGATACAAGTCCCCCCCCCCACCCCAAACACACACACACACACACACACACACACACACACACAAGCGAGGACCGCGTGGCAGTATGGGTATTGTAGTACATTTGAAATAAATATTTCATTAAAAAAAGAAGACATTGCATACTACTTTGTTACCACTGTTACTGTACTTATGCATCTATTTTACAGCTCAGGAATGTGTGGATCCTGAAACTGGGGAGCAAAGCAGATTGCACAGTGGAAACGCACCAAATGTCCAAGTGACCATATTACACATCTCTTCTGTTGTATGTGACTTTATATGTGACAAGTCCCAACTTGTTCTTCTAAAGGCAGTGGGATTTCATTAAGAAATCTAGTATACAAGTCATTTATATTTTCCTCACATCCCAATTACAGATTGTTGCAGAATCCCTAGTTTTGTTTTCAAAGGATCACATGAACCCATCTTTAAATAAGCATCTGTGTCTTATTTCAAATGTGTTACCATGCTTTTGTTGTTGTTGTTCTTTAGCAAGTAATTTATGTACATAAAGCTTATTTGTCTTTGTAAAATTGCAGGTAAGACATGTGAAGCTGTTCAAAAATGGCCCATAAATGTCACCCTGGCGGACGGTCAGCTTGTAAGAGGTTTAGAGCGCATTAACCTAATCGCAGAGACCTGCCTGGTGGGTGGAGATCCAGAGCATTAGAGCCGCCACTTCCGCGCGGGTGACTGAAAGGTCGACAGCTGGCAGCAGCCTTTAAAACATTAGCTGTTAGGTGAAATTAAATGACCAGCATAATATACGTCAAGGAAGATACACGCATTTATGAGGGTACCTTAGCGCAACCATGAAGAAACTGTCGTGCTGTCTGTGGATCCTGCTTTTGTTCAGTAAAGGTACCAGTGTTGATTTTATTCAATGCAGGTTTTCTACCTCTTTTTATCATATTATTATAAAGAGCACAGTCATGATTTATATTATCTGTTAAGGTTCTTTTAAAAATATAACACACTTCAATGTGATTGTAAAACAGTCACCTATATTAGATATACTGCTATATATCTAGACATTATGACTATTTTCTGTGATTAGTTCAAAATACATTTTAATCCCTGTTATCTATCATGAATATTAATTATAGAAGAATAATCTGATGTTTAATAGTTATCGCTAATTGATTATTTAAAATAATTTATGGATATTCTAGTTTGTCATCTATGCTTGCCTTGTTAGAATAGCTAAGCCTTATTTACTGAAATTTTATTTAACTGGCCAATCCAGGCTGGTATTCCACAAAGCAGGATTTCTTCATTAAGCAGATAACTTAAGCCAAATGTAGGGATTGTCCAATAGGAATGTTACTTACCTGGTTCCCTATTGCACGGTTTGCACCTTTGGCTTAAGTTATCCAGTTAACTGGGGAATGCTGTTTTGTGGAACTCCATGCTGGTTAGCTATTTAACCTGGCAAAACGGGAGGCGTTTAAATCTGAATACCTTTTTCTGAAGGTGCCTCATGTGACAAGGACACCGATGTGTGTGATTCAAACCCATGCCAGAATGGAGGGTCATGTGAGAAGAGTTTTGCCAGCTACACATGCCACTGTTCAAATGAGAACCAAAACGGTATCGTGTACGGAGGCCGGAATTGCACCAAGGTCCTGGTAGGCTGTAGGGGGCGCCAGTGCCATAATGGGGGAACATGTTTTCCTCTCCTGAGTGACGGAGTGCATGACTACGAATGCTTATGTCCTAGTGGCTTCACAGGCACCTACTGCCAAGAATCCACCACATTCTCCTTTGAGACCAATGGTTACGTCCACCTTGAGACATCAGTCCCAGATACAAAAGTGAACCTGAACTCGACCCTCAGCTTTAGAACCCTGCAAGGTGACGGACTGCTGCTTCAGTGGGATGTTGCAGGATTACTCCTTAGGCTGCAGCTGCTCAGAAGCCACCTACATCTCAGCCTTCTGGAGGACAGTGAACCTGCAGCGTCGCTGGCGCTGCCACAGAACGTGACCGACGGCTGGTGGCACGCCGTCGAGATCATCCTGGGGCAGGAAAGACTAAGTGTTGGGTTACTGGATTCCTCATGTCAGGACGACTGCCAGAACCAAATGGCTGTGAAGAGCACCCGGAAGCGGCTGGAACTGACACGTCATAGCATGTTCATCGGCGGAGTTCGGGGGAAGGGTGAAGCCGGCCCGGCGCATTTTATCGGCTGCCTGCGGGACCTGCGCATCAACAATGTGCCACTGGTGCCGGTCCACTGGCCGAAGGGGTCTGCAGAGAGCCTCACCCATGGGTGCATAGAGAGGAACCGGTGTGTGGACGACCCATGCCAGAGTAGGGGCAGATGCCATAATCAGTGGCTGAGCTACAAGTGCGAATGCGACAGTCCCTTTCAAGGGCAAGATTGCTCAGAGGGTAAGAGTTCATATGATGGACATCAACCCCAGGCGAAGTCTTATCATGAACAGAGCCGCAATAGCCACCCTCACAATCACCAGGACCTTCTATTTCATGTTACTGCTGGTGGCACAGAGGCTCAGAGGACACACTGTTGCCTCACACTTCTAGGGTTGCTGCTTTAATCTGCCTGCTCTCTCCAGGTTGACTGTTTCCTCTGGGTCCTCCAGTGTCCTCTAGCAGTCGAGAGGCAGGCAGTGAGGATATTAGGCATCTGTTAGTTGCCCCAAGAGCATGATTGTGTTTGTGAGTTTCTGCATGTGGGGTATGTGCCCTAAAGTGACTGCATTTATCATCGTTAGTGGCGTGGTTTAAATGTGTACAATTGTGTACGGACAGACAGCAGGATGGCGAGAGGCAGAGAGCGAGAAAGAGAGGAAGAATTGGGTGGGGGTGCAAGATTAAGGGATCATTTTAACCTGTTTGCAGGATAATTGATGTTGCATTGTGCACATTCGCTGTTTAGATTATTCATATAATAGACAAGGAAGTTTATATGATCAAGGATTAATTACTTGGGAGCCTTGCTAGCATTTAAAATTGCTGATGTATTACGCTACTTACTAAGTCTGTTAATACGCAGTGTCCTTAATCTCCTTATCTAACAAGTTTATTATTATGGTTCCTTAAAATAGAAGTATCATGTCTTACCTAAAATATACTGTAGCAGTATCTTTTATTTATATTTTTAAAAAACTAAGCTCATGATGGAATCGCGTCATGAGCAGTATTGTGGGCATATGTTGTTTATAAAAACTATGATATTTAGACGCGCACTATGACGTGCTACATCCAATCCATCATCCAGTCGGCCTACTGGTCGGGCCAATGTTTAAATCTGATTTATGCAAAATTTACCTGTATAAGTGCTTTCTAAAGCTGGACAGATTGGCGCTAAATAAACTTTGAATTGTTATTCAATTATTTTGTATAGGTCTATAATCGTAGTATTAAATTACACTAGAGCGCTGAAAAGTAATAACTGACCGATGAACATTATTATAAGCTGCACTTTGGTTTCTGCACAGAGAGTATCGCTGGGAGGTTTGGGGATGGAGAACTGGAAAGCTATGCTGTTTTCACTATTGACGACGACCCCGGACAGGACATCGTGCTCAGCATGCTGGTGCGCACGCCGAGGCGGAGCGGGCTGCTGCTCGCCCTCGTCAACAGCAGCGGCTCCTACCTCCGGCTATGGCTGCAGGACGGCAAAGCCACAGTCCGGGCCGATCGCTCCCCGAGCCTCACGGGACTGCTGGCGCTGAGCGACGGGGCGCTTCATCACGTAACCGTGAGAGTGCAGCAGGACCAAATGGCGCTGTTCCTGTCGTCCCAGAAGCAGGGGGAGGTCTCTGTTTCCATGCCACCGGTCCGGTCAGGAGACGCGGTTTACCTCGGGGGACTGACAGACCGGCGCTCCAGCGCCTCGTTTGGTGGTTATTTCAAAGGATGCATCCAGGACGTGCGGATAAACTCCCGGCGCCTGCAGCTCTATCCCATAGGCGCGCCAGTGAGCTCCTATGCCCTGGAGCGCCTTGTCAACGTAACGCAAGGCTGTGCAAGCGACAGCACCTGCAGAGTAAGTAATACAGCGGAACTGTGCTTAAGTCAGCAGCCGTGTGTTAGCCGTCATAAACTTGTTAATCGTTATTCTGTAACACTAATCAAATTTAATAAAGATATGTCTTTGTCCCTAATGCCTTTTTAAATTAAAAGGTGCGATACAAAGCTGTGATCTATCTGTGTATCTATAATATGCACAGTTCATAAATAATTTAATCTGGTAACTGTACACTTGTCATTTTTTTTTGTCTAAGAATAATCCGTGTCAGAATGGGGGGGTGTGCAGTCCCACGTGGGACGGCTTCACTTGCTCCTGCCCCGTGCATGCTGCCGGCCAGCTCTGCGAAGAGGCGACGTGGTGTGAGCTGTCCCCCTGTCCACCCGCCGGGGTCTGTCGGCCCAGAGCACAGGGCTTCGAGTGTGAGCACCGAGCCTGTCATAATCCAGGAGCGCCCTTCGGGATCTCAATCGTGCAGAGTCGCTGAAAATGAATGTATAGGGATAATGATGGTCTAATGGTGAACTTTAATGCAGTTCATTCTGTGGTGTAAATTCACCTGGACACTTACTCCTAAAGTATTAATTGGAGCTTTTATAAGGTAATACTGCCATTGTCCTGGTGTGATTTTATTATTAAAACACAACTTTTGTCTTGTGTTGCATAGAATACAGACTGCCTTAAATAAATAAGGAACAGAGTATGCCAGAAATCAATAATAATAATTTTTCATTATGTACTGCAATGGGTTGGTGCCCAATCCTGCGAAATTCCCTGCTTTGCTCCCGTAGCGTCTAGGATAGGACCCCCACAACCCTGTATAGGGTGTGGATATGAAAGATGGATGGATGGAATTATCATTTATGCCTTTGATTTCTGTATCTTTTTATTCAGGTTTCTCCAATGCAACGTTTTACGATGACAGCGCTGTCATTTCTTACAAAGGCAATGGCAAGATCTCTCGAACTCTCAGCTACATCTCTTTTAGGATTCGGACAAGGAAGCTCAACTGTGTCATTCTGCATGCTGAGAGGGGCCCCGAGTTTGTCACGGTCTCCGTCCGAAACTCTCATCTCCAGTTGGAGTTGATGACGGGCCCAGACACCTCCCTCAAACTGACCCTGAAGAGCCAGCATGCCATCAGCGATGGTGAATGGCACTCAGTGGAGGTCTCTATGCTGGTCCCCTCGTTACCATTTTCCAAATGGATTGTCAATGTTGACGGCAAAAGGACAATCTCAAGCGTCAGATCTGGGAACCTCGATTTCCTGAAGGATGAGGCTGACGTTTTTCTGGGTGGCTTCGGACTCGACGTCGGCGGCAGCTTTGCCGGGTGTCTGAGTACAGTGGAAGTTGGCGGAATAGCACTGCCCTACCATGGGAACGGTGAGATGGACACACCAAGGGTCCAAGACGAGCAGTTCCTCAAGATATCCCCCAGACCAGTTCTAGGTGGTTGCTCAGGGGCTGATGTCTGCGTGGGTAACCCTTGCCTGAATGGCGGCGTCTGTCAGGACCTTTTCAACCTCTTCAGCTGCACTTGCCCGTCAGGCTGGATTGGGCCACGCTGTGAACTCCACACAAACCCATGCTCCATAAATCCATGTGCCCATGGCAACTGCAGCATTCACTCCCTGGGGTACCAGTGCATCTGTGATGCTGGTTATACTGGGTCTAACTGCGAGGAGAAGACAGACCCCTGTCTGCACCATCAGTGTTCATACGGAGCAACGTGTCTCCAAGGAATTCATGACTACTCTTGCCTCTGCCGTGATAACAGCACTGGAAAATACTGCCAGTGAGTCTCTAACATGTCGTGTCTCACTCTATCGGGTTAAGCATCTAGGTCTTTTGAATAGCATCTAGCTTAATTAACTAATTGATTGATTCCCCCCCCCCCATCAGTGAGAAGATTAAAGAACTTCCTTGGTATATAGACAAAATCCGGTAAGCAAAGCATAAACCATTGTGTGTGTTTTGCATTGTGGTTTTTCAGCTACAGAATATCTTGCCCCACGTTTCATTTAACTTATTAACAAATTGACGCATCGGATTTCCAGCCACCCAAAGCTTCCGGTGTCCGTCTGTGGAAACGAGCAAAGGAACTACACGTGTTTCAATGGAGGTAACTGTACCGATGGCATCGTAAGCCTGTGCAGCTGCCGGCTGGGATTCACAGGTCACCGGTGAGAAAACTGCTCCTTCCTTTGTTACTCTGTTGCTGTCGTTCTATTGATTTTCCAGTCAGTATTACAGCCTCTCCCCAGGTTACAATGGGGTTATGTTGCGATCTACCTACAGTAAGGCGAAAATGCATTCTGATACAGTAGATCTAACCTAACAAACACCATAGCCTAGCCAAGCCTACCTTAAACATACTTAGAATACTTACATTAGCCTGTAATAAAATCATTAACAGTCAAAGTCTAATTTATATTAAGGTGTTGAACATCTCATGTAATTTTTTGAACAATGTACTGAAAGTGAAAAACATTTACCCCTCGTAAAGTCGAAATATTGGAACACACTATCGTACCCAGGGAGCGTTTGTATAACTGACAACTTAAAACAAGAAAATAATATGACTTGTCATTCTTGCTAATGTTGTTTTAATTGACTCACACAATTCCATTTTCTCCATTTGTACCTGCAATATTTTTGCTTAAGTACGCAGCTCTGACTTTTCTGACTTGACCTTGCAGCTTCTGGCTTCTGGTTTAGTCTCCTGTCAGCTACAAAGGATAATGCATTAAAAAGAATAGAGATTTATTATGAACTGCATATTGTGACAATGGTAAAAGATCACTTCAGCTTGTATCTACTCTGACATAATGAGTGGCAAACTCGAGTCATTCCAAGCTGAACATTTAAAGGATTCTGAGTCACTGTTCATATAGCACTAGATTTAGACAAGCAATGCTGGGTGAGGTCAGTTCCTGCCCAAATGCTGAGTACGGTTTTGGAACCGGGAGAAGACTTTGAATGAAAACAGTGACGTTCTGAAGTTCTCCACCTCAGTGAGTTGTGAGTAGAAGCAGCACCACAGAGTTTTTTTTTTAACTGTTTCACCGTGATCCCTTCATCACAGGTGTGAGACAGAGCTGGACGAGTGCAGGTCAGACCCCTGCCTCAACGGGGGCTATTGCAGGAACCTGCTGAACCGCTACCAGTGTTTGTGCCACATCAGCTTCGCTGGAGAGCACTGCCAAGTGGACCTCAGCGACATTTACTTTTACGTTTCTCTGCTGCTCTGGCAGAACCTCTTCCAGTTGCTCTCCTACCTGGTCCTACATCTTGAAGACGACGCAGAGGTTGAATGGGGGGTCGAGGACGAATGACACAAAGTCATTATATATCGATCGATGTTTTTACGTGCGTTTATAAATGTCAAATGGTATTGAATTTAAGTATTCGTGGATTATCCTATAATAAAAGATGACATTCAGAAACTGTACATTAATATGGTGTGATAATATAATGTTACCCCATGTAAATGCTCATTTGAATACGTTTTTAATATGAATATTTTGAGTATAGTTGCTTGGCAAAAAAAGCTGAAAGTGCCTTATAAGAGTCCTATGTTTCATTAAGTAATTATAACATTGAAAATGTAACCGTAACCTTGTTACGGGACGTGTCCTTTTTATGACAGGAAAAATTGTTGTAATTAAACAATAAAATATTATTATATCATAACTATTACAATCGTGCTGATAATGATATGTATATTTTCCTCTAAGTGGCCCTACTGGTTTAATGGAAGCTGAGGAGTGAAATATTATTGTATGAGACATTTGTATGAAATACAGTGGGAAATTAATTATGTTAATTTTAAATATTCAGTTCAGGTCGGTGGGGTCATGCACTGACAGCGCATCACTGCATCCACCACGTAACACCACTAAACACCCAGGCATCCCAGTTTGGCTCAGGCCGACACACGGTCCAGTCTCACCCTGCCACAGTCTCACCATCTGTCTGCCACAGCCAGGTTTTACGTGGGGGTCCACCTTGGCCCGATCCGGCCACTTGTGAGCTGGATCACTCTAAGAGAATCACAACACGTGGCTGTGGTGCCGTAACTGACGTTTCCTCACAATGCAGGTAATGTGCCTCGTTCGGGACTCCGCTAGCAACCGCTCATTCGACACAAAGTCAAACCAGCAGTCCCCGAAGATTCTCCAAGGACACACGGTACCGAAAGGGTCCATTCTTCATCTCGGGTCACTGGGTAGTGCCCATGTGTCGCGGTCACACAATAAAACAGGGATCGACAGAACAAAAAAAATTCACAAAGATATCGCCACACACCCCATCCCAGCGATCTCGTGACCCCCCCACGCTCCCAAGTCTACCCACTGACTTCATAGGAAGAGTCACCAGAGACGTGAATGTCGCTACCAAGGTCAGTGACCCACTCAACACAGTCGACATTCTCGCCGCAGACAGTAGGGTTGGGCAGCCCTGCTTTACGTTTAATGTAAAAACTACACTGCGTTGAAAAACTCTTAATGGATTAAAAATAAAACTTTGTCCCTTTAAGATTTTTTTAACATAGTGGTTTAAAAAAAACTGCTGACTGTCCAGTAGATGGCAGCATTGACATTGGTAAACAAAACTAGAGCCGAAATCTTTACTGGTAGAAAAAAGGTAACTTCAGGGGAGGGGGTTCATAGGCACAAGAATGAAAAAATCGCTTTATTTTTTAGTTACTTAAGACTGTTTACTGGTATATTTTAGACGTTCCAGTGTAGCGTGCAGCTTCGGACATACAATTTCCTCCTACTTCCACAAGCAAAGGGATTAAAATAACGTGAGACGGGTGTCCGCTGGATCACGTGACCCGTCGGTCGCTTTCTTTACATGGTGCGGGTCACATGGCGCTGTCTAGGGCAGGTAATGCGAATTAAAGGATCTTTTCTCAGCTGCTGCCAGAGAGCAACCTGTGGTGCCTGACATGCCTAAAGGGGTCCTTATGGAGAGGCCGCTCCAGAAGCCAAGGCCATCTTTAGAGATACGAGTGACAGCAGATCCCCACTTGGCTGATTGCTCAGATTTTCCCCGTGTCCATCTCATCAATCATCATCTGAGACAAAGTCAGGACAACTGTTCACGCTCCTCGGGGATTTTTTTATGGTAATACGACTAAACTGCATTCTGAACCACTGAATGAACTGTAGACACGCATCATGACAGTGGGCGGTACTGAGCGACATAAAAGCGGTGAAAATCAAAAATCGTTCCCTAGCTGGATATTTTCGTTGTTAAATTAAGCGTGATAATTGATTTAAATGTTTAATTGCTTGTCGGAGCTCAAACAAATGACCATAGTTGGTCTCTAACCACAGATTCACGTTCCATGAATCGTCATTTAGTTTAATTTTGTTAATCTCCGTGAACGCTCTCCAGCCCAAAGCAGTTTCGCGTTATTGCATGCGATGCGGTGTTAATAAAGGAGCCGAAAGGTCTGTGGTCTCTGGAGCCCCGAGTCTCCATGTGCTCCCAGCTTGCTTTTCTTGTCGTTCAAAAGGCACGCGCTTCACAATTAAATTATCAATCAACATAGAGTGCCGTGTTAATCTAGTTTTGGTGAACTGCTTGGCCAAACCACTAAACAAACTCAGATTTGTTTGTACGCAAACAACACAAATTGCCGTGATTAAAAGCAGGCCTGATGCATTAGCCACTGACTACGGTTATTAGGCAACTAAGGCTTCGGTATGGCTGGAGTGTGCAGCGTAAAACTGGCTGCTTATGCAGCGTGAGCCCTGAAATCCCGGGAAGACAGCAAGAGCTAGGGGAAAGCCAGAGAATCAAATGTCACTTGTCTAGTTCGGTTTCTACATGGTTGTTACATCTTAACCATCGCAATGCTTGTAAATATGAGTGGACACCCTGTCCGCAATAGGCGACCTGACCCTATTATAATGTCCACGTCAGTATAAAAGGCGGCTGCAACCAGCATGATTTGTGGAGAAAATGTGTGTGCCGGCTATTACAGATTCCTGCCAATTAAATAAGCTAAACCACATGTTCCTAAAGCAGTGCGCTGCCACACTGCCAAGCCCCGTACCTGGAGGCCATAATGAATGCGATTAATGGAGGCCTGGGCTGCAACTCCAAAAATTTTTAATGGATTCCTATGTCAGGATCGTAAATTTTTTACCCTCTGCATTGATGCGGAAGCTGAGGTTGCAAAAGCACCTGCAAGGGGGCTGTGGCGTCCGATTTGCGAAGGATTTGTGTAAGAGTAGAACTGTGACATCTGTAGTTATCTTCCTTTTCCTTGGCCCGTGGTATGAATGGCGAAGCGCCATCCTTCGTCCACCTTAAGTTGCAGTGAGCTTCCACTCATCCTCGTTCATTGTTGTTGATGCAAACTCGAGCTTTGATAAGTAGCGCAGAGAATTATCCATGCGGCCCTGGTGCTCACAAGACTAGGTGATGGACTGGTGAAGGTGAAGTTTTTTTTTTTCTTGCTGTGTTGATTTCTTTTTAAACGTCGCCTTTCTCTTATAAATGTTGTATATTTCCTGTTTGGTATGGTTTAAAAATGCAGGACTGGAAACGAAGAGCATCCAGTCACTGGCTTTAGTGTCTTAGGCCTAGTCGCTGATTTTATATACCGTGGTCTTTTTAAGTATCTTGTTTAGTTTATCTCAACTGTAGCTGGGTAATGAAGTCCAATCCTAGTACCCATTGTTGTGAAGGATTGTTTTTATTTTTTTGTGAATTGGAACTTTCATAACTTAAGGAACTCTTACTGTGGCAGTATCTTTGCAATAAGTCAAGTATTCGTCCAATAATTTATACACTTACTATTTTGCCAGCATTTTTTGTTTGAAGTTCTTTTTGGCAATTATGAGACACAAGGGTTGAATTTATTTTTTTCTTATTGGTGTTGTACTATTCAGGTTTGGAGCACGTGCATAGCGCAGAAAGACGCCAGTGGTTTATTGTCGAGAGTAGATCTTCAGATGAGTTGTGTGTTCAGTGAAGCCGTTCTGCCCAGTGCCGGGACGTGATACTCTTCGTTTTGCACTTGTGACCTCACTTTCATCTTTAACAAGCCTATGCTACTCTGACCGCTTTCATTAACAGCCACAGAACTGGATTATAATTGTTTTGTTCTTCATGCTGTTCTCTGTAAACTCTAGATGCTTGTGCGTGAAATTCCTGTGAGGTTCTCTGTGACCCCTCACTCGCCACGTATGACACCGACGATTACGCTGCGCTGGAAACCGCTCGGATATCAAGTGTTTTTGCCATTTCTTAACTCCTAGTCTCACGGTAGCCAAACCTCTTGATCTTGTCGGTGTGCATGATTCGGCCGTATGTGCGAACAGGCACATGTACCTAATGGACTGGATGCTGAGTTTAAGTGTGACTTTGAAAACCATAGTGCTAAAACCTCAAATGCAACCAATTTGTGCCATATGTCTGCGGCCCTCCTGTGATGAAGGTGGGAGTAAAAGTAATAATTTCGAGGTGGTCATTTTTCAAGAGGTTTTGTTTATTATTATGATTTTTTCCTTTGTTTGAAACCTGTTTGTCAAATAGGTTTGATACAGCCAATGTAGATCGTATGGTGTTGGAGCAATATTTTGATATTTTCATGCACAAGGTATTTTTTGAAACTGCCTGCTGGCTTATCGAGCTCGGTGCTAAAAATATGTGGGGAAAAAACAGGGACTTGGAGCAAAACTCTCCGCAACAGGAGGACAGCTATAGTTTGTTGCTGCCTAGGTGTTCATGTAACGGAATTTATTTGGCAAAAGTTATGGTGAAGCAGTTTGCCGCAGTGGGTGGCATCGTCGCCTCCTAGCCCTCGACGTCGTCTGTCCGGTTCCAGTCCAGTCCGCTCATACAAACATGCATTTTTCCTGCATTTGTGAGTGGTTGCTCCAGAATCAGTGAATTCCATCCTACATCTGGAAGATTTATTGGTACGTTGGTGACTCTGAACTTCCGATTGCTAGGCCTGGGCTGCGTATCGAATGTTTACGGTATGTCGATATATTCTCAGCAAGATATAGGATGAAGCCCTTTATCTATATGCTTTTATTGTGTGTTAAAATTAGAGCTCGGTTAAAAATAGAGACCAATAGTATCCCTGCCTGGTTGTAAGCAATGCAAGAACCCTAAAAAACCTAGATGCCCCAGAAGATACCAGTGAAGGTGACATTCATCTATGAACCTCTATCTTGATGAATCACATGGAATCAAATCATATTTGACGAGAAAATGGAGGTGTTGTTGAAACGTTTCACACACGTGCTTTTTTTTAAATTAAAAAACCTAATCTTTGGCATGACTACTATGTCTGTATGGAGCCAACAGTCTTATGTAGAAAAAGTAGTAAGAACAAGAGATTCTCTGTATGTGCTGTGTGTGTGTCTGTGTCTGTATGTCTGTCTAATTATTATATTGTGGGGACCAAATTTTCCCCCAAAGTAGGGAAAAAAAACTGTAACTTTTTACTTTTGTGAGAGCACTTTTTTAGGTCCCCACAAGGATAACCTCAATATTTCAAAAATCCGCAATTGCAATCAACTGAAAGTGCCAAAGGTCTTGTGTGTTGTTTGGTTACTCATGGTGAAGGATGTCATTGTTAGCATTAGGGTGTCAGATAGAAATGAATGGAGAGTCCCCATAAAGATATGAATATGTGAACTGCGTGTGCGCGTGTGTGAATTGCAGCTATGTTTAATAGGCAGACACTCAGCAGGACTTGGCTCAGGGCATTCCATCTGTTGGACTTGATCGTTTGCGATCTTCACTAAAGGAGGTGCTCCCTCCGAACAAAGAGGCTTAAAGGAACCAACCCTGCTCACAGAAACGGGGATTCAGCACAGAGTATACTAAGTTGCTTTTGTTTGTCACCAGACGATTTGCTGTATAGATTATATATTATAGATATAAAAATATACTTCAAATAAAGTCCATCCCATGACCTGTACTGTAATAACTATTCATTTTTATCCCTGGAAAGATCACATGTTCCTGTTTGTTTCTGCACTTCTGTGTTTTTTTCTCTTCTGTTAATATTATATTTAATTATTCCTTTATTTTTTTAACACCCCCTTTTCAGTTTGCCTCAAGCCCTCGTGGTCTATTAAGGTAAAGGTAGGTAGGGAGACACACGGGCCACGGGAAGCTGATTACCGCAGACTGATCGGCACTGAATTAACACGCCAGCTTTTAGGTGAAGACTGGCTAAGCTTCGTAGTCTTGTTTAAGAACCATTCCACAGTGAATGTGAATAAATTTTTTTAGTCATGTTCCAAACATCCTATCTAATAAAATAATGGCAACCCCCCCCCCCCCATTGCAAGAAAACAATATTGTCATTCCTCATCCTCTGAAAGCATTTTGCATTTCTGCCACGATATGAACGAGAAATCGACTGCATTTTATAGATATTTATTAGATTTTTTTTTGTGATGTAGACATATTTCATAAGATTAATGCCTTTGGGGAATAAACACCATTCGGTAGTTTGATGCCACACATTTAAACATTTCTATATTAATGTCTGTAAAATACCGTTGGACAGATCTCTCTTCAAAGGATGAGTGTGGGGGGCTGTGGATGTGTAAGGTGCTGTCTCTCTGCTGTGGGGGTGTGAGAGAGCTCCCCCCCGCCCCGCTCTGTGATTTCGTCCCCAGGGCCCTGTTACCACGCTGTCGAACCGGGGTCTGCAGTAGGGGAGAAGCTCAGCCCGCCGTTGGCAAACCCTAATTGGGAGACCTTTGCCACGGCACCTTTTTTTGGCATTTATTTTCCAGATTCATCAACAACCGACAAGATAATGCAGCTAATTAAGAGGGAAAAGATTGGGCCGAGTGTTTCAGTCAGCCGGCGTGCTGAATGGAGGGTCTTACTTTACAAACACGGCTCAGCTTTGTGTCACGCCGACTAGAAAGACCTTAAAAAGACAAAAAAAAAATGAAATAAAGGCAGGATTGCATGGGGAATTATAAGGGGTATTTTATTGAATCGGCAGCTGTTCTCAGTAACCTGTATATCACAAACTGCACAAAAGTGGCATCATGTTACAGTGATATAGTTCCAGTTTTGTGGTGTGGGGTGGGGGGGGGGGGCTCAGTAATGATCATTATATATTGCTACCCCTGGCTGTTTGCTCAGCATTTACACTCAAACTAGCAAATCCATTTGGCATAGATCTATAACACTTGGTGCTATTTTAATGATAATGTATCCTAGACTAAAAGTGTCCTGCTAATTCGTATGTATAACAAGGAAACTTCCAGATCCTTGGAGAGAAGATGCTGGGCTTTTGTAGTATTTCTGTAGTCAATGCCAGTAGGTCCTTAATTATTGCAATTAAGTGGATATTTTGATAATCATATTTTCTTCAAAATTATTATAATAGGAATTGAGAGGTACAGTAACAGTTTTTAATGAAACAACTCTAAAGGGATTTTGTCATTATTCGCAATCACAAACACAAAAAGTGAAGGCATTTATTGATTGGTCTAACATTTTAAATAAATTACAACTATCACTAAGATGTTGCAGTCATTAAATGGTAACTGTAGGTGCTGCATAATTAAATTGTGCCGTAAATATATAATAAAGATTCATATAAAGTAGCTAGTATATAGCATAGTAACTGGTGCCATTCATGTTCTGGTTTGTTGGTCTGTCTTAATCATTAGATTGACACCATCACCCAGATTCCATCTCTGCACCACGATTACACTGTAGCCATTTTAAGTTTAGGAATCATTAATTAGGAACTAAGAATTTGATCAATGGATCAATGAAACTGATATTTAGTGTCTGTTTTTGGGGGAAATAGCTGGACTATTTTTGGAGAGGGGAGGGGAGAGGCTGGATGAGGTTAGGGTCTGATGCTCTGCTTTGGCTGCGGTTTCCGAACCCCGACAGTGACATGCATGAATCTGACAGAGCTGACACACAACACCACATTTCTGTTGGAATTTGAGTTGCCGACCAATCACTCCACCTGGCCCCTCCCACCTAGCTGCTCATTGGCCCTCCTCGTTGCCCATCCATGCCCTCTCCGCTTACTTCGCTGCCAATTGTTTTTGTAAACAAAAGCTACGTGAAGCATGTGACTGCAGATATGTCACATCTACCTCAGAGATGCACACAGCCCAATCTGCATCAATTGTTGCACTCATTTAAATTTTTAAATTTATGAATGAATGTATATTTTAAATATACAAATATATTCTTCCACTATGACCTTTGTTACACACTTGATAGTCATATAGATTGTGTTTATTTTCTCTTGCAAGTTGTGTTTTTTTCCATTTCCTAAATGTACAAATGTTTAAAAAAAATTATTTGCATTTAATGTGTCCCTTGAAGCTTTCATTTAATAGGTTCATGACATTCCAGTTTATAAATATAAAACCGCCATAATCTGTTCCCTGCTCCCTATTTATGTTCTCAAATTTCATTGTATTTGACTCTCCCTGCTGCCCCCTGGAGGATGGGCTCCCCCTTTGGGTCTGGTTAGGGTTAGGGCTTCCTCTGCTGCCCCCTAGAGGAT